>OZ014520.1:550850813-551443313 GCA_963966055.1 Lathyrus aphaca
GACCACTATAAAATAAAACAAAAGTTTAGATGGAAATTTTCTATGCAAAAAGATACAAATATTAGAATGATATTAGAATAAAATCTAACCCGTTGCCAGTATCATACGGTAAAAGATACAAACTTTCAATACGGCTGGCCATAAATCTCTCAACTAAGTGCTCTCTTATTGATTATGGATCCTTAGCAATTAACGATGCATTGACATGGGAAGAAGACAAGAAATGTAATTTTTTTGACAATTGATTCTCGGGAATCAATTTGTCATACAAGAACCTTAAATAAAAACATAGTAAATATTAGACTATTTTCATTGAATTTTGTAATAAATTGTTCAACTAATTAAATAATAGATTGATTGGTGTACTAGATGTATGAATGCATAACACCGATTCCTAGTTCAAGATGCCGAAAAATCTGATCCATGTCTTCTCTTGCAATTGTTTTGAATGAGAAAAACCAAAACCACCATCCTCCATATCTATTTGACGAATATCACCATCCATCAAATCTGATGTTCTCACAAGTGTTTCAAGACACATCCTAAATCGAGGTATAGAAGCTCTTTTTGGCCCGGTCCTTGGAAGATTGTTTTTTTGTTGGATATGTTACTAATTTTCTTGCTGATTTGTTGTGACTCTTGAGAAGGAACCTAAAAATCATATAAGTTAGGTAAAGTATAAAATCATGAAGATTTTGAATTCGGATCATAGAATTAACACTTTCAATGTACCTCTTTTTGTGATGTAACAGACAAGTTGTGCCGCAAAATTTCTTTATCCTTAGATACGGGTTTTGTAGGAGTCTAACATTACCATGTAAAATGTACGTAATGGTTCAGAATAATTTTCATAATGGTTCAAAATTAACATTAGAATACTAAAAGATTCATAATGGTTTTCAACATACCTCGTCATCTATGAAAATGATGTCTGACGTCCATGCAACAAACGATCCTATTGCTTGATCCGCGTGTCGCGCACGGATCAAAAAAGAGTAATTTTTGAAAACGTAGTATAGCGACAATGACTCGAATCGTTTCACAAGGATTCTTGTATTGTTATTAATCGAAGGTAACCGAATTCCGAATTAGGGGGGTTTGTTTTAAGGTCGATAAAAAAACAAAACAATTAGGCGATTAAAAATAAGTTATTATGCAATTAAGCTAAACGATTTATCTACTGTTTCAGTTTCCCAATCTATCATTGATTCACATAATTTCCATGCCCTAAGCGGATTCTAATCCCTTTTCGATAATAGTACCAATTAACAAGCGTAAAAGATCTTATAAGACCTATATTCCTAAATTCTGAATTAAGCAAACGGATTAAATCTTCCGTGAATTAAGCAAACACGAAAATTATGCGAATAAAGCAAACGCGATAAAGTAAAGGAATGATAGGTGCAGTCGAAATTAATCAATATTATTATATATAATTGAATAAAGCAGACAAAGTATATAGCATAATATTAAAAGGGAAAAGCAATTAATTGAAAATTATAAAACCTCAAGGTTGCAGTGGAAACCGATTACAGTAGATGAATCTCGGTGATTAGTTCTCCATGATTCGTCTCTTCGAAAGTAAAGAATAAATTCGTAAAAGGTGTATTCAAGAGCAGTTGCGGCTGCTAGGTTAAATAGAAAACCTAAAAACCCGTTTACAACCCAATTGGGTCAAATACATAACCCAGGCCCAATTCTAAATGACCCGAAACTGAATAAAACTAATGCAGCAGCTTCAAACGAAATTCTGGAAAATATGACTCTGAATCTGACGTTGACTCCAACACAAAAGTTGTAGCTCTCTCTCTTAGTTTTCTATCGACTGGTAGAACGCCTCAATCAGATTCTTGGAACTCCGGTTATGATCATTTCCGTAAACACTGTTAAAGTTGAAAATTAAGTACGGAAATTAGATTAAGCCAAAAATAAAGTAAATTAGAAAAACAAATTAAAATATAAAAATAAACAAATAAAACTAAAGAAATGCCTAAGTGCAATCATGTAGGAATGTGCACCAAAATGCACTGATCAAATTCCCCCACACTTGAACTTTTGCACTCCGAGCAAAAAAAATAAACTCAAGACTCAAGAAACACAACATCATTCATACTCATTCTAGGCTACAAACTCTTCTTCGATTAAGATAGCATTGATAGGTATTAATCTTACACACTAAGGATATCGTAAGAACACAAATCTGCAATTGTGCAGTCATAAGCCTCCCTCCTATACAAACCATTTTGAATCATGTTATTATTCCTAAGCCTAACTTATTCATCATCCCTTTTGCTCTCTTTCATTCTAGTGCAATCACATTAAGTCTGTTATCTATTCATACACATGGTAAATAAGCCTGTTAGTGATTATGATTCATACCTGACAATATTTTAAATTTACTTTAGTAACAACAATTTTTTTTCTTACGGTTTCACATTCGTTAGGCTAAATGACCGGGTGAGGATCACCTAACTTAAAAGGTGGATTCCTATTTAGATTTCTTTTTAAGCGCAAGATCATTCACTTATTTGCATCAGCTTAATTACTTAGTGTGTGATTTCTAGATGGTGCTGACTGCTAGATAAACTACTTAAGAGATATTAAAGGATGAGAACTCAAGGCTATGACATAACAAGTATTCAAAATGATTTCCATATTCAGGAGACTTAAGGTGTTAAAACGATACCGGTCTTGTGAACTTTTCCCAAGTCTCTACAATCTAACCTTAAACGAGTCTATAACCAAAGAAAAAAATTCAACAATTGCATGTGTTTCTAAGTCTAAATTTATTGTTATTTTTTATTTTTTTATTATTATTTTTTTTATTTTATTTTTTATTGAAAAAGAAACAAACAAAAAGAAAACAAAAAGAAAATGAAAACAAGAAAAAGGGTTCCCTCCCCCACACTTAAAATGGACATTGTCCTCAATGAAAAGAACATAATTATAAAGAGTGAGAGAAAGGAAAAGGTGCTCCCTGATCAAGTTGCAGTGTAGTTGGGCACTTCCAAAGAATTTTCTTCTATGGTTGCCTCTTTAGATACAACACTTTCATGGAATAACTTCAGGCGTTGCCCATTTACCTTGAAAACTTTGTTAGTACCTGCACTTTTAATTTCTATTGCACCATGAGGGAAAACATTAGTAACAAGATAATTAACAATATCAGCAAACTAAGGAGTAATGCCATGCACAAGTAAAAGTTGTTCATCAGGGAAGCCATCCTGAATCGGAAAAGGATCTTCATCTCTCTCTATCCTGCTCAAGTGATCAGCCACCAAGTTCTCAGCTCCACTCTTATCTTTAATTTCAACATTAAACTCTTTGAGCAACAACATCCACCGAATCAGTCTCGGTTTTTCCTCTGGTTTCTTCAATAAGTACCTTAAAGCTGCATGGTCAGTAAAAACAACAACTTTGGAACCTAGCAAGTATTGTCTAAATTTATCAAGAGCAAAAACAATTGCTAAAAGTTCCTTTTTAGTGGTGGTGTAATTAGACTGTGCAGAATCCAAAGTCCTAGAAGCATAATAAATAACATGGGCATCCTTATCAACTCTTTGTGCAAGGACCGCTCCAAACGCATAGTTAGAAGCATCACACATAATCTCAAAAGGAAAGGTCCAATCAGGGGGATGGATGATGGGAGCAGAGGTCAATTTTTTCTTCAAGAAGTCAAATGCCTTTTTGCAATTGTCATCAAAGTTGAAAGTGACATCATTCTTTAACAAATTTGACAACGGAAGAGCTATCTTGTTGAAATCCTTAATGAAACGCCTGTAAAAACCTGCATGACCAAGAAAAGAACGAATCTCGCGAATGCAAGATGGGTAAGGTAATGTAAAAATCACATCAATCTTAGCAGGGTCTACAGAAATTTCTTTTTCAGAAATAATGTGGCCCAACACAATTCCCTGATCAACCATAAAATGACATTTTTCATAATTTAAAACAAGATCAATTTCGATGCATCTTTCTAAAACCATATTCAAACTATTCAGGCATGCATCAAAAGAAGAACCATAAACAGTGAAATCATCCATAAACACTTCCATGCAATTTTCAATAAAATCAGAAAAAATACTAAGCATACATCGCTGGAAAGTGCCAGGAGCATTGCAAAGACCAAAAGGCATCCTCCTGTAAGCAAATGTGCCGAAGGGGCATGTGAAAGTGGTCTTCTCTTGATCCTCAGGTGCAATATAAATTTGAAAGTAACCTGAAAAACCATCAAGAAAACAATAATGTTATTTACCTACGAGTCGTTCCAGCATTTGATCAATGAACGACAAAGGAAAGTGATTTTTTCTAGTCACTTGATTTAGTCTCCTGTAGTCAATACAATCTCACCAACTATTTTGAACTCTAGTGGGAACAAGTTCATTATTTTCATTTTTCACCACTGTGAGTCCAGATTTCTTAGGTACAACCTGCACTGAGCTTACCCATTTGTTGTCAGAGATAGGATAAATGATACCTTCTTGTAAGAGTTTGGTTACCTCTTTTTTCACTACATCCAGGATCAAAGGATTAAGCCTCCTTTGGGGCTACCTTACTGTTTTTGCACCCTCCTCAAGTAAAATCATGTGCATACACATGGAAATACTAATTCCTGGGATGTCTGCTAATGTCCATCCAATCGCCTTCTTGTGATTCTTCAAAACCTGCAAGAGCTTATTTTCTTGATCTAAATCAAGGTTAGAAAAAATAATAACAAGGAGTTTTTCATTAATCTCCAAATAAGCATATTTCAGATTATCCGGAAGTTGTTTCAATTCTAAGGATGGGGGTTGCTCGATGGATGGAGTATTTGGGGAAGCCGGGAAGTCGAGAGCATCAGCTGCATAAACAACATCCTCGTCATGAACTTCACTTGTAGGAATTATGTCCTCCTGCAAGGCAGCATCACTCTCAGCACATACAACACAAATTTTAGTGTCAGTAAAATCAGTGCATGAGTAAACATCATCATATCCAGATAAAGAAGGAAAATCAAGTGAAAGCAATTCATCACATGTGTCATCAATCAATTCAGATATCAATTCAACATGAAAAACAGAATGTTCCTCCATGGGATGTTTCATAGAATCGAAAACGTTAAATTTCGCGATAATGTCACCAAATTCCATGGTCATGGTTCCATCGTCAACATTAATCTTTGTTTTCGCCGTTTTTATGAACGGTCGGCCTAAAATGATGGGAGCTTTGCTTGACTTAGTTTCTCCTTCCATCTTCCACTATTCCCCTGGGGCGGGTGTTGCTTTTGTTCGCCAGCTGAATGATTAAACCTGTATGCTGAAAAGGACAAAGACAAAGGTTAGTATAAACAGAAGTAGGCATAACATTAATGCCCGCTCCTAAATCAAGCATGCAATTCTCAAATCTACTATCCCCGATGGTACAAGGAATAGAAAAAATTCCTGGGTCTCTCTGCTTCTGTGGCAAGACCTGGGTGAGAGCTGAAACATTTTACTTGGGCTGAATAAAAGCAGAAGTATTTATTCCTAACTTAATTCTCTCTTTATCCTTATTTCTCCTCTTGTGTGTACACAAATCTTTCAGAAACTTTGCGTACTTTGGAATCTGCTTGATTACATCAAGAAGCGGAATGTTCACTTCCACCTTTTTGAACACATCCAGAATCTCTCTTTCTTTGTCTTCTTCAGGAACACTCTTATTTTTCTGCACTCTATGTGGGAAAGGGATTGGTGGTACATATTCTTTTTTGGGATCAACAACAACAGTAGCAGGTTCAGGTTCAGGTTCAGTCACCTCCTTATTTTTTTCTGGGGTAGAATCTGCAACCTTTCCAAATCTCAATGATATTGCACTCACATTAGGATTAAGACCTTTTGGATTCACAACTGTTTGGGCAGGAAGTTGGTTCGAACCTTGGGCTTGCTGCAAGGCATTTATAGAAGTTGCTAATTGTCCAATCTATGTTTGAATGGCTTGCATACTAGAATATGTCCGTTGTTGAAATTCGAGATTACTGGAGGCTAATTGCTTAACAATATCCTCTAATGAAGGACCAGAAGAATATGGGGCAGCAGTGATCACCGCTTGTGGAGGATTTTGTGGCGGTGGTAGCATCACTTGTTGTTGGTTGGAAGGCTGATTTCCATATCGGAGGTTTGGATGGTTCCTCCAATTTGGATGGTACCTATTAGTGGACAGGTCAGGAACGTTGTACCAGTTCTGGTTGTTACCTTGATTGTAAAGGGTTGCAGCATAAGCTTGAGGTAACTCAGGAGGTTTTTCATCTTGCAGAATAGGACATGTATCACTAGGATGATCAGAAGAAGTACAAATACCACATAATCTTACTATTTGAGCTTGTTGGGCTACTTGAGCTTTACCTACTACTACCAACTGTTTCACCAAATCAGTCAGCTCACCCATTCTGCTTTCGAAATTTTTGTCGGAGTGAGAAACATGAGAAGAAACATGCACTTCATTAACACCCTTTATTTGCACAGAATTATCTCTTGTTGTGAACTGTTGGGAATTAAATGACATGTTCTCAATCAGAGCCTTGGCAGCGGCTAGAGTCTTATCAACAAGTGCTCCACCACTAGCAGCATCCAAAATATTCCTATCCATTGGTTTTAACCCTTCATAGAAATACTGAATCAGTAATTGTTCGGTGATCTGATGTTGTGGGCAACTCGAAATCAATTGTTTGAATCTTCCCCAATATTCAGTCAATGATTTATTATCCAATTGACTAATACCACAAATATCTTTTCTTATCGAGGCAGCTCTGGATGCGGGAAAGTATCTCTCTAGGAATACCTTTTTCAAATCATTCCAAGTAGCAACAGCATTTGGCTCAAGACAGTATAACCAATCCTTGGCTGCACCTTGTAGAGAAAACGGAAAGGCTCTCAGCTTGATGTGATCTTCAGTAATTCCTTCTGGCCTGAGTGATGTGGAATAAACAATCTGAAACTCTTTAAGATGCTTGTGCGGATCCTCACCTGCAAGACCACTAAATCTCGAAAACAAGTGTATTAATCTAGATTTTAATTCAAAAGGAACAACAAGGTCAGTATAATCAATACACAAGTTATTATAGTTCACATCAGGGGCAGCCAATTTTCTTAAAGTTCTTTGGTCACCCATATTTTCAAAAGCTAATTCAGAGTCAGAATCAAACAAATTATGTAAAAAATCAGAATCAAAATCAAAATCAGAAGTGAGTGGTGAACTATCTTGGACTACTCTACGTCGTGTGTACAAAGTTCTTTCTACCTCAGGATCAAATGTAAAAAGTTCAGAACAGGATGACCTAGTTGTCAGGACTAATGCACAACAATGCAGCAACAATAGCAAAAATGCCAACAATGTCCCTAAAAGTAAAAAACAAACACAAAGAAGGAAATCGATCAAAAGAAATTCAAAAAAATAAATTGACACCAGAATTAATCTAATTAAACAAAATAAGAATTTTAGAAATTTTTTTTGGATTTTTTCGAAACTGCAAAAACAGTAAAAAATTAATTAAAAATAGAAAAATGAGGAATTTGGCGATTCTGAGGGCGGACTCCAAGTATTCCTTGATCAGACAATTTTTCCACTCCTAGTAGGCAAAATAGATTTTCGATCGACCTAATTTTCCCAAAAACCGATTTTTTTCCGACATGCGAGAAGGCCAAAAACGTGAAGAACATATGCCCTAAACGCAACAACACTAAATCTATGACTCTAATATCGATTTATAACGACAAAAATCCCCGGCAGCGGCGCCAATTTGATCCACGTGTCGCGCACGGATCAAAAAAGAGTAATTTTTGAAAACGTAGTATAGCGACAATGACTCGAATCGTTTCACAAGGATTCTTGTATTGTTATTAATCGAAGGTAACCGAATTCCGAATTAGGGGGGTTTGTTTTAAGGTTTTTTTTAAGGTCGATAAAAAAAACAGAACAATTAAGCGATTAAAAATAAGTTATTATGCAATTAAGATAAACGATTTATCTACTGTTTCGGTTTCCCAATCTATCATCGATTCACATAATTTTCATGCCCTAAGCGGATTCTAATCCCTTTTCGATAATAGTACCAATTAACAAGCCTAAAAGATCCTATAAGACCTATATTCCTAAATTTCGAATTAAGCAAACGGATTAAATCTTCCGTGAATTAAGCAAACACGAAAATTGTGCGGATAAAGCAAACGCGATAAAGTAAAGGAATGATAGGTGCAGTCGAAATTAATCAATATTATTATATATAATTGAATAAAGCAGACAAAGTATATAGCATAATATTAAAAGGGAAAAGCAATTAATTGAAAATTATCAAAAACCTCAAGGTTGCGGTGGAAACCGATTACAGTAGATGAATCTCGTTGATTAGTTCTCCATGATTCGTCTCTTCGAAAGTAAAGAATAAATTCGTAAAAAGTGTATTCAAGAGCAGCTGCGGCTACTAGGTTAAATAGAAAACCTAAGAACCCGTTTACAACCCAACTGGGTCAAATACATAACCCAGACCCAATTCTAAATGACCCGAAACTGAATAAAACTAATGCAGCAGCTTGAAACGAAATTCTGGAAATATGACTCTGAATCTGACTTTGACTCCAACACGAAAGTTGTAGCTCTCTATCTTAGTTTTCCATCGACTAGTAGAATGGCTCAATCAGATTCTTGGAACTCCGGTTATGATCATTTCCGTAAACACTGTTAAAGTTGAAAATTAAGTACGAAAATTAGATTAAGCCAAAAATAAAGTAAATTAGAAAAATAAATTAAAATATAAAAATAAACAAATAAAACTAAAGAAATGCCTAAGTGAAATCATGTAGGAATGTGCACCAAAATGCACTGATCACATCTCACAACAATGTTGTCTCTGAAACAACGTCAGTTATCGGTAGCAATACGTCCAACTCTAATGTAATATCAACCGATACTTCCAGATATCCAGCGGGGAGCGGATTATGGTGAAGTAAATATCTCAAAGTGTTATGCATTTTCCCTTTCCAACTATGCGATAAGTCAGTGACGATAAATATAGATGACAAGATGAAATGCCCTAAACCAATAATAAATATGTTATTGTTAATGTGTATATATGTCAATTAATATAAATGTGCTAATTTAATTTCATAATAACATATATAATTACCTCGGGAAATTTATTTTAACAATTAATAATAGCTTTGTCACTAGTATCATTCAACTCTGAACCGCGCTTTTTCGCCATATATCTCTCTCTTTATCCTTTTGCAATTCACAGACTTGTGCTTTTAATTCCTCCAACGATTGCATCACTTCTTGATTGCTAGGATTTTTTTTCTTTGGATGCTTATACAAGGAAGATGCAGTCACACTAAATCCCTTACCCCTCACCCGAACAGAATACTCAGGAACATTTAGTACTCGACTAAGTATACTCTTGCAATACCGGTCCTCACATGTGGATAAGGATCGAGAAAGAGTCTCCTGAAATTCATTTACATATCGAAAATTATTAGTAGGGATTAAAAATTCATTATATGTTAATAAAATTTTGATTTAATTAAATACATAATGTTATACTTACACATTCATAAAAAAAACATGTTGAACATTTTACCTAACAACTCCATCCTTGCCCACACGAGTAGCCTTCCACAAAACATGATCCGGAAGAGATGTTTCTTCACTTTTCTCCTCTTCTACTACACATTGAGACAAATAATAAGATCATTAATTATAACACATTGAGACAATTAATAAGATCATAGCATTTATATATAGTTACCATTTTTTGTTGTAAGCATGCATATCTCAAACGCCATTTTTTGTATGGATACGCGGGTTTGACGCTCTTTGGCAATTTATGTCACTCACTTCCTAGATAAACAAGTTTAAGTCATATCAGAATAAACTAATGCAACAGGTATATAATACAATTAATAGACATGACAAATTAACATTACATGGAATTTTTCGATTCTTTGTTTGGCTTTAAAAGTATCCCATTCTTTAGGTGTAATCAAGTCCGCAAATTCATTGGAAGTTCGACGTCAATAAAAATTTTCTGCTCATCTTAAAGAAAAGCGGTTGATAAAAAAGTTTGAAACCCTCTGTGTCTATTTTTGGCCAATTGAAGATAATAATTTTTCGGCTTTCATCAATGCTAAAAGACCTCTAGGAAAAAACATAAACACAAAGTGTGATAGCATAAGTAATTTAAAGACATAATCGTCAACAAAAATCTAATATCAATCATATATGATACGTACTTATATCTCAGTCCATATTTTTCTTTATCGGCTTTCAACAATGGATTCCTCTAATTATCACTAGTGATTGGAATGTGCAGATGGGCAAGTGAACCTATGTAACTTATCATCATTGCACCATTCGGCTCAATTAGTTTGTTTTTTATCACTCTAATGTACATCAAATTTGACATAGATAACATCATGTACTTACGCTTCATACATAGCCATGGAGGTAGGTTATAAATCATAATAATCACATGCCAAATGCTATGTGAGATACTTTGAAGACCGTGTGGGTTTATTTTGAAGGTTATTGGTTTGGCTGCATTTGTAAAAAAAACATTATCATTTGTTTGTCTTGATGTCTTGTAAGATGTCCTTGACATGCTTGAAGATCTTCTAGTGTGCAGTGCTTTTGTGATGTCAGATCAGATGTTGTAACATCTGTCTTGACAGTTCTGGAACTTTCTAAATACATAAAGTTTTGATTTAATTTCTATATATTTTTCAGCATATATTTGGCCTTTGTTTTGCTCCAGGATGTGCGAAAATCAAGGGAGTGTTGTTGTAAAAAACAGAAGCTGCTTTGCGTTAGTTTTTGGAGAATTATTAAAGATCTTTTCTTGCTTGATTCATGTGATCCTTTTGAGGAAGCTTCTTATCAGATCCAGGCCCATTCAGAATTCTATATTATTGGTTGTTTAACCTAATTACTTTTTATGTAATATTGTGTATTGTGTAAAGCAAAGTGCTTTTGAGTGGTAGGGTTTTTTGTGTGCGTGTGTTCTATTTTATGAGCCATTCATACATCACCTAGATGTTTGAATTAGACTGATTTTTGAGTTATAATTTTGTCCACTCTAAGCTTTTAAGCATGAGTGTTTGTTCTTGATTAAAGCTTTTAAACAAGATCAAGGTGTTGTGTTTTAGAAGAGTGATCTTCTGTTTTCTTTGAAAGAATTGGTTGATTATCACAGTGTGTGATTGAGGGGGTGAGATGGTGATTTCTCATATCTAGATGTTGATTTATAGGTAGAAGTTGCACTAGGTAGGTTCAAGTGAGAAATTGTAAACATGGATTGTTTAGGTTTTGAATTGTTCTACTAATAGTGGGTTTCCTTCCTGGCTTGGTAGCCCCCAGAGTAGGTGTGTTTGCACTGAACTGGGTTAATAATCCTGTGTGTTTTTACTTCTGTTATTTTTACTGCTTTTATCTTGTTATTACTTAGATAGTAATGTCGTCACATCGCCTTCAACATCACGTATCTGATACCAGAATTTCAATTGGTATCAGAGCAAGCATCCTGCTCTGTATCTGGGTGAGATCCATGGAAGTTACTCTCTGGTATAATGGACAAGGAGGTGGGGTTTGTGAACAAACCACCCATTCTGGATGGAAATAATTACGATTACTGGAAGCCAAGGATAGTTTCCTTATTGAAGTATTTGGACAACAAGGCTTGGAAAGTTGTTCTAAGAGGATGAAAACATCTTGTTTTTAAGGACAAAGATGAGAATGATACTGCAAAGTTGAATCCAGAAGAGGACTGGTTTAAAGAAGAAGACGGGCCTAATTTGGGAAATTCTAAAGCCTTGAATTCCATATTCAATGGAATTGACAAAAACACCTTCAGGTTGATCAATACCTGCATTGTTGCCAAAGATGCTTGGGATATCCTCAAAACTACTCATGAAGGTACCTCTAAAGTCAAGATGTCAAGACTTCAGCTGCTCACCACAACATTTGAAAACTTAAGGATGAAAGATGATAAAAGTATTTATGATTTTCACATGAATATCCTTGAAATAGCTAATGCTTCAAGTGCTCTTGGAGAACCAATATCTAAAGAAAAATTGGTGAGAAAAGCTCTCAGATCTCTAACTTAAGAGATTTAAAATGAAGGTCACAGCCATAGAAGAAGCTCATGACATTAGCATGATGAGACTAGATGAAATTATTGGATCTCTTCAAACTTTTGAGATTGGCATAAGTGAGAAATTTGACAAGAAACACAAAAACATTGCCTTCTCTTCCAACACTGAAGATGGAGTAGAAATTTGTAATCTGAATACTGAGGAAGGCCTATTTAATGATATAGTTCTTCTTGGGAGACAATTCAAAAAAGTTATGCAAAGGATGGATATGAAGTCAACACCAAATGTCAAGAACAACTCATCTGACATCAATAGGTCAAATGATTTTGGTAGAAAGACAAGGGTTGAAGAGAACTCTTCTCAAGGAAAAGGAGTTCAGTGTTATGGATGTGAAGGTTATGGGCACATCTGATATGAATGTCCCACACATCTCAAGAATCAGAAAAAGGGTCTTACTGTGGCATGGTCGGATGAAAATACTTAAAGTGAAGCTGAAGAAGAATCTGCTAAGAATGCTACTGCTCTAACTAGGAGATATTATTCTAATTTCAGTGATGATGAAGTCACATATGATGAGCTAGCTACTTTCTATAGAGAACCATGTCTCAAAAATTAAGAATTCTGCCAACAAGGAGAAGAACAGAAAAAAATCATATCACAACTGGAGAATGAAAAGGAAGAGCACTTGGAAACCATCTCCAAGATGGAAAATGAGGTAATATTACTAAACTCCCAACTTGATCAAATGACCAAGTTTGTCAGAATGTTGAACAGTAGTTCAAACACTTTAGATGAGATTCTGCAAATTGGGAAGTTATCTAGAGATGTGAATGGTCTAGGGTTTGACAAAAGGAAATAACATGTCTCTAATCTTTCTTCGTCTGAGCTCAAACTAAAGATATTACATCATGTGTCTCAACATCATAAAAGAAGACTTGTTGCCTACATAAGAGGAAATTCCCATAAATTTAGGTGTCATTATTGTGGAAAGTTTGTTCACTTGAAGCCCTATTATTTCAAAATCTATGGATATCCTAAGCATGTCCCTCAGAGTGTTCTAATTTAGAACATACCTATGGTCAGGAAGCAATGGAATCCTAAGATTGGTACCAACAACTTGATAGCTCATACCTCTCTCAGAGTTTCATAAAAAAAATGACTGGTATTTTGATAGTGGATGCTCAAGACATATGACAGGAGTCACTAATCTGTTGGTGAATATGAGACCCCATGCTACTAGTTTTGTTACTTTTGGTAATGGATCTAAAGGTGAAATCAAGGAAATTGGACAGCTGGACTACTCAGGAGTGCCTAGACTTGACTGCCAATCTAATCAACATTAGTCAACTATGTGACCAAGGACAGTAAGTCAATTTCTCCAAATCTGAATGTCTTGTTATAGATGGAAAAGGAGAATTAATCATGAAGGGAGTCAGATCTAAGGACAATTGTTATCTATGAGCATCTCAAGAATCAAGTTATGTCTCCTCTTGCTTGCTTACCAAAGAAGATGGAGTTAAACTCTAGCATCAGAAACTTAGACACTTGCATCTGAAAGGCATGAAGAGAATCATATCCATGGAAGTTGTAAAAGGGATTCCTAAGCTTAAGATTGAAGAATGAAACGTTTGTGGATAATTCCAAGTAGGAAAGCAGGCTAATATGTCACATCAGAAGGTTCAACATCTTACCACCTCAAGAGTCTTATAACTTCTTCACATGGATTTGATGGGGCCTATGCAGGTAGAAAGTCTTGGTGGAAATAAATATGCTTATGTTCTAATGGATGACTATTCAAGATACACCTAGATAAATTTCATCATAGAAAAGTCAAAAGCTTTTGAATTTTTTTAGAGATCTCTGTCAAAAAATTCAAGGAGAGAAGGAAAGAAATGTTATTAGAATCATAAGTGATCATGGGAAGGAATTTGAGAATACCAAGTTTGTTGAATTTTTCTCCTCTGAAGGAATTAGTCATGAATTCTCATCTCCCATTACTCTTCAGCAAAATGGGATTGTAGAATGCAAGAACAAGACTAAACAAGAATATGCTAGTGCTATGATACATGAAAAATAATTACCTTATCATTTCTAAGTTGAAGCAATGAATATTCCATGCTACATTCACAACAGAGTCACCTTGAGGAAAGGTACTTCAGCTACTCTGTATGAATTATAGAAAGGAAGAAAACCTACTGTGAAATACTTCTATGTCTTTGGAAGCAAATGCTACATCCTGGAAGATCGTGAACAAAGAAGAAAGTTAGATACAAAGAGTGATGAATGAATATTTCTAGGATACTCTAACAACAACAGATCTTATAGAGTCTACAACTACATAACTAAAGTAATGATGGAGTCTATAAATGTTGCTGTTGATGATCAAGATTGAACAAAGAAGTTGATGTACTGGATGATGTTGAAATATTCCAGAATGCAACTCCAGCAGAAACTAAAGACATAAGTATTGATGAGCAACCCTCCAGCTCAGAGGCTGAAGATAATCAAACCAACAAAGGTCCCTCTATCATTATTAAGAAAGACCATCCTAAAGACCTCATCATAGGAGAGCTGGATAAAGGAGTTAGTACAAGATCAAAGGAGATAATCCCTAATTCTTGTTTTGTGTCAAAGATAGAGCTAGAGAATGTCAAAGAAGCATTAACTGATGAATTCTTGATTAATGTTATGCAAGAGGAATTAGCTCAATTCAAGAGGAATGGAGTTTGGGATCTTGTCCCAAGACCTGAAAGATCAAATATGATAGGTTCCAGGTGGGTGTACAAGAACAAATCTGATGAACAATGAGTTGTAACTAGGAATAAGGCAAGACTGGTTACTCATGGATACACTCAAGTAGAAGGAATTGGTTTTGATGAGACCTTTGCTCCTGTTGCTAGACTTGAATCTATTAGATTACTTCTTGGTGTTGCTTGCATCTTTAAATTCAAACTATATCAAATGGATGTCAAAAGTGTCTTATTTAATGGTTACCTAAATGAGGAAGTATATGTGGAACAACCTAAAGGATTCATTGATCCTAATTTACCTAATCATGTCTATAAGCTAAGGAAAGCTCTATTTGGATTAAAAAAAGCCCCTAGAGCTTGGTATGAGAGACTTACTGAATTTCTTGTTGAACATGGCTACAAAAAAGGTAGCATAGACAAAACTCTCTTTGTGAAAGAAGAAGGAAAGAAGCTCATTATTGCTCAAATTTATGTTGATGATATTGTGTTTAGTGGGATGTCTAAGGAGATGGTTCAACATTTTGTTAAACAGGTGCAGTCTGAATTTGAGATGAGCTTAGTTGGTGAATTAACTTATTTTCTTGGTCTTCAAGTTAAGCAGATGGAAGACTCTATATTTATATCTCAAAGTAAATATGCCAAGAATATAGTTAAGAATTTTAGAATGGATAATACTAGCCACAAAAGGACACTTGCTCCTACTCATCTAAAGTTATCTAAAGATGAAAAGGGTGTAAATATGGATCAAAGTCTATACAGAAGTATGATTGGAAGTTTATTATATCTAACAGCAAGAAGGCCTGACACTCCTTTGTTGTAGGAGTTTGTGCTAAGTATTAAGCTGATCCCAAATTGAGTCACATCAATCAAGTGAAAAGAATCTTGAAGTATGTCAATGGTACATGTGATTATGGTATGTTATACTCTCATGGTTCCAATTCTGAGCTAAGTGGTTATTATGATGTTGATGGGCAGAATGTGCTAATGATCGAAAAATACATCTGGAGGATGCTTCTTTTTGGGAAACAATATGATATCTTGGTTAAATAAGAAGCAAAATTGTGTTTCTCTATCCAGAGCTGAGGCTGAATACATAGCAGCTGGAAGTAGTTTTTTCAGTTGGTTTGGATGAAGCAAATTTTGATAGAATACAATGTCTCACAAGATGGCATGACATTGTACTGTGACAATTTGAGTGCTATTAACATTTCCAAGAATCCTATTCAACATAGCAGAACCAAGCATATTGATATTCACCATCATTTCATCAGAGAACTGGTTAAAGAAAAAATTGTTACTTTAGAACATGTAGCCACTGACTTACAACTGGATGACATTTTTACTAAAGCTTTGGATGCTTATCAGTTTGAAATCCTGAGAGGTAAGCTAGGGATTTGAATCAATGAGGATTAATAGTAATTAAAGTTATGTGGGAAAACTAGTCAAGACTTTTCTGTTCTCCTACTGCAATTGTGTCATTTTGTACCTATTAATGATGGATGGATCAAAAGTGAATCCTGGTAGTGACATAAAGTCAAGACAAGGAAAGACAAATTTTTTGATGATATTTCTCTTTCTAAGAATGACTTGAATAATGTTGTTGGGTCTGGTAATGTCCCAGGGTATAATATTGTAAAGGATGTTGAGAACATTACCTTTGGAGAGAAAGTTGCTGAAAAGAAGTATGGTGATGTTGCTTCCAATGTTGATATGGGAAGCTGGGGTAGTCTCTCTCTGTTGAATCCTATGTTATAGGGGAGTAGTTCTAGGTGTAGTTATCATATTATGGCTAAAAAGGGGGAGATTTAACTATATCTACATTATTTCTTCTGTTTATGTGTCCAGTTTAGTGGATAAGGAGGGTTGTTGTTCTGATTAGGTGATATGTTACCAGGTGTTCTACTATGTGCAACCAAAATGTTGTTTATCATTTCTCTTGCTTCACTGATCTCTGATGGTTAGGTTCTTTTGGTTGACTAGTGCTGACTGATGCTGATAATGTTTTTAGCCACAATTTGCCAAATGGGGAGATTGAAGGTTATTGGTTTAGTTGCATTTATAGAAAAACATTATCATTTGTCTTGATGTCTTGTAAGATGTCCTTGACATGATTGAATATCTTCTGGTGTGCATTGCTTTTGTGATGTCATATTAGATGTTGTAACATCGGTTTTGACGATTCTGAGACTTTCTAAATACAGAAAGTTTTTATTTAACTTATGTATATTTTTTAGAAGATATTTGGCCTTTGTTTTGCTCCAGGATGTGAAAAAACCAGGGGAATGTTGCTATAAAAATTAGAAGCTGCTTTGTGTTAGTTTTTGGAGAATTATTGAAGAGCTTTTCTTGCTTGATTCATGTGTGAAATTCTAGAACCAGATATGAGATGTCGAATGAGATGTTACGACACTAATATCTGACAAATTTAAATATGAACAAGTTAAATAAACATAAAACAATTGTAAAATACACAAGCAATTGTTAACCCAATTCGGTGCAACACACCTACATCTGGAGGCTACCAAGCCAGGAGGAAATTCATTATAACTAGTATTAATTCAGAGTTAAACCTAACAGTTTACACCCTTCACTTAATCCCTACCCAATGCAACTTCTTATCTAAGCAACACTTAGATATGAGATACTTCTCACTCCCCCTTAATCACAACAATGGTAACAATCTAACAACCAAGCAGTAGAAGACACACTTTAAAGACAAACCTTGACCTTATTTTAAAAGCTTCAGTCAAGAACAAATCACTCTTGCTTAAAAGCTTTGAGTGGACAACTTACAACTCAACAAAACCTAGTCCAATACAATTATCAACATGATAATTATTAGGCTCACAAGAAAACTAAGAACACTTAAAAACCCTAACACAAGTAACACATTTCAACGCTTTTTCTCTATATCTTCAAATAAAGATTCATAACCTTTAAATAGAGGCAAGAACATGGGCATGGGCCTGCTGCAGTTGAGAATAAGTTTTAACCTAATAAAACTAATTCCCATAATTAAAGGAACAATAATATAAACCATATAAAACATTCCTTAAACAAATAAACATGTTGAATAACAACCTTCCAAATAGAGCTCCTTATAAATCTCAACAAAAACACATAACTGAATTACTGAAAACGCGCACAGAAATAAAGGAACAAATCAGAACTGAAACCAGACAACGATGTCATGACATCAGTCTTGACATCCTAATAAAACAACTCACACTAAAATCTTCACACTTGCAGATTTCTTAAACAACATGTCATGACATCAATCATGACATTAGAAACACAAAACTTGTTTTACCAAAAATTGCTTCCAACCTACAACATCTACAAAATCCCCCTTTTGCAATTTTTTGGCTAAAACAACTCAAGCACCTATCAGAGATTAACCAGCATAAAATAGCACAAATAACACAAGCGGCACACCAGACTAGAGAGATTAAAAATCTCCCCTCAACACAACCTGTAGAACAAACATGCAGACTTAGCCAGAGCACAACTGCAAAAACAAATCTATCTATATCTATATCCCCATTTTTAGCCATAAATAGAGCCAAAAAATATAAGTATAATAAACCCAAAAGAAGTGCCAATACACATGCTCATAAAGAGCAGTAAAACCAACAACATAAATTACACCAGAAATCCAAAAATTCAAAAAGAACCAGAAGTTACACCAAGACCTCAAGGGCCACAAATATAAAAAAGAAAACAAAAAAAACATAAACATACGATCCACCAGAAAGCCAAACACAACTTAATCCTCATCAAAACTAGATTGACTAGAGCCATCTTCAACACTAGCACCCTCTTCCTCATTGTCATGATAACCATCTGAGCCACCAAGACTTTCACCACTCTACTCAGAACCTGCTTCAACACCATTACTGGGTTTCTCAGCTTCATCCTCTTCTTTCTCATCATCAGACACATCCTTTTCAAGCATACTAATGATTTTCTAGAACTTCATATTTCTTGCATCCAGCTCTTTGCATGCCTCTTTGAGCTCATTAATAATAGTAGCCTTGTTAACAGGTTTGCTGTTAGTGGATGTCCCAGCAGATGTCACAATAATGTCAGGAACATGAGTTCCCTGAAATAACTTGTAATCAAAGGAAATAGCACTTTCTCTTTTGTAAACAATGTCAGAATCAGTCAGAATGGCAGGGTACTGATTTAAGATAATACCACAAATAAGATAGGGGAAAGTTGTTGGTAATTGGACAGCCAATGTTCTTGCATGCTTCATGGTTTGATAAAAAATATAGGTCCCATAATCAAACTTAATTTTAGTTCCTACAGCATAAATAAATCTACCCAGCCCAGTAGCAACGTTGGAGGTATGATTTGTTGGCCACCAGTTTGCATCACCTATTCTATGAAGCATGGCATACTTCACACTGAGCATGCTAGCAGATAATTTTCCCTTAATTGGCCAAGTATTAACATAATTTGTAGTTATGACTTTGCAAACTTGGTTATTAGTAACCTCCAACTCTGGTTGGCATGCAGTATCCCTTCCTAAATAGTTATTGATCACATTGGGGGAGAAATTAACACACTTTCCTCTCACAAACACTTTTCTAAAGTCTTTGGAATTACCATCAGCATAATCCTTAGAGAGATTCATAATAAACTCTTTTACAAGGATTCCATAGCACTTAGAAAACCTGGTAACAATCTTTAACAGACCAGGAAAGTAGATAAGATCCATTACCTCATTACACTCAAGAGCATAGCTATCCAGTTCCCTTTCCAACACCAATATCCTTTGATAAACATACTTCCAGTTGCTTACACTTGTAATATAGTGGAAAGAAATATTTTCTAGAGGTGCATTAGGCACTCTAGCAGCAATTTTACTGGTGGTGGGCTTCTTTCTTGGACTGACGTCTAGAACATCACTTTCAACATAAACCTCTAAATCATAATGAACTCTACTCTTCCTCTTCTTGGTGACTACTTTGCTCCAACATTTGGGGGGGGGGGGGCAACATCAATCTTTTAAGGAGTGTTATTGGAGGGGCCATGTCCTGTAGCAGCCTTTCTCTTAGGGGAACTTTGTTCAACCACCTTCTTTCCTTTCCTTGATATGAGCCTCTTGGTTATACCAGGGTTAACACTGGAAATAAGATCATTTTCAAAAACATCATCGAGATCAACAACATCATCAGGAATAGCCTTCTTTGCTTCAGTAGGACCAGACTTAATATCCTTCATAACCTTAGCATCTTCTTCAGCAATAGAAGTTCCAACATCTTTTTCATCATTTTGTTTAGTTTCCACATTTGGACCATCTTCTTCTTGGTTCTTCTGACTACTCTGAGGAGCAGGTATTTGAGCTAAAGGAATAGATACCCCAACTACAATATGATCTTCATTCAATATCCTCATAATTATTTTCTCAATGGCTTGATTAGCATAAAAAATCCCTTTCTTTCCCTCGCATCAGATGAAGGACATGTAGAGCTTTCTTTAGGTCTTCTTACATGTGGAGTTCTAGGCTTTTGAACCTTAGGAACATCAGGAACCATCACATTCAGAGGAGCAACATCAAGCACATCAGTAAAGAGATTCATGGATTGAACCCTAGGAGAGGATACAAAGTCAGTCTTAGGAGAAGATTTCTTTGAAGGGGAAATAGCGTGATGTTGAGACATGTTTGAATGGTTTGAGATATGAAGTGTGAGTGAAAGGAGATGTCTTGGACAGATATGGAAGATTAAGAAGTGGTTAAAAATAGTGATGCAGTAGCGTGTTTAGTTAGGATATGGAACTTTTGAAAAGATTGCACTTGAATAGGAGAATTATTGAGAGAATCAAATATTGCAGATATAATGATACTCCTCCGCAACATTAATTTTAAATCTAAAAAATATAAAATATCCTTAAGGATGTTCCCACATGCCAGTAATTGCTATAAGCCCTCATAAAGATATATTCCTAATTTACCTCTTAGGTTTTCAAACTGATTTGCATTCAAAGCTTTTGTAAATATATCAGCCAACTGCAGCTCAGAGGCAACATGCTCCAATGTGATCACTTTACCTTCAACAAGACCTCTTATAAAATGATGTTTAATATCAATATGTTTGGTCCTGCTGTGCTGAATAGGGTTCTTGGATATATTGATGGTACTCAGGTTGTCACAATATAATATCATGACATCTTGTGTGATCTTATACTCAATCAACATCTGTTTTGTAACACCCTTTCTACCCCATCACAATTATAATACATTTTAACCACAAAATCAGAGTTTTTCTCATACAAAGGGCATCACATTCTTTAAATAACTCAAATCATGATAAAACATCATATTGTGTCCTGTCACGTAACACAGGTTATAAAATCATGAAACACTTTAAATCTCATTTTGAACAAATACGCAGCGAAAACAAAACATCATTTTTCTCTTCAATAAGATAAAACCTCATAATTTAATCCAAGCATCATTTAAAACAAAAGTACTCAAAAGAAATAACATCTTAATTCAAGTAAACAAAAACAACTCAAGCAAAACCCATCCCGATGTTACTGGACACATAGTAGAACTTCACATCTAACTAAGGAGATAACTCACTAACTCCGGACTAAGCGCGCACCGAGCTAACCTTGATTATCTGCAGGATGGCATAATAGACCATCACCAGAAGGCAAGTAGGGTGAGTAAATTCACATTCAATAAAGTAATATAAAATGAGAATTTAAAACATAAACAACAACAAATCCCTCATCAATAGCTCAATCATATACAATGTCAACTACGTCACATCATAATAACAATCATCACAACTCATTTATACAAAACAACAAGTACATCACATTATCACACAATATCAATGTAAATAATGCTCTGTCATTTAGAATGATATGCAACCTCTTATTATGCACAAAGGGAGCACATCATAACATCATATCACTTCAATCCGCACAATAGGATTGAAGCTACTAATGGACCGAAGTCCCCTCATAAATAAATGACATGAATGTAAGACACAATATACACACATCATCCTCAAAACATCATAAACATTGCATCCACATTCATCATTAATCATCAATTCTCATACTCACTCATGCCATCATATTACATACTCGTAGAACATCATACTACATACTCATCTAACATCATACCTCTACATCATGTAATCATACTTCATAACTCAAGGAACATCAAATAATCATCATACATAATTTAATCACTAATTATACTTATATAGCCTCTAAAACACATCATATGACAACTCTACAACATCATAGCAGCCTAAGGCATAAACCACCTCGAGAAAAACACATTTTCTGAATTAAAAATTCATTTTTCAAAATTCCAGGTCTCACTAAGCGAGCCACCTTACTCGTTAAGCGCCCAGCTCACGGGTTGTGCACGCTAAGCGAGTTTTTTCGAAATTTATGCAGATTTTCTGCGAACTGAAAATTGCACCATTTGCGATAAAACCCTCAAAAACCCCTTTTTCAACAACAATACCCAAAAACTCATTACTCTAACCTTCATTCATCAAGACATCATACACACACACACACACACACACACACACACACACACACACACACACATATATATATATATATATATATATATATATATATATATATCACTTAAGATCATTGTATTCATCATAATCATCACAAAATCATCATCATAACAATCATTAATTAAAACCCTATACCCTAAAACTATACCTCAAAACCCCCAATTCTATTCCCACATTACAATACTGAACGGAAAATACTTCTCATACCTTAGGTTACTTAATCCCTTTCAATAACTCCTAGAAGAATCTCCCAAACCTTCAAGTCCTAGCCTTCCCTCTTCAGAGCTTTTCTCCTCTTCTCACAAAGGTGTGACTGTTCTAATGATCGTACAAAATCCAACTTACTCGCTTTTGTCACTTTTTCCCCCTATGACCTCTTTAGTCTTTCCTCATAATACCCTCACTAATCCTCTACCAAAATACCACCTTACCCCTTATCCTCTAATTCTTATTTAATTTAATTTAATCTCAAATAATTAACTAAATTCACTATACTTAATATTCTAATATTAATAAAATATTATGTCACCCTCAAAACTCCACTAAACAACAAATAACATCATAAATCATGAAAATCCACAAAAAACATATCAAATAAATCATAATCAACTTTAGAGTGTTACAACTCTCCCCCACTTAAGAATTTTCGTCCTTGAAAATATACCTGAAGAAAACAACATTGGATACAATTCCTTTATCTGATCCTCTCGCTCTCAAGTCCAACTATCACCAACAAGTCCACCCCACAATACCTTCACCAAGGAAATATCTTTACCTCTTAATCGCTTCATCTCTCTACCATCTATCTGTACTGGAAAACCTCCACAGTCAAATTATCTCTTACTCGAACATAATACATTTGAATCACATGTGATGGATCTGAAATGTACTTCCTCAACTATGACACATGAAACACATCATGCAAATTCTCAAGTGACGGTGGTAATGCAATCCGATATGCTACCTCTCCGACTCTTTGTGAAATATGATATGGTCCAATGAAACACAGAGTGAGCTTTCTGGACTTTAAAGCTCGCCCGACACCCGTCACTGGAGTAACTCTCAAAAACACATGATCTCCCTCTTGAAATTCAAGTGCTTTCCTCCTCTTATCATGATAACTCTTATGATGACTTTGCGATGTCTTCATTCTCTCTTTAATCATTTTAATCTTTTCAGTCGTCTTTTGCACAATCTCAGGTCCGAGCATAACACTCTCGCCTGACTCATACCAACACAATAGAGTCCTACACCGCCTCCCATACAGTGCTTCATATAGAGTCATACCAATGCTCCCATGAAAACTATTGTTATAAGTAAACTCAATTAGAGGCAAATGACTATCCCACGCACCCTCATAATCCAACACACAAGCTCTTAGCAAATCCTCTAAAGATTTGATAGTCCGTTCTGTCTGACCGTCTCTGTGGATGATAAATAGAACTCATTTTCAACTTGGTTCCCAAAGCATCTTGTAAACTCTTCCAAAATCTCGATGTAAACTGCAAATCTCTATCCGACATGATACTTGAAGGTATCCCATGCAACTTCAAAATCTCATAAATATACATTTATTCTAGCTTCGCCATGGAATGATTAATCCTCATCTGTAAGAAATGTGCCGACTTAGTTAATCGATCAACAATCACCCAAATGGAATCATTTCCCTTCACTGTCTTCGACAAACCTATCACAAAATCCATAGAAATACTATCCCATTTCCATTCCGGAATACTTAATGGTTGCATCACACCTAAAAGATTTTGATGTTCAACCTTTGATTTCTGACAAACCAAACACACATACACAAACTCTGTAACATATATCTTCATACCCGACCACCAAAACAACTTCTGAAAATCATGATACATCTTAGTAGCATCAGGATGAATACTCAATCTACTTCAATGTCCTTCTTCAATAATACTCCTCTTCAATTATGGAATATCAGGAACATACACACAATCTCGAAATCTCATCACACCATTTTCATCAATTCGAAACTCTCATCCATTACCTCGGTTAATCAAAGTCATTTGATCCAACTTCAAATCTAATTATTGTCCTAAACGAATCTCTTCCATAATATCATTAGTCAATTTAAGCATACCCAACTTCACACTCTCAGATGTAGTCTCTGAACTGCTCAATCATCTCAAGTTCTTTTACCATCAACATCGACATATGTAAAGTATTTCTACTCAAAGCATCTGCAACCACATTAGCCTTACCAGGGTGGTAAATCAAATCAAAATCAAAATCTTTCAACATCTCTAACCATCTCCTCTGCCTCATGTTTAGTTCCTTCTGATCAAACAAGTATTTCAAACTCTTATAATCGTTGAACACCTCAAACCACGATCCAAACAGATAGTGTCTCCAAATCTTTAACACAAAAACCACGTCTGCTAACTCCAAGTCATGGGTAGGATAGTTCCTCTCATGAACACGTAGTTGTCTAGAAGCATAGGCAACCATTTGACCATTCTGCATCAACACACTGTAAACACCCCAAATTTTCCCTCACCCATTCACACCATGGCTTGTGTTCATTCTCATATGCATAAACACAATCATATCATCTCACATCTCATTTTTGATTCACTGCATAGTTTCTAAGCCATCTGCACCTAGGGTTTGTGATCTGAGCAATCCAAGAGCTTCTTGAGCCACTCCAAAGGCCACCAATCACTTAAAAGGGGTCCATATGTGTTCAAGTATCATATTGCATCCTCTCAGAGTCAAAATTCCAAGGAATCACAAGAACTAGGGTTTGAATGGATGCAGAGCCAAGTTTGACTGCACAGTTGACTTAAAAATTAGGGTTTTGGTTTCAGAGGCCATAACTCCAAATTTTTTGGTCATTCTTGTTTCCATTTGTCTCTATATGGTATAGGGAGTATGCATATCAATTTTCATGAAGAAATTCCATGGGGAAGTCATCTGATCAAGGGTTGACTTTCTGGACAAGTCAGTGCAAAATCAGGGCATCTGAGGCCCCCAATGACCCAACCAATGGGTGATCTTCATCATTTTGAGTGTATATGATCTTTATTTGATCATGGAAGAGGGTTGAAGTTCACAAAAATCAAGAATTTGGAAGTTTTGCAAATGTTGACTTTTTGGGCATAGTTGACTTTTCAAGAATGCCTCATTTTTGGTCATTTTTCAAGCCTTAATTCTTGATCCAAAAATGCTTCAAATGAAAAAACTTTGGTCATGAAAGTTGTAGATCTCATCTTTCCCTTTTCAAAAAGTACAAGAACATGATCAAATTCTTCTTGGATCAAAAGTTATGGTGTGACAAAGTTGGCAAAAATCATTGATTTTCAAGTTATGCACCAAGTGTGAAAATTGCAAAATCATGTACCAAGGCAAATTGCAACTTCTAATTGGCATCAAACCATCACATAAACATCATGTAAGTCCTAAAATTCAGAATGGACTAGGCATTGCTCATGTTTCATGGCTTTTGGGATAAGATCTTTCCATGTGAACCAAAAAGCCACAACTTGCAAAACTCATGATCACACTTCCTACAACTTGCAACCTTTGGATGCTGACTTTGGCTAGCCTTTCCCCTCACCCCTGCTGCGCAGCCCATGCCTTGTACTAAGCCTAGAACCAAGCCATACTTCTCTTACACAAAAGGTGGACTTTGAGCAAAAGCAAACTTACCAATCACTATAGGCCATGTCAAATCATCTGACCTATGGGATTAAAATACAATATCCCTTGGCAAGCCAAAGATATGAAGAAGCAAGGCTGAAACACTTCACAACAACACATTCACAAAACACACCCTAGCTTCATTTTGCTTCGAATCTCTCTGCCCAGCCACCAAACATCCAAACCATTTTCACCAAGCATCTCACCATGATTCATTGAGAAGAAACCAGCCAAGAGCCAGGCCTGAAACCAACCACAAAACCACTTCACCATTTTCACCTTAGCCTGCATTTCTCTTCGAATCACCTTCCACAGCTTACAAACATCCAAACAAACTTTACAAAGCTTCTCCACTCACCATCTGGATCACAAAGAACCATTCACAATGGCCTGAAACTGCCTGAATCATCACTTCCATTTCCAACTGAGCTTGAGAAGAAGCTTGTCAAACTCCTCATCCAGCCAATATAAACTCCTCCAAAGCATTCAAACATCATCAAGGGGTCCTAAGGAGTGGGTTGCACAAGGAGAAAGGGCCAGAAAGTCATCAGAGTGAAAGCTTCGAATCTCAGGTAGCTCAAGAAATATTTTTCCAGAAATCATTTCTTTTGTTTTAAACTTGTTCTTTGTGTCTTCCTGATCATGAATATGCCTTTGGTTTTGCAAATGGTGATGAAATGAGAGTTTAATTGCTCTCTGAAACTTGCGTGCCCTAATTCTTTCTTGCTTCGATTCAGCCTTGTTAGGAAGTATAAATTTGCTTTGATTAGGGGTTTTGGTTCGTGAGTGAGTGGGGATCATTTCCTGATTCTTAGATTTCATTTTAGTTAGGTTTTTAGAGTTTTGAGGATTTTCAGGGGAGATGCTGGCCGAAGAAGACGACCGGAAGTCTTCTCCGGCAGCCTGAAAGTAATTAGTGAGTTAATTAGGGTTAGGGCAAAATTCAAATATGGACTCTTGGATCTGGCTTCCCGCGCGCGTGTGTGTGGTTCAGATCGTGTCATTAATTCATAATCAGGATTAATTAATTTAATTAATTGAAATTAAGAGGTTTGAATTTCAGCCTTTGATCTGCGCGCGCAGTCAACCAGGCTCTTCCCAGATTCCATCCTGGCCCCTCATTTGGTTGACTTTCCATTATATTCATTTTTATTCATTTTCTTTTCCTTTTACTTGCATAATTATTTTAAAATAGTAAAAAATGTGTAAAAATTATGAAACTTTTTCCCATAAGTTTTATTAATTTTTATGACCCAAAAATATTTTCATTTTATTTTTTATCATTAAAAAAGTATTTTTAAATATTTAAAAGATTATTTTTAATTGATTAATGAGAATTAATTTATTAAAAATACTTTTAAGTATCTAAAAATCACCAAAAAATTCATGAAATGTTCTAAGACATTTAGAAACATTGTCCAACCTTCAAACCAAATTTCTTTTTTGATCTTGATGCATTTTGAGAATTTTCCATTGAATTAAATCATTTTTTGTGCATTATTTTGATCCAAAGTTCAAAAATTCATTTCTGCCTATTCATGAAGAGTTGGACATTGATTCTTCTTGCATTGCATTGTGTTTGGCATATAGTTTCTAGGATCAAATGGCCATGATTTGATTACTCATTTTCAATTTGTTTGGCATTTCTTTTGTTTAGGAACCCTAAAAACCCTAATAAATTAGAAAATTCATAACTTGAGATTGGTTGAGAGTTGAGACCTCCCCTTTGGACTTTGGTTTAGTATGGGATTAGGGTTTCTTTGAGTGGCATTTTCCATTTTTTATCTTAGGGTTTGCTTCTGTTTTTTTGGTTTTTTGTTTGTTGTTTGATCCATAAACCCTAATTTGGGCTTCCATTTGCATCCTTCTTGCATTCTCTTGCATAACATGACTTGCCATGACATTTCAAGTATCCATTTGATTCATTTGACATCTTAAGACATATAGAAAGCATGTTTGATCATTGCATCCCATATTTGCCATTTTGTTTGCCATGTATGTTTCATAACTTTTCATGTAAGATCATGCTCCTTAACTTGCATCATTTGCATCCATGATCTTGTATGAACATCTCCATGCCTTGTCTCATGCTTGTAGCATCTCATAACATCATTATCATCATCAACATGCTTCTGGTTTTGTTTTTCATCATGTCATTTCATCTCATTTAGCATTGCATTGCTTTTCTTTCAAACATTTCAGGTGGTAAGTGAGGTTGAGAAGTGAATTTGCCTTCACTTCTCATAACTTTTCTTTTCATCTCTCTTGCATCCATTGCTGCATTTTTGTTTGTGTTTGAGATTGAGCTTGCTCATTCTTCTTCTTCTCACTTTCTTTCTTCAAGTGACTTGACTTCTTGAAAGAAGCAAGTCACTTTGCTTCTCTTGATCCTTTCATCTGCTTCCTGGTGGTTCCATTGAAGATTTCTCTTGAAAACCTAACAAACCTTAGGAACAACCAAGCATGACAATGATTAGGGTTTTGATTAGTCTCCCCTCTTAGTTTCACCTTTGTGTCTCTTTTGAGTCTTCTCTTCTCATCTCATAATCAGGGACTAAACCCTAAAGGCTTTAAGGCTTTGTGATTAAGCTTATGCCTGCATCCTTCTCTTAGGATGGAGTGTATAACTTTAATCCTAAGTGTTAAACCCTTAATGTGTTTAAATCTCTTAATCAATCCACTTAATAAGTATCAAGACATCACACTTGTAACTTGGGCCTTGCATTAGGGTTCTAATTCTTCCTTAATTGGTTAAGAAGGACTAACCCTAGTGTTAATGGACAAGTCCCCCTCAAGTTGTCTTACAAATCATAAAACTCACTTCATCATCCTATCATTAATAAAATCCATCTAATAAAGGTTTGTTTTGTCATGATTTTAATCCCTAACCATGGATTAAGTTGAGGAGCTTTCCTCAGCTTAAACATTCTCATCTATTATCCTTCTATTAGGATGGTGTAATGAGTCTGTTTAATCCATGATTATGGCTTAACCTCATTACTTAACACTAAACAAAAACAACAAAAACATATAAATAATCACAAGTAGGTTAATGATCTTAATCCTACACCATGGTAATTAAGTGTGAGAAGCTGACTTCACACTTAAGGCATTCTCATTACCCCTAATCAGAGGGAAGATGTGATGAGTTTACTAAATCCATTGGTTTAGGCTTAAGCTCATTAACTTATGACAAACTTCAAAAAGCAATAAAAGACTGAAAACTCAAAAACAAACAATAAACGTCTCCTCTGGGATTCTTTTCTCATCTCATTCACTCATAAACGAGAATTTGCTTCTTCCGTCTAATGCAAGACAGTTTGCACCTGAGCCAGACAGGTCATACACTTGAGCATTGACAAGCAAGCAGTTCACCAGTCAAACTTATCTTTCAGTCTCCTTTGGTCGAACTACGGTGTTCTGACTTCCTCATTGCACGAGAGGATACGTAGGCATAACTTAACAGTTATCGAACAAAAGTCTCTGTATATTCCCCCTCTTTCCAGCATCTTTCTCTTAGCCTCATTATCATGAGTAATTCATTCTCATTCTTACACTGACACATCATTATACACTTCACTTCTTTTACACTGACACCTGTACATCTTTTGCCAGCTCTTTTACACACAAATTGCACTGACACTACCCCTTTAAAACAAAAATCTTTTAAGCGTGGATCCCGTCGAGTACGGCGGACAATCTGGGTGCTAATACCTTCCCAGGTTGTAACCAACCCCCTTTCTCAGTCTCTCTGGTTCGCAAACCGTCTTATCCATCTTTTTCTAGGCCTATGCAGCATTGCCTTTCCTCCGGGATAAAAATGCCTAGCTGGCGACTCTATTCATCTCCAGTGAGTTCACGGCTGTGTGTTCTCATTGTCCCTCTCGCCGACCGTTCGTGTCTGTACCTTTATCTGGACTTAGTTTCATTTATCGGGAGCGACAGCTTGGCGACTCTGCTGGGGACCCTTATACTGCAACCAGGGCTTCTGGTTCTTTTTGTGGGTTCCTCCTAGCGCTTGATTGATTTGTGTTTACTGGGGTGTTATGTGCTTATTTGGGCTTGTATATTTGTACTTATTTTGCTTTATGTACAGTTTGCTTTACTGCTTTCTTTATTGCTTTTGCATTATATCATATTGTCATACTGTGCTGCTGGCTGGATCTGTTGTTAATTTTGGTGGGTGGGTGATTCATTGAGAGTTAAGGTCCTATACCTGGGACCTGAGTGACACCTAGGCTAGAGTGAATCATATTCTTTCCCATTCCATCTCGGTCTGGTGCGGGAATATGAAACACGGTTCAGATATGGGTTTCTTCTTGAGAACTCTGTGTTGCAGATTTCCTGCAATGCTAGGGCTATCTGGGAAGCCTGCTAAGTCTGGATGACCTTTTAGTATTGACCTTCAGAAACTGAGGTGAGTTAGAGGAGGAACTTTTATGGTTATTGTAAACACTGTACCTCCGGGTTAGAAGTGTTTACACTTCTCATAACTGATCCAAGTCTGAGGATCCTTGTTTTAGAACACCACCTGTGAGGGGGTTAGGCTGTTTACAGGTTTGCAGGTACCTTGACCTCAGAATACCTTGTTACTTTGATTGTTTAAGAATACTTCAATTTGGGACAGTTCTTGTGATTCTAAAACCCTGGATATGTGGATCTTTATTTGAGTCCCCCACCTTGGTTACTGGATTTATAGACCTCCAACTGGAATTCTTGAACACACTTGGACCTATATCAGGGCATTTTGATCAGATCCAGCTCAGTCACAGACCCTTGCATTTCATTTGCATACATAATCATTGCATCATATTGACATTTGCTTATTTGTGTTTCAGGGTATCCATCTTCATTTGGTTTTGGTTTTGACCCCATCTTCAGTTTTGACTTGTCTTCATCAGCTATCTGCTTCAGTTATCACCTGCACCAGCCAGTCAGTGGCCCACTTCTTCAGTATTATCATCAGCACCTGTCTCTACTCAGTCTCAGCATCATGGCTCCTAAAAAGAGCAACATCACCTATCACTTCTTCCAGCCAGAGCTATCAGATATCAGGAGGATTCAGACCTTGATCACTCCAGATCACATACCTTTGTTCAGGGAAAGTTATGGAGATATACTTGATATGGTTATGGATCTGGACCCATCACAGAGAAGCTTGATCCACACCTGCATTCAGTTTTATGATCCTCCACTGAGATGTTTTACTTTTCAAGACTTTCAGTTGGGCCCCTTATTGGAAGAGTACTCCTCATTAGTTGGTATACCTATCAGAGGTGGAATCCCTTTCAACCCTGAGATGGTCTTTCCTGCTAATGGAGAAGTAGCAAAGGCTTTGCATCTGGAACCTGTCCTGATTGAGCAGCATATGACTTCTAAAGCTGGGATCCCTGGTTTTCATCTGGATTTCTTAATCTCTCAAGCTACCCTGAAAGCTTCTCTAGGAGAGTGGAAAGCTGTTTGTGCTTTACTGGCCTTGAGCATATATGGAATTGTATTGTTTGCAGATGAGCCTCGATTCATTAGCAAGAATGCAATCCATCTTTTCATCTTGAAGAACCCAGTGCCAACTTTATTGGGGGATCTTTACTACTCAGTGCATCAGAGGAATGAAAAGCAGAGGGGAAGGTTAGTGAGGTGTTGTGCTCCATTGTTCCACACTTGGCTTCTCAGGCATCTACCCAGGACGGATGCATTTCTGAACCCTCATCAGCAGAGCAACTGGGCTAAAAGACTCACTGTTCTAACTTCAGCGGATATCAGATGGTGCACTCAGAACACCAAGGGCAGGGATATCATCACCAGCTGTGGGCATTTTCCCAATGTGCCCCTAATAGGAGTTAAGGGCAGTATTAATTACAACCCTCTGCTGTTCAGAAGGCAACTGGGCTATGCACTGGTCCATACTCCTAGGGCACAGGATTTGGTTGAGACTCTTTATTGTGAAAACAAGATTAGTCTGGCTATTGTTAGGCAGGCGGCCTGGGCCTGGGATAATGTTCAAACCAAGGGAGTGACCATCCTAGGGAAGTGCAACAATGTGGCATCAGCACAATATTATGAGTGGTCCCGTGCCAGGGCCCATTTCTCTGGGATGCCCTTTACCATAGAAGACATGCCTGAGTCATCTTCAGCACCACCCCCTGCCACTATCAGTTTGGAAGAGTTTGAGAGCTTGAAGGAAAGAAATGAGAAGCTAACCCAGGCCTTGCAGAAGACCCTCCGGGAGAGGAGTGAAGGTATGAGGGAGATTGAGAGGTTGGAGAAATTAAGAGTAGAGCATTTGATTAAGATTGAGAAATCTGGGGATTACATTAAAAAGTCAAAGGGTGGAGAACAAATTCTGAAGAATGCTTGCAAAGAAGCCCAGTTCCAGAGAGCAAGGACAGACTTGTATCTGAAGGAGAGTCAAGCCCGGTGGGTCAGGATCACCGAGGCTCGTACCCTGGAAGACAAGAGAGTTCAAGACAAGATGGAGCAACTTGAAGCTAATGCAAAAGAACAACAAGAAGCCCTGGCAGCAGCCCAGAGGGAGATATCAGAGCTAAAGATCAAAGCAGGGGTGAAGAGGTCCAAAGAACAAACTCAGCACAAGAAGCTAACAGCAGCTGTTACGACCCGGAATCTCCTCATCAGGAATCTCACGGAGCGTCCGGCTGATCCTGTGACCGAAGCACTTCTCAAGGAAGTTCGTGAGGATGAGTTTGGTCTTGGTGTTTGACCATTTGTTTGTTGTTGCTTTCTTTCCATGTACTTTTATTTTCTTGTAATGTATTTTGACCCCTTAGAGGGTTTGTGTTGTAAAATGAACAAGTTGTATTATTTCACCTTCTGTAATACATTTGTGTTAGTTTGCTTTATCTAAGTTTTCTTCAAGCAACAACAACAACATCTTCAAGGGTCTGGAAGGGTCAAAACTGAATGCCAAACCGGATACCTTGAGAGCAAATAAGCATAACTGCATTGCATGCTAACCTTTTGTTTGTTTTGTAGGTTTTGATTTATTGTTGCTAACCTCTGTTGTGATGCCTCAGGAACTATTGCTAGGCGCCGGGTATTTCCCCTCAACCGTCCGCACCGTTATCCAACCCGAAACAACCTTCCGGGAATTCAAATGGATCAGATGCAGCAGGACCTTACCGAGGTCAGAAATCAAATGGCAAATGAAAGGCTAGAAATGAGGAATCAAATGACTCAGTTTATGGAAGTTATGAACAACATGGCTTAGAGCCAGGAAAGATTGAGAGCCATGGTGGAAAGGCAAAATCAAGAGGATCCACACATAGGGACTGCCGGCACCAGTAACAATGAAAGGGTACAACCTCATGTTAACCCCCCTGTGTTTGGGCCACATCTGCATCCCGAGATCAATATTCCTGCAAATGTTCAAGGGACAGCCACTGCAGCCAGGGTACTTCAAGAAGATCCTCAAGAGGACCAGTTTACAGTAATGGGTGCTGGAGAAGAAGCTTATGATAGGAGATTGGATGAGATAGCTGAGAAGTTGAGGTCCTTAGAATCTCAAAACTCTTTGGGCTTCGATGTCATGGACATGGGCTTGGTAGACGGGGTCAGGATCCCCCATAAGTTCAAGCCTCCTTGCTTTGAAAAATACAACGGGACTTCATGCCCCCGGACTCATTTACAATCATTTCTGGGGAGGCTGAAGGCCTATACTATGGATGAGAAGCTCTGGATGTTCTATTTCGAAGACAGCTTAACTGGAGCGTCAAGAGAATGGTACTCTCACTTGACAAGGGCAACTATTAGATGCTGGAAGGACCTGGCAGAGGCCTTCATCAGACAGTATCAGTATAACTTAGACATGGCACCCAACAGGACCCTCCTAATGGGAATGTCACAGTCGTCAAGGGAAAGTTTCCGAGAATATGCCCAGAGATGGAGGCAACTGGCTGCCGCTGTTCAACCACCTATGTCTGAACGGGAAATGGCAGATATGTTCATGAACACCCTTCAGGGAGCCTATATTGACAGGCTGGCTGCTTTCTCTTCCACTAGCTTTGCAGATGTTGTCATAACCGGGGAGAGAATTGAGAGCCTGTTGAAAATGGGTAAGATCTCAGACAACGGTGCAAGCTCGTCCAGTAGTACAAGAAAGCCTTTTGCAGGCCCGAGAAGAACTGGCGAGACCAATGCCATCCATTCAAACAGGGGCAGGCCCCAATATGCTCAAAGGTCAATAGCAGCAGTCACCATTCCTGCTCCAGCACATCCTCAACCCGTCTATCAACCTCCACAGCAAAACTATCAGCCGCAACCTCAGTACCATCAGCAAAATCAGTATCCTCCAAGGAACTACAACAACAGCAACACCAACAACAACAGTCAACAAAGGCCATTCCAACAGAGGCCATCTCAAGCTAATAGGGTGATCGATCCGATCCCTATGCCATATGCTACCCTGCTGCCACAGCTCCTGAAACTCAACCTAGTTGAGCTAAGGACGTTGGCACCTCCAGACCCCAACAGTCTACCCAGGAACTATGACTCCAACGCTAGGTGTGCCTTCCATTCGAACGCACCTGGCCACAGCACAGAAAAGTGCAGAGCTCTGCATATGAAGGTACAAGACCTGGTAGACTCCAAGGCTCTGAATTTCGCACCACCACCCAATGTCAATAAGAACCCGATGCCAAACCACAGTGGTCCTAGAATTAACGCTATTGAAGAAGACAAGCCGTCTTATTTAATAACCAGTGTGGGACAGATCAGGACACCGTTGGTAGAAATCAAGGCTCAGCTCTTGGAATGTCAAATGTTCCCGGGGTGTGAGTTAGGTTGTGCTTACTGCAATATCTCTGTAAATGGGTGCGATAATTTGAGGAATGGCATAGACAGCCTTATTCAGAGTGGCCAGCTTCAGATCACTACATCATTTCCAACAAATCCAGCAATCTCATCAGCAGCGGTTTCAGAACCTCCTACAACTGCAACAACCATTGTTCCCGACAATTCTTCGGCTTCATCAACAAGTACTTCATCCATTATCTCAACTGATCAGTTCTCAACAAATTTTCCTGCTACAACTTCAGCATCACTCCATTTTGAACCTCCTACAACAATAACATCCGTTCTGCCACCATTGTCTCCTACAACACCAGCAACAAATCATGAAGATGTCTCTACTGTCACAATCTTTTACGATCCTGAAGACAACTCCGTCTACAACTCAGAAGGTGCTGCTCCCACTAGGGCACCAGTTACAATTTATTACGATCCACAGACTATCACAGTTCCTTCAACAGCTGCAATCAGTCCAGTCACCATCACGGTGCCTGGACCCGTGCCTTATGAAAGCAGTAATGCCATCCCCTGGCATTACGGCTCCGACTTGTACTGCGAAGGACAAAGAATCACTTTTGAATCATCAACCCCTGCACTGCAAATAGACAATGTGGGCGGAGGCGGAGGCTTCACTCGAAGCGGACGTCTTTTCGCTCCACAAATTCAGAGACCCACTGCCGAAGCAGAAGCTGCTGCCAAGGCAAAAGGGAAGAGCCCTGTGCAGGAAGATCAAGTTGTTAAAGAAGCCTTGAAGACACCATTCGATCAAGAGGTTGATGAGTTCATGCGAATCATCAAAAAGAGTGATTATAAAATAGTGGATCAGCTTCATCAGACGCCTTCCAAGATCTCAATCCTATCATTGCTCATGTGCTCCGAAGCCCATCGGAATGCACTACTCAAAGTCCTGCACGCAGCTTACGTGCCTGAAGAGATCACTGTCAATCAGCTGGAAGCAGTAGTTGGAAATGTTAATGCTAGTCACGGACTAGGGTTCACCAATACTGATTTGACAACGGAAGGCCGCAACCACAACAAAGCCTTGCACATAACCATGGAATGCAAAGGTGCTGTCCTTTCACATGTGCTGGTAGACACGGGGTCATCCCTTAATGTCCTACCTAAAAAGGCTTTGGTGAAGCTAGAGTATGACGGATTGGCGTTGAGACCCAGCAACCTGGTGGTGAGAGCCTTTGATGGCTCAAAGAGATCGGTTCTGGGAGAAATTGAACTGCCCATAACGATTGGCCCGCAGACCTTTAAAACTATCTTCTATGTGATGGACATTCAGCCCGCCTACAGCTGTTTGTTGGGTAGGCCATGGATTCACGCTGCTGGCGCCGTGACCTCTACCCTTCACCAGAAGTTAAAATATGAGTGGGAGGGTCAAATCGTTACAATCTGTGGAGAAGAGGACATTTTTGTCAGCCACCTGGCTACCTATAAATACATTGAGATGGATGGGGAGATCCATGAAACAATGAGCCAGGGGTTTGAAGCCTTGAATGTGAATGAAACATCTGCTGTGTCTGGTACTCCAATATCATCATACCAACAAGCCCGGAAGGTTGTTGAGGAAGGAACTGCCCAAGGCTGGGGCAAATTGCTATCGGTAGAGAAAAAAGAAGACAGATTTGGGTTGGGTTACAAACCAACTCAACAAGATCAAGCAGCGGCTGAGAAAGAGCCCAACTTTGTGAGTGGGGGGATGCTTACCCCTGATGCTATCAACTGTCTGGAAGACGAGCTGGAAGAGGAACGCAACCTGGAAAGCTGGATTCGTCCAAAGATCCCGGGGAGCAGTATCTCGAACTGGTCTTCCCAGGAAATTATAAGAGTTACTCATGCAGAGTAATTATTATTTCCTGTGTTTTATGAGCATGCATCAAAGTCTTGCATCTTGCCCAAGATGACAAGACTCATTTTGTAATCGGGCCATCTGTACTTTTTGTGCAAACAAGATCAATTAATGAAATATCAGACATCTTTTTGCAAACGAGTCTTTTTCTTTTCTGCTCACTGTTTTTCCATTTTTCTTTTTGTACAAAAAATAAATGGCGGTGTTTTCAAAATGACAACTTTATTTCACTTTTCTAAATAAGACTAAAATCAGATCACTAAAATGAACCAATTAAACCCTTGCAGAGAATGCCTTCCAGACAGCACCGACAACAGCACGGCTATGACATCGTATGACTTTGACAATCCAATCAATCAAGCTGATGAAGGGGTTGATGAAGAATATGAGCTTCCTGAAGAGCTAGCCAGGTTGTTAAGACAAGAGGAAAAGGTTATTACTCCTCACCGGGAGGAGGTTGAAGTGATCAATCTTGGTACAGATGAAGACGTGAAAGAGGTTAGAATCGGGGCCTGCCTGCAAGACTCGGTGAAGAGACGACTGATAGACCTGCTTCAAGAGCATGTAGATGTGTTTGCTTGGTCTTACCAAGATATGCCAGGGTTGGATACCGATATTGTCGTGCACAAGCTGCCTTTGAGAGAAGAGTGCCCGCCAGTTAAACAGAAACTACGCCGTACCCGCCCAGACATGGCTATGAAAATCAAGGAAGAGGTACAAAAGCAATGGGACGCCGGATTCCTTGCTGTAACTAGCTACCCGCCGTGGGTGGCTAATATAGTACCTGTGCCTAAGAAAGACGGAAAAGTAAGAATGTGTGTTGACTACCGGGATCTGAACAGAGCCAGCCCGAAAGATGATTTTCCATTACCTCACATTGATGTATTGGTGGATAATACGGCTCAGTTCTCGGTATTCTCCTTCATGGAAGGATTTTCAGGATACAATCAGATCAAGATGTCACCAGAAGACATGGAGAAGAAAACATTCATTACACCCTGGGGCACGTTCTGCTACAAGGTAATGCCATTTGGGCTCAAAAATGCCGGTGCAACATATCAGCGGGCTATGGTAACATTATTCCACGATATGATCCACAAAGAAATAGAATGTTATGTGGATGATATGATTGCCAAGTCCCTCACTGAAGAAGACCATCTGGTAAATCTGCTCAAATTGTTCAAGCGCCTGAGGAAGTACCAACTGAAGTTGAACCCCAACAAATGCACATTCGGGGTGCGATCCGGTAAGCTGCTGGGCTTTATTGTAAGCGAGAAAGGGATTGAAGTTGACCCTGATAAAGTCAAAGCTATTCAAGAGATGCCTGCACCGAAAACTGAAAAGGAAGTTCGAGGGTTCTTAGGTCGATTGAACTACATCTCAAGGTTCATATCTCACCTTACAGCAACCTGTGAACCTTTGTTTAAGCTGTTAAGAAAAGAACAGACGGTCAGGTGGAACGAAGACTGCCAAAGGGCTTTTGACAAGATCAAGGAGTATCTGCAAGAACCTCCAATCCTTATGCCTCCAGTTGAAGGAAGACCTCTGATCATGTACTTGACGGTATTAGAAGAGTCAATGGGGTGTGTGCTGGGCCAGCATGACGAGTTTGGTCGAAAAGAGTATGCAATATACTACCTAAGCAAAAAGTTTACCGACTGTGAACAACGTTATTCACTGCTCGAGAAAACTTGTTGTGCTTTAGCGTGGGCTGCTCGCCGGCTGAGACAGTATATGTTGACCCACACTACTTTGTTGATATCCAAAATGGACCCAGTTAAGTACATTTTCGAGAAGCCAGCTCTTACCGGACGGGTTGCAAGATGGCAAATGATTCTCACAGAATACGACATCCAGTACACCTCTCAGAAAGCCATCAAGGGCAGTGTACTATCTGAATATCTTGCTAAGCAACCCATTGATGATTACCAGCCTAAGAGATTTGACTTCCCTGATGAAGACATCATGTTCATTAAAGCAAAAAATCATGAAGAGCCTATTCACACTGAAGGGCCTGACCCGGAAGAAGAATGGATTATGATGTTCGACGGGGCTGTTAATATGAATGGTCGTGGCGTTGGTGCAGTACTCATTACGCCTAAAGGAGTTCACATGCCTTTCTCGGCAAAACTCACTTTCAACTCCACTAACAACGAAGCTGAATACGAAGCTTGCATTATGGGTCTTGAGGAAGCCATTGACCTCAGGATCAAGACGTTGACTGTATTCGGAGATTCAGCTCTGGTAATCAATCAAACCAACGGAAAATGGTACACCCACCAAGATCATCTGATACCTTACAGGGATTATACAAGAAGGTTATTGACTTTCTTCACAACAGTCAAGCTTGAGTATATCCCTCGGGACGAGAATCAGTTTGCAGATGCTCTTGCTACCATTTCATCCATGATCAAAGTTCAAGCTGCCAACTTTGTACCTCAAATTTCAGTGTCCAGACTTGATAGACCAGCATATGTATTTGCAGCGGATGTTGTCAAAGACGATAAGCCTTGGTTCCATGATATTAAGTGCTTCTTGGAGGATCAAACATACCCACCTGGGGCATCTTCCAATGATAAGAAGACTTTGAGAAGGCTTGCTGGAAGTTTCTTTCTGAACACTGATGGGTCTTTGTACAAAAGGAACTTTGACATGGTACTCCTCAGATGTGTTGACAAGACGGAAGCAGATTTATTGATGCATGAAGTGCATGAAGGGTCTTTTGGTACCCATGCCGGAGGGCATGCCATGGCTAAGAAGTTGTTAAGATCAGGCTATTATTGGATCACAATGGATGCAGACTGTTGTGCTTATGCCAGAAAATGTCATAAATGCCAGATCTACGCAGATAAGGTGCATGTGCCTCCCAATCCTTTGAACATCATGTCTTCACCATGGCCCTTTGCCATGTGGGGCATTGATATGATCGGCAAGATTGAGCCAACTGCTTCAAACGGCCACAGATTCATCCTGGTCGCCATCGACTATTTCACCAAGTGGGTTGAAGCAGCCTCATATGCAAATGTTACAAGGCAAGTGGTAGCCCGATTCCTAAAGAGAGATATCATCTGTCGGTACGGAGTGCCCGAGCGAATCATTACTGATAATGGTTCCAACCTGAACAATAAAATGATGGCAGAACTATGCCGGGACTTCAAGATCCAACATCACAATTCTTCTCCTTACAGGCCAAAGATGAATGGCGCTGTTGAGGCAGCTAACAAAAATATCAAGAAGATTGTGCAGAAGATGGTAATCACCTACAAAGACTGGCACGAAATGCTACCATTTGCCTTGCATGGGTACCGCACATCAATCAGGACATCCACTGGGGCAACACCATATCAGCTTGTGTATGGAATGGAAGCGGTCCTACCAGTTGAAGTTGAACTACCCTCTCTGCGGGTATTGATGGATGTTAAGCTGAGCGAAGCAGAATGGGTTCGGGCCCGATACGAACAACTGAGTCTGATCGAAGAGAAAAGGTTGGCTGCAATCTGTCATGGGCAGTTGTATCAGAAAAGAATGAAGAAAGCCTTCAATCAGAAAGTCAGGCACCGAGAGTACCAAGTAGGAGATCTTGTGCTGAAAAGAATCCTCCCTCCTCATACAGACCACAGGGGCAAATGGACACCAAATTATGAAGGACCATTCGTGGTAAAGAAAGTTTTTTCTGGTGGAGCACTGATGCTCAGCACCATGGATGGTGAAGATTTCCCGTCCCCTGTGAATTCAGATGCAGTTAAAAAATACTTCGCATAAAAATGACCCGCTGGACATAAAAACAGAATGTAAGTCCAGGCAAAAATAGGGCATCCCGGCGAGTCCAAAACAGAATAAAAGACTCGGGCAAAAATAAGGGAAAATAAATAAAAATGTACACCCGCTGAGTTGAAAAGCCGCATTGGACAACTCAGGCAAAAATGGGTATCCCGATGGATTGAAAACCCGAAAGGGCGATCCATGCAAAATAAGGGAATAAGCGAACAACTGCATTCTGAATTCGTCTGTATCACTTGCAACTTGGAAAGCTTCAAAAGGATCAAGCTTCAATCAGAATTAGCCTACTTCAGAAAGCAAGGCGAGAAGAACGTCATTGTCATACGAGTCATAGCAGAAGAGGAAGCTCCTTTGAAAGCGTCGTCAACATCGCCAGCACTTTGTTTCTCAATTTGTAACAATCTCCTTATTTTAGGAGATTTGTTTCCTTGACTGTATCTTGCCAATTCAGGGCACAAAAATTAATAAAATCAGATTTTTCAGTCATGTTTCGTCTTGTACATATTTCGTTTGCAAAGAATGTCTGATGTCTCTAAAACTAATTGCATAAGTACAGATGTTTTTCACTAAAAATAGAAACACATGCTTGCAGGGAATATACTTACTCTTGAGAATGCTTAACTCCTATGACGGAGTCCAGTAAAGGATACCTCGGGACCTTTTGTGCGTTTCCTTATCTTTGCGAGATTGCAGGTATCCAGAACGCAACCTGGGGCATGCAAGTTACATCCCAGCAAGCTGGCAGATCAACACTCACTCTTGGCACCAGAGGTGTTTTCTCCCCAGCTGAGTTGCCAACAACTTTCCCCAGCCATAGTGCCCATCATTCTTCCTCAGCAGAATATGAAAAGTCAGGGAATCACCTCCCCACAGAATCATCAGCCTCCGTTCAGAAGAGCAACGCATGAAGGAGTCACAACAGAGTACAGAAGGCTTCTACAAACCCCAGCTGGGTCCTCTTTACTAGGATATGTCAATCAGTGGCCTAGATCCCCAAGCAGATACATCTCATCAGATCTATCAATGATTTCATCCCCAGCTGGGATATTCACTTCAAACAGATCAACCAGAGATCTTCACAGCAACGGGATCCGAATCCTAGATCTGTATCTTTGCATAATCATGGCATTTTGCATCATATTCACCCACAAAGCGTAGCATTCCGTCTAAAACGGAGCATTACGGCAAAAATCAAATACATAGCATAATCATAAGTCATGTTGTGAATCGAACACTTGTGAATAATGACAATCCGTCAGAATGCAGAATACTTTCCTCAAAATCCCCACCAGAGTCCCCGGCAAAAGCAGTTGCCTCACAAATCACAAACGCCAGTATATACACCTTTTGACACCCGTCCGTGTCATCACTCCCCCAGTAAAGTTGCCTGAATATATTTTACAAACAAGATCACCCGTACTACAGATACTTCCTGACACCCGTCCGTGTCAAATCACCAGCAGAAAGCCAAAGACATCCCCTTTGCGCTCACATTTACTTATATACACTTTCTTGGCACCCGTCCGTGTCGTATCCCCAGCGCAGTCACCTACACTTTGTATATCAAATATTTGTTCATGCTATACTCTTCTCCTTTTGACACTCGTCCGTGTCGCTCTCCCCAGCAGTTAACTACTCATACTACTCAGATACTCGTCCATATCTTGTATATACCTTTTTATATCCCCTCAGATTCGACACTAGTCCTTGTTCTTTGTTAACCCGTTGGTACTCGTCCGTACCATCATCTCAGAACATGCGTCAAGCGTTTGTTTCTACATGATACTCGTCCGTATCATAACCTTAAGGATGCTCGTCCGCATCTTTAATCCATACACCGTGTCAAACACTTGTATCTTCTTGAATAAAGATACTCGTCTGTATCTACTATCCCCAGAAGAGTTCTTTCAGATTCGACACTCGTCCGTGTTCTCTGTTAACCAGTTGATACTCGTCCGTATCATCATCTCTGAACACGTGTCAGTTTGTTTCTACCTGATACTCGTCCGTATCATAGTCTTAAGGATGCTCGTCCGCATCTTTAATCTATACACATGCATCTAAACACTTGTACTTTCTCTTCTTGGTTGTAAATACTCGTCTGTGTTTACTATATCCCCAGTAGATCGCAAACAAATTTTCCTTTTTATCTGACACTCGTCCTGTGTCATGATAAACCCTGAGAGCAGCCGTACCCTGCTGGGTGGTCGTCCTCCACCTCTTGATGGTCGTCCTCCATCATGCTCGTCCGATGGCCGTCCCCATCGTTGTTTTAGCAGCCGTCCCCTGCTAGGTGGTCGTCCTCCACCTTTTGATGATCGTCCTTCATCATTTTATCCAATGGTCGTCCCCATTGTTGATTTTGGTTATCTGGCATTCGTCCTATGTCATGATAAACCTCGAGAGCAGCCGTACCCTGCTGAGTGGTCGTCCTCCACTTCTTGATGGTCGTCCTCCATCATGCTCGTCCGATGGCCGTCCCCATCGTTGACCTCTTCTATCCGATGGCCGTCCCCATCGTTGATATTTTCGGCAGTCGTACCCTGCCAGGTGGTCGTCCTCCACCTTTGATGGCCGTCCCCATCATATTTCTTTTATCCCCAGCAGAGCAGCCGTCCCCTGCTAGGTGATCGTCCTTCACCTTTGATGGCCGTACCCCATCATCTGTTTATTTCATTTATTCTTTAACCCGATGGCCGTCCCCGTCGTGGTCCCTTTTCCTTTTTAGCCCGATGGCCGTCCCCATCGTTGGTTGCTTTACCTTTGTGAACTTGATGGCCGTCCCCGTCATGTTTCATTAATTCCCAGATAATCTAACTTTATCTTGATGGCCGTCCCCATCATAATCTTATTTCCCCCAGCTAGTCGGCCGTCCCCGTCTTAGATTTACCTTTTATCCCCAGCATGTCGGTCGTCCCCGTCATTGCGTTGTTTCCCGCTTTACGATATACTTTATTTTCTTTTGCGATCTATATCCCTTTTTCTTCTTCATTCTGTGAGTGCAAATTTTGGACTGTCTTTGGTATTCAACCACAAGTTATCTTGTTTGCCTGTTAAGCCGTTGCTTACAACCTGCACAGCTAACTCGTGTTTGAATAGGGGCAGCTGTAAACACCCCAAATTTGCCCTCACCCATTCACACCATGGCTTGTGTTCATTCTCATATGCATAAACACAATCATATCATCTCACATCTCATTTTTGATTCACTGCATAGTTTCTAAGCCATCTGCACCTAGGGTTTGTGATCTGAGCAATCCAAGAGCTTCTTGAGCCACTCCAAAGGCCACCAATCACTTCAAAGGGGTCCATATGTGTTCAAGTATCATATTGCATCCTCTCAGAGTCAAAATTCCAAGGAATCACAAGAACTAGGGTTTGAATGGATGCAGAGCCAAGTTTGACTGCACAGTTGACTTAAAAATTAGGGTTTTGGTTTCAGAGGCCATAACTCCAAATTTTTTGGTCATTCTTGTTTCCATTGGTCTCTATATGGTATAGGGAGTATGCATATCAATTTTCATGAAGAAATTCCATGGGGAAGTCATCTGATCAAGGGTTGACTTTCTGGACAAGTCAGTGCAAAATCAGGGCATCTGAGGCCCCCAATGACCCAACCAATGGGTGATCTTCATCATTTTGAGTGTATATGATCTTTATTTGATCATGGAAGAGGGTTGAAGTTCACAAAAATCAAGAATTTGGAAGTTTTGCAAATGTTGACTTTTTGGGCATAGTTGACTTTTCAAGAATGCCTCATTTTTGGTCATTTTTCAAGCCTTAATTCTTGATCCAAAAATGCTTCAAATGAAAAAACTTTGGTCATGAAAGTTGTAGATCTCATCTTTCCCTTTTCAAAAAGTACAAGAACATGATCAAATTCTTCTTGGATCAAAAGTTATGGTGTGACAAAGTTGGCAAAAATCATTGATTTTCAAGTTATGCACCAAGTGTGAAAATTGCAAAATCATGTACCAAGGCAAATTGCAACTTCTAATTGGCATCAAACCATCACATAAACATCATGTAAGTCCTAAAATTCAGAATGGACTAGGCATTGCTCATGTTTCATGGCTTTTGGGATAAGATCTTTCCATGTGAACCAAAAAGCCACAACTTGCAAAACTCATGATCACACTTCCTACAACTTGCAACCTTTGGATGCTGACTTTGGCTAGCCTTTCCCCTCACCCCTGCTGCGCAGCCCATGCCTTGTACTAAGCCTAGAACCAAGCCATACTTCTCTTACACAAAAGGTGGACTTTGAGCAAAAGCAAACTTACCAATCACTATAGGCCATGTCAAATCATCTGACCTATGGGATTAAAATACAATATCCCTTGGCAAGCCAAAGATATGAAGAAGCAAGGCTGAAACACTTCACAACAACACATTCACAAAACACACCCTAGCTGCATTTTGCTTCGAATCTCTCTGCCCAGCCACCAAACATCCAAACCATTTTCACCAAGCATCTCACCATGATTCATTGAGAAGAAACCAGCCAAGAGCCAGGCCTGAAACCAACCACAAAACCACTTCACCATTTTCACCTCAGCCTGCATTTCTCTTCGAATCACCTTCCACAGCTTACAAACATCCAAACAAACTTTACAAAGCTTCTCCACTCACCATCTGGATCACAAAGAACCATTCACAATGGCCTGAAACTGCCTGAATCATCACTGCCATTTCCAACTGAGCTTGAGCAGAAGCTTGTCAAACTCCTCATCCAGCCAATATAAACTCCTCCAAAGCATTCAAACATCATCAAGGGGTCCTAAGGAGTGGGTTGCACAAGGAGAAAGGGCCAGAAAGTCATCAGAGTGAAAGCTTCGAATCTCAGGTAGCTCAAGAAATATTTTTCCAGAAATCATTTCTTTTGTTTTAAACTTGTTCTTTGTGTCTTCCTGATCATGAATATGCCTTTGGTTTTGCAAATGGTGATGAAATGAGAGTTTAATTGCTCTCTGAAACTTGCGTGCCCTAATTCTTTCTTGCTTCGATTCAGCCTTGTTAGGAAGTATAAATTTGCTTTGATTAGGGGTTTTGGTTCGTGAGTGAGTGGGGATCATTTCCCGATTCTTAGATTTCATTTTAGTTAGGTTTTTAGAGTTTTGAGGATTTTCAGGGGAGATGCTGGCCGGAGAAGACGACCGGAAGTCTTCTCCGGCAGCCTGAAAGTAATTAGTGAGTTAATTAGGGTTAGGGCAAAATTCAAATATGGACCCTTGGATCTGGCTTCCCGCGCGCGTGTGTGTGGTTCAGATCGTGTCATTAATTCATAATCAGGATTAATTAATTTAATTAATTGAAATTAAGAGGTTTGAATTTAAGCCTTTGATCTGCGCGCGCAGTCAACCAGGCTCTTCCCAGATTCCATCCTGGCCCCTCATTTGGTTGACTTTCCATTATATTCATTTTTATTCATTTTCTTTTCCTTTTACTTGCATAATTATTTTAAAATAGTAAAAAATGTGTAAAAATTATGAAACTTTTTCCCATAAGTTTTATTAATTTTTATGACCCAAAAATATTTTCATTTTATTTTTTATCATTAAAAAAGTATTTTTAAATATTTAAAAGATTATTTTTAATTGATTAATGAGAATTAATTTATTAAAAATACTTTTAAGTATCTAAAAATCACCAAAAAATTCATGAAATGTTCTAAGACATTTAGAAACATTGTCCAACCTTCAAACCAAATTTCTTTTTTGATCTTGATGCATTTTGAGAATTTTCCATTGAATTAAATCATTTTTTGTGCATTATTTTGATCCAAAGTTCAAAAATTCATTTCTGCCTATTCATGAAGAGTTGGACATTGATTCTTCTTGCATTGCATTGTGTTTGGCATATAGTTTCTAGGATAAAATGGCCATGATTTGATTCCTCATTTTCAATTTGTTTGGCATTTCTTTTGTTTAGGAACCCTACAAACCCTAATAACTTAGAAAATTCATAACTTGAGATTGGTTGAGAGTTGAGACCTCCCCTTTGGACTTTGGTTTAGTATGGGATTAGGGTTTCTTTGAGTGGCATTTTCCATTTTTTATCTTAGGGTTTGCTTCTGTTTTTTTGGTTTTTTGTTTGTTGTTTGATCCATAAACCCTAATTTGGGCTTCCATTTGCATCCTTCTTGCATTCTCTTGCATAACATGACTTTCCATGACATTTCAAGCATCCATTTGATTCATTTGACATCTTAAGACATATAGAAAGCATGTTTGATCATTGCATCCCATATTTGCCATTTTGTTTGCCATGTATGTTTCATAACTTTTCATGTAAGATCATGCTCCTTAACTTGCATCATTTGCATCCATGATCTTGTATGAACATCTCCATGCCTTGTCTCATGCTTGTAGCATCTCATAACATCATTATCATCATCAACATGCTTCTGGTTTTGTTTTTCATCATGTCATTTCATCTCATTTAGCATTGCATTGCTTTTCTTTCTAACATTTCAGGTGGTAAGTGAGGTTGAGAAGTGAATTTGCCTTCACTTCTCATAACTTTTCTTTTCATATCTCTTGCATCCATTGCTGCATTTTTGTTTGTGTTTGAGATTGAGCTTGCTCATTCTTCTTCTTCTCACTTTCTTTCTTCAAGTGACTTGACTTCTTGAAAGAAGCAAGTCACTTTGCTTCTCTTGATCCTTTCATCTGCTTCCTGGTGGTTCCATTGAAGATTTCTCTTGAAAACCTAACAAACCTTAGGAACAACCAAGCATGACAATGATTAGGGTTTTGATTAGTCTCCCCTCTTAGTTTCACCTTTGTGTCTCTTTTGAGTCTTCTCTTCTCATCTCATAATCAGGGACTAAACCCTAAAGGCTTTAAGGCTTTGTGATTAAGCTTATGCCTGCATCCTTCTCTTAGGATGGAGTGTATAACTTTAATCCTAAGTGTTAAACCCTTAATGTGTTTAAATCTCTTAATCAATACACTTAATAAGTATCAAGACATCACACTTGTAACTTGGGCCTTGCATTAGGGTTCTAATTCTTCCTTAATTGGTTAAGAAGGACTAACCCTAGTGTTAATGGACAAGTCCCCCTCAAGTTGTCTTACAAATCATAAAACTCACTTCATCATCCTATCATTAATAAAATCCATCTAATAAAGGTTTGTTTTGTCATGATTTTAATCCCTAACCATGGATTAAGTTGAGGAGTTTTCCTCAGCTTAAACATTCTCATCTATTATCCTTCTATTAGGATGGTGTAATGAGTCTGTTTAATCCATGATTATGGCTTAACCTCATTACTTAACACTAAACAAAAACAACAAAAACATATAAATAATCACAAGTAGGTTAATGATCTTAATCCTACACCATGGTAATTAAGTGTGAGAAGCTGACTTCACACTTAAGGCATTCTCATTACCCCTAATCAGAGGGAAGATGTGATGAGTTTACTAAATCCATTGGTTTAGGCTTAAGCTCATTAACTTATGACAAACTTCAAAAAGCAATAAAAGACTGAAAACTCAAAAACAAACAATAAACGTCTCCTCTGGGATTCTTTTCTCATCTCATTCACTCATAAACGAGAATTTGCTTCTTCCGTCTAATGCAAGACAGTTTGCACCTGAGCCAGACAGGTCATACACTTGAGCATTGACAAGCAAGCAGTTCACCAGTCAAACTTATCTTTCAGTCTCTTTGGGTCGAACTACGGTGTTCTGACTTCCTCATTGCACGAGAGGATACGTAGGCATAACTTAACAGTTATCGAACAAAAGTCTCTGTATATTCCCCCTCTTTCCAGCATCTTTCTCTTAGCCTCATTATCATGAGTAATTCATTCTCATTCTTACACTGACACATCATTATACACTTCACTTCTTTTACACTGACACCTATACATCTTTTGCCAGCTCTTTTACACACAAATTGCACTGACACTACCCCTTTAAAACACAAATCTTTTAAGCGTGGATCCCGTCGAGTACGACGGACAATCTGGGTGCTAATACCTTCCCAGGTTGTAACCAACCCCCTTTCTCAGTCTCTCTGGTTCGCAAATCGTCTTATCCATCTTTTTCTAGGCCTATGCAGCATTGCCTTTCCTCCGGGATAAAAATGCCTAGCTGGCGACTCTATTCATCTCCAGTGAGTTCACGGCTGTGTGTTCTCATTGTCCCTCTCGCCGACCGTTCGCGTCTGTACCTTTATCTGGACTTAGTTTCATTTATCGGGAGCGACACACACTACCAAGACCCATTTTCGAAGCATCACAATATACCACAAAGGATTCATTCGGATTAGGTAGAATCAACACTAGAGAAGTCGTTAACCTCTTCTTCATTTCAACAAAACTCTTCTCGCACGCAACATCCCACACATAGGCCTAACCCTTTCGAGTCAACTGAGTCAGAGGCAACACCAACTTAGAAAAACCCTCTATAAACTTTCAATAATAACCGGTTAAACCAAGAAAACTTCTAATCTCTGTAGCAGACTTCGGAGTATCCCACTTTAACACAACATCAGTTTTCGAAGGGTCCACTGAAATCCCACCACTAGAAATCTTAACACTTATAATACAATCCTCAAATGTCCTTCATGTTCTTCTTCTGACTTTGAATAAATCAGGATGTCATCAATAAAAACCACAACAAACATATCCAAATACTCATGAAAGGTCCGATTCATATACTCCATGAATACACCAGGTGCATTAGATACACTAAAAGGCATCACAGTATATTCATAATGACCATACCTCGTCTAGAAAGCTGTCTTCGGAATATCATCCGCTTTAACTCGAATCTGATGATAACCTGACCTCAAGTCAGTCGTGCTAAAAATGAAAGCTCCCACCAACTGATCCATCAAATCATCAATCCTCGAAAGTGGATATTTATTCTTAATAGTGACCTTATTCAGCTATCGATAATCGACACACAAGCTCATACCACCATCCTTTTTCTTAACCAATAACACAGGATCACCCCACGAGAAACACTTGGACGAACAAATTTCTTCTCAAGAAGTTCTTCAAGTTGTTTCTTCAACTCACTCAACTCTGAAGCTGACATCCAATATGGAGCCATCGACATTGGACTAGTACCTGGTACCAAATCCATAGCAAACTCTAATTCACGTTCTGGAGGAAAATCACTAATGTCATCTGAAAACACATCAAGAAATTCGCGGACAACAAGTAAATCAACACTCGCTTGTTCAGGGTCAACTTGTAACATCGCAAACAAAGCAAACATCTAGGCTTCATCTGCTAGAAGTTCATCCACTTGCTTCGCAGATAGAAACATCATCTCCCCACAATCATCAAACTCTGGAAACTCCGTCGTCTTTGCATAACAATTGATATGCACAAAGTTGAACTCTAACCATTCCATTCCCAACACAGCGTCCATATGGTGTAAAGGTAAACACACTAAATCCGTCAAGAAATCCTTACCATAAATGGTCAAAGGACACTTCAAACACACACGGTTAGTCGTAACTGAACCATCAACAAGCATCTCAATCAACATATTACCATTCAAAACAGTCAAAGGAAAATTCAACCTGGTCACACACTCAAGCGAAATAAACGAATTAGTAGCACCAATATTAATTATAGCAACCAACTCAACATCATTAATAAAACAAGTACCTATAATCAAGTTGTCTTTCTTCGGATCATCTGAGCTACTCAAAGCAAACACTCTACCAGTAGTCTGAGCCGCAGTAGCAACCTTCTTCGATTTCTAGCACTGAGTACTGATATGTCCCTCTTCACCGCAATTGAAACAATTTGATCCTGCATTTGGACACTCATACTTCATATGACCCCTCTTACACATTTATAGCATCTAATCACTGTAGCAGTGCACACATCAGACTTGTGACCCGCTTCACCACACATATAGTACTTGAGAGGAGTAGATCCCTCTCCCCCACTTGGCTTATTCCCATCAGTAACCTTCAGCTTCCCCTTGTCAGTTAGAGTCGCATAAGGTTTTCCTCGAAAATGACCCTTGTCTTTATTCTCACTCACCTGCTTATAATGAGCAGATCGAGCTCGACTATCCTCATCATAGATCCTACTCTTATCCAAAAGCTCAGCATAACTGCAGATCTACTGACAACCAATCACTTGCTTGATTTCTTGTCTCAGTCCATTCTTAAACTTCAAACACTTGGACAATTCAGCACCATTATGGTTATAGTGAGGACAAAACTTTACTAACCTCTCAAACTTGGCAGCATACTTTGCCACCATCATGTTCCATTGCTTCAACTCTAAGAACTCAACATCTTCCTTGCCACGAGCATCTTCAGGAAAGTACTTACTCGGAAATTCCCTCCTAAACACATTCCAAGTTATCGCAGCCCCAACTCATTCTAATCTCTGACGGGTATTATCCCACCAATCCTCAGCCTCTTCATCGAGCATATGGGTGCCAAACTGCACCTTCTGAGCATCAGAGCATGCCATAGTCCTAAAATTCTTCTCAATCGCCTTCAGCCACTTATGTGTGTTCTCTAGTTCATGAGTACCCTCAAACTTAAGTGGATTATTCCTCTGGAATACCTGCAAGGCATGAAATTTATCTCGAACATTATTCTATGTCATAGCCTGAGCAAGTGCAGCTAACGCATCCGCAAAAGCACGATTTGAAACCATTCTACAAATCACCAACAACATCCAAAAACAATTCAACCTCAAAACACTCAAACTCAATAACCGACACGGTTGACAACGACATGACACGACCGACAGACTAACCTGCTCTGATACCACTAATGTAACACCCTTTCTACCTCATCACAATTATAATACATGTTAACCACAAAATCAGATTTTTTTCTCATATAAAGGGAATCACATTCTTCAAATAAATCAAACCATCATAAAACATCATATTGAGTCATGTCCCGTAACACGGGTTATAAAATCATGAAACACTTTAAATCTCATTTTGAACAAATACGTAGCGGAAAACAAAACATCAGCATTCTCTTCAATAAGATAAAACCTCATTATTTAATCCAAACATCATTTAAAACAAAAGTACTCAAAAGAAATAATATCTTAATTCAAGTAAACAAAAACAACTCAAGCGAAACCCATCCTGATGTTACTGGACACAGAGTAGGACTCCACATCTAACTAAGGAGATAACTCACTAACTTTGGGATAAGCGCGCACCGAGCTAACCTTGATTATCTGTAGGATGACATAATAGACCATCACCAGAAGGCAAGCAGGGTGAGTAAATTCATATTCAATAAAGTAATAGAGAAATGAGAATTTAAAACATAAACAACAACAAGTCCCTCATCAATAGCTCAATCATGTACAATGTCAACTACGTTACATCACAACAACAATCATCACAACTCATTTATACACAACATAAAGTACATCACATTATCACACAAAATCAATGTAAATCATGCTATGTCATTTAGAATGATATGCAACCTCTTATTATGCATGTGGTATCGAAACATCCTCTTGGATGGACACTTGGTCATTAACCATCCACTAAGGGAGCACATCATAACATCATATCACTTTAATCTGCACAATGGGATTGAAGCTACCAATGGACCGAAGTCCCCTCATAAATCAATGCCATGAATTCAAGACACAATATACACACATCATCCTCAAAAAATCATAAACATTGCATCCGCCTTCATCATTAATCATCAAGTCTCATACTCACTCAAGCCATCATATTACATACTCGTAGAACATCATACTACATACTCATCTAAGATCATACCTCTACAACATGTAATCATACTTCATAACTCAAGGAAAATCAAATAATCATCATACATCATTTAATCACTAATTATACTTATATAGCCTCTAAAACACATCATACGACAACTCTACAACATCATAGAAGCCTAAGCCATAAACCACCTCGAGAAAAACACATTTTCTCAATTAAAAATTCATTTTTCAAAATTCTAGGTCTCGTTAAGCGAGCCACCTTGCGTGCTAAGTGCCCAGCTCATGGGTTGTGCTCGGTAAGCGAGCTTCGAAATTTCTGCAGATTTTTTGCGATCTCAAAATTGCACCATCTGCGATAAAACCCTTATTCAGCAGCAATAACCCAGAAAATCATTACTCTAACCTTCATTCATCAAGACATCATATATATATATATATATATATATATATATATATATATATATATATATATATCAATTAACATCAATGTATTTATCATAATCATCACAAAATCATCATCATAACACAATCATTAATCAAAACCCTATACCCTAAAACTATACCTCAAAACCCCCAATTATATTCCCACATTAGAATACCGAACATAAAATACTCCCCATACCTTAGGTTACGTAATCCCTTTCGATAACTCCTCGAAGAATCTCCCAAACCTTCAAGTCCTAGTCTTCCCTCTTTAGAGCTCTTCTCCTCTTCTCACAAAAGTGTGATCGTTCTAATGATCGTACAAAACTCAACTTACTCTCTTTTGTCACTCTTGCCCCTATGACCTCTTTAGTGTTTCCTCATAATACCCTCACTAATCATATACCAAAAGACCACCTTACCCCTTGTCATATAATTCGTCTTATTTAATTTAATTTATTCTCAAATAATTAACTAAACCCATTATACTTAATATTCTAATATTAATAAAATATTAAGTCACCCTTAAAACTCCACTAAACATCAAATAACATCGTAAATAATCAAAATCCACAAGATAAGGATACACAATTTTTGGGGTGTTACATGTTTCATTCAAACCAACTGAGAGGAACTGCTACCAGTTTCTATGTATTCAGCCTCTGCAGTAGACAAGGATACACAATTTTTCTTCTTGTTGAACCAGGATATGAGATTGTTCCCTAAGAAGAAGTAGCCTCCAAATTTACTCTTTCTATCATCAGCAATTCCAACCCAATCAACATCACAATATCCATATAAGATGAGATCACAACCATGAGAGTACAACTTACCATAGTCACAAGTTCCATTCACATATTTTAGAATCCTCTTGACTTGATTTATGTGATTGACTTTGGGTTCTGCTTGATATCTAGCACACACTCCAACAACAAAATCAATATTAGGTCTGCTAGTTATGAGATACAATAGGCTTCCTATCATGCTTCTATACAATCTTTGAACAACACTTATACCATTTTCATCTTTAGACAACTTCATATGAGTAGGAGCATGTGTTCTTTTGTGACTGACATTCTCCATTCCAAACTTCTTGACTATGTTCTTGACATACTTGCTTTTATGAATCATATTTTTGGAGAAAAGATCTTAAGAAAGGAGGTGAAGAGGTGAGGACTTAGAGCAATTTCGGTGAGAACTCAAGAGGAAGATCAGAAATTGAATAACAAGGTATTGGGGTAATCTGGTTTATTATATTTGATATGGGTTTAAGGTAGATGTAGGTTTTGTGTGTTATGTGTTTGAATGATGATTTCATGAAAGTATGACGAAATATCATGATATATTTGTTGATAATAATAATGTTGTGATTGATGATTGAATGATAAATTGTGTGAATTGCTGTAAAAATTAAGTATTTTATGATTTGTTGATGGGAGGACGTTGTATTGTTGTGTACGGTTGCGTGTCAGAGTCGAAAGTGAGTCAGAAGTATTTTCGATGAAAAATATTTGGGGGTTTTGAAACTTTTGAAAGGTGATTTTCGTGTTAAAACATGTTCTAAACTATTTGTGGGGAAAATGGGGTTTCAGATGAGGAAAAAAGTTATTTTTGTGTAAAAATATAGCAGAAAAGTGCTTCTACAGCTTGGTTAATCGATTAACCAAAATGGGTTAATCGGTTAATATTGAAATAGTTTAAAATGTGAAAATTTTGATTTTTCGGGGGAGTAATCGATTACTGTTTTTTGATAATTGATTACCTTGGGACTAATTTGTTTAAAAACTTTAAAAATTCATAACTTGAGTTTCGGGTGTCCGTTTAACGCGTCGTTCAAACCTGTGGAAAGCTAATACAATATACTTTCTTGTAAAAATGTTTTATGTCTTGGAATTAAAATTAACTAGTGTATAATTATGTTTTATGGTGTTAGTGTAATATGTTAGTGTTGGTGTTTGACGAAAAACTTTGGAAATTTATAACCTTAGTTCTGGTAGTCCGATTTATGCGTCGTTTGAAGCTTCTTGAAGTTGAGATAATGTACTTTCATTTAAAAATAGTTTCATATTGTTATAAATTATTTAAATAATATGCATTGATGTTTGGGAAGTGTGTAGTTGTATGTGGAACTAATGATGTTTTGCTATAAATTACGAAACTTGTGTGTTGTTGCTACGAAGTTACTGTGACGTTATTGATGATGCTATACTATGATGTTATGATCAATTAAATTGATGATATTCATGTTGATGATAAACATGTTATGTGAATTATTATGATGATTTTTTATGAATGATGATGCAACTTTGACGAGTCGTGACGGTAATTATTATGATGTTTTGCATCATGCATTCATAGCATTTTTAGGACTTCGGTCCAATGATAATGTTAGGACTTCGGTCTAGTGATGATGTTAAGACTTCAATCCAGTGATGATGTTAGGACTTCGGTCCAGTGTTGATGTTGGGACTTCGATCCATTGTTGGCTTCAATCCTATTGTGTGGACTGAGGTAATTATGTTGTGCTCCATTTTGGAGGATGATGGCCCATTGTCCATCCATGATGTTCAGTACCACATGCATAATTCTATGATGTTGCATTTAATACTAAGTGGCATTCCATAATTTGTAGGTTAAATAATATCTGTCGATGTTGTGACTTTAGTGTTGTTTTGGTGATGATGATTTATCGATGAGATAACGATGTTGTGAATGACTTAATGAAGTGACAATGTGAGTATATGTGTGATATGTGATGAATATATGTATTATTGGTAATTGTTGTTATGACTACTATATCTTTTTCTTATATCTTTTGTAATGAATTGTGATTACTCACCCTTCCAGTTCAAATGTTGCCTCCACGTGGGTAACATACAGGTGATCAAAATTAGTCATAGACACATGAAGATTTAGCTTCGGAGTTATTTTACTCTATTTCCGTTAATAATAGAGGTGTCTTGCTCTGATATGTAATATCAAGATGGGAATGCTTTTGTTTGAAATTTTGTGTTTCTTTGATTAACATGTTTCATGAGGATTTGTAAGATGTTGAGTTATTTTTAAATTCCAATTTTGATGAGATTATATTATTATGAGTTTTTTTATAAAGTGGATTTGTATGACGATAATTCCACTATGATGTTTTTGTTTTAAAAGAGGCGTTGATCCAAAATAAGTTGTTATTTCTATATGTTGTAACCCGTGTTACGGAGCAGGATAATAATTATGATGTTTTTATTAAGATGTGACACCTTTGAGTGGTGATTTTATTTGAAATTCTTGTTGGGTTAGAAGGATCTTACATGTGTAGCCATCAACTACCATATCCCATAGATCTACATCATAACCAAGGAAAAAACTTTCTATTATACCTTTCCTATAATCAAATTTTTCTCCTTCAAAAACTGAAGGTTTTGAACTATATTAATCTCTATTAGCATGTGCAGCTGGTGGATGGATATCAACCACTGTGTTTCACAAATTGGATCTTTATCTAACACAACGAAGTATTTCATACACAATCAATACCATAGTCAAAGCTATGATGCCAATTGAAGGTGACGAGAAACACAAGAAAGAATGGTGGGGTTGAATTGAGTTTCTATAAAAGAAAACTTTTTAACCCAGCGCAACAAACAGAAAACTAAGAACAAAAATAATGAAACAATTATTTTTATCCTGGTTCCTTGTTAACTAAGCTACGTCCATACCATCCGCCAAGGTGATTTCGACTTATCAACAAGGACTTAATCTATTATAATCAAAATTGATTACAACACAAAGACCAACAGTCAATGTCTTCTTGAGTATATAGACTAAACCCTAGTCACTCAAGGAAAAAATACAATCAAATAGATTGATACAAAGTGTGTTTACAAAATACTTTTAAGAAAGCAGAATACACAAATGAAATACAAGTATATCACACAAAAGATTTTCAATTAAGAGTATGAACAAAATGTTCTTGTGTGAGTGTTTCTTTTCTCTCAAAGTATTCACAAATAACGTTTCTCATGTATATACTGATGTGTAGCATAGTAATTATTCAAGTGTTTTTCCATTCTTCCAAGTCTTCTTTTTATAGGCAATGAAGAGATCCGTTGGAGAGTAGACTTGGAATACCAAAATGTAGTTATATCCTTTCATAATATTTTGTGAAAATGGGAGATAAAATGGTACAATAATATAGTTTTTATCCCACAAAATCAGTATAGTGGAAAGAATATTTGATTTTGTACTGTGTACTATTTTTCTCACGTAAAACCTTTTGATCGTATCTTCATTATTCAGAGGCTTTTGATAGATAGGTAGTGAAACATGCATAAGAAAATAGTAAGAATCTGGTTGAGAGAATCTTTAAAAACTTGGTCTTCAGAGTCTATATCCGGTTCATCATAACTTGGTCTTTAAAGTCTGGTGATATAGTTCAGAGTTGATTCGAGTACATGGATTCAAAGCCTAACAACTTCAAAGTAACAAAGCCTTGGATAGGTAGATGTCATAAATGTTGAGTACATAATCCAGAGTTTGATAAACTTTGTAAACACATATCTCAAAGTCATACTATACTAGTTTCATATTCTCATGACATCACACGTCCTATAATCAGAGTCAGAACTTGTATATAAAATTTGCACACTTAGCAAAATTATTAGGGTACAAAATTATTCTATAGGACACTATGTATTATTATCATCAAAATATAAAGTCAGATGCAGAACCAAATTTTGTTCTAACATGAAAAAGAGACTTTGTGGTATGGAATTTTGTTTCCATCTAGAGCGTCAGATGATGTTGGGATGATATGCTATTAAGACTCAAACTGGTGTGGGGATAGATAAGATAGAAGAGTCATTATAGGACACATATTTATGTATATTGAAACTCCCATTTCATGGTGCTCCAAGAAGAAACAAATGGTTGCACTATCAACTTGTGAAGTATAATACATATCTACTGCTTTGTCAGGTTGTCATGTTGTTTGACTTATGAGTTTGTTGCAAGAACTGAAGTTCAAGGTGAGTAAACCAATCAGGTTTATAATAGACAGCAAATAAGCCATAAGTCTTTCCAGGAATCCAATGATGCATGGAAGAAGTAAGTACATTGATACTAAGTATCATTTTCTGCGCAATCAAGTTCAAAATGAAATGCTTGAGGTTGTTCACGTTAACATACAGAAGAAACTAGAAAATGTGTTGACCAAGACAATCAAAATTGAATACTTCATCAATATAAGGGAAGTAATTGGTGTTGTTGATTTTTAATCTTGAATATGAATTAAGAGATGATGTTAAATTTAATTGAACTTCAAATTTCAGTATTATTTGAGTTTGCATTTGAATTTGAGTTTCATTTGGGTTTGTGTATATAAACCCAACGCTAATTACAAATGATAGTGTATTGAAATTGATATTTAAGTTTTTGATATTTGAAAAATAAAGTTATGGTCTGTTTGGTAAGACACAAAAAAGTGTTTTTAGCTTATAGCTTATAGTTTTTCTGCTCATATTAATGAAAAAGCTTTGTTTGGTAACTGTCTTTTAACTTTTAGCTTATAGCTTTTTTACTAGCTTTTAGCTTTTTTTTCAAAAGCTATTTGAAGTAGCTTTTGAGCTTATGACTTTTAGCTTATGACTTTTTCTTCCATTTATACCCTAAATATTTTATCAAAAACTAATTTTTACCCTTTATATTATTATGATTTAAACTAAAATAATTGCGTTTTAGTTAAGGGAATAAGAAAAATTAATCATTATTTCTATCGAACAATCCACCGTTCATTTTGTTATTAATGGAATATTTTGATTCATCCAATGATGCATGGAAGAAGTAAGTACATTGATACTAAGTATCATTTTCTGCGCAATCAAGTTCAAAATGAAATGCTTGAGGTTGTTCACGTTAACATACAGAAGAAACTAGAAAATGTGTTGACCAAGACAATCAAAATTGAATACTTCATCAATATAAGGGAAGTAATTGGTGTTGTTGATTTTTAATCTTGAATATGAATTAAGAGATGATGCTAAATTTAATTGAACTTCAAATTTCAGTATTATTTGAGTTTGCATTTGAATTTGAGTTTCATTTGGGTTTGTGTATATAAACCCAACGCTAATTACAAATGATAGTGTATTGAAATTGATATTTAAGTTTTTGATATTTGAAAAATAAAGTTATGGTCTGTTTGGTAAGACACAAAAAAGTGTTTTTAGCTTATAGCTTATAGTTTTTCTGCTCATATTAATGAAAAAGCTCTGTTTGGTAACTGTCTTTTAACTTTTAGCTTATAGCTTTTTTACTAGCTTTTAGCTTTTTTTTCAAAAGCTATTTGAAGTAGCTTTTGAGCTTATGACTTTTAGCTTATGACTTTTTCTTCCATTTATACCCTAAATATTTTATCAAAAACTAATTTTTACCCTTTATATTATTATGATTTAAACTAAAATAATTGCGTTTTAGTTAAGGGAATAAGAAAAATTAATCATTATTTCTATCGAACAATCCACCGTTCATTTTGTTATTAATGGAATATTTTGATTCATCCAATGATGCATGGAAGAAGTAAGTACATTGATACTAAGTATCATTTTCTGCGCAATCAAGTTCAAAATGAAATGCTTGAGGTTGTTCACGTTAACATACAGAAGAAACTAGAAAATGTGTTGACCAAGACAATCAAAATTGAATACTTCATCAATATAAGGGAAGTAATTGGTGTTGTTGATTTTTAATCTTGAATATGAATTAAGAGATGATGTTAAATTTAATTGAACTTCAAATTTCAGTATTATTTGAGTTTGCATTTGAATTTGAGTTTCATTTGGGTTTGTGTATATAAACCCAACGCTAATTACAAATGATAGTGTATTGAAATTGATATTTAAGTTTTTGATATTTGAAAAATAAAGTTATGGTCTGTTTGGTAAGACACAAAAAAGTGTTTTTAGCTTATAGCTTATAGTTTTTCTGCTCATATTAATGAAAAAGCTCTGTTTGGTAACTGTCTTTTAACTTTTAGCTTATAGCTTTTTTACTAGCTTTTAGCTTTTTTTTCAAAAGCTATTTGAAGTAGCTTTTGAGCTTATGACTTTTAGCTTATGACTTTTTCTTCCATTTATACCCTAAATATTTTATCAAAAACTAATTTTTACCCTTTATATTATTATGATTTAAACTAAAATAATTGCGTTTTAGTTAAGGGAATAAGAAAAATTAATCATTATTTCTATCGAACAATCCACCGTTCATTTTGTTATTAATGGAATATTTTGATTCATCACATTGATTTTTTTTATTACTTTCAAATTATTATTTTAATTATTTATTGCTTGAGTTTTTTTATCATTAACGTATTATTTTTATAAATATGATAATGAATAATTTGTTATGAATAATAATATTATTGGATGTCCATTCCTATTCTTCCTTTCCTCTTCATATTCCTTCTTAATGACTTTGATTATCTATCTCCCTTAGGTCCTATAAATATGATACACATTATAAAATATAATGTAATTTTGGAAGAAGATAATACAATATTAGATTTTCCATTCTCTTTCTTTCTTTGATTTCTCTATTGTTTTATTTAGTTTTATAACATAATTGAATATATTTGTTTATTAGTAGGCATATCATGAATTTTGAGAGAGAGAGAAAAAAAAGAGAAGGAAGTATGCATTTATTGGAATATAAGATCAAATTATAATGTTATTATTTTAGATATTTAAATTTCATTATAAAATTTATATTTAAGTGTTTAATATATTTTTATGTTATTTTTAATTTTATATTTATATTTAAAATATTTTGCATTTGGTTGTTAATATATTTATTTTTATTGAATGAAAATTAATTTTATAAATAAGATTACTAATATTTTTAATTAAACATGATTTTTTATGTCATTTTATATTTATCAGTTAGTTTAACCGTAAATTTACTAAATACTTAAATGATTTTATTAGTTATAAGTCATCAACTATAAATTATTAGTTATAAGTCATCAACTATCAACTAACTTATCAGTTATCAGCTATCAACTATCCATTAATTTTATCAACAAAATCTTAGTTACAAAATTTTCTCTCTCTACAATTTTTTTCATCATCTCGGGTAATAATAGAGTTTTATTGTTAACTTCAACACCGATATGGATAATGATGAAAGAGATTATAAAGATTATAAAGATTATTGTAGTTGATCCACCGAAATATTGTATAATCCACCTCTTCAAAGTAAAAAGGTCTGATACATAATTTACCTATTCTTAAGATTTTCTTTCATTGTTGACTTGATAAATAAATTTATCATGGAGATAAATAAACTTATCATGGAGACGTAAAAGAGAAATCCCAAATTCAAAAGTAAAGATTGAAATAACTTGAGTTTGAGTAAAAATAAAAAATACTTTGAAAAAAACACAAAGTCAAATATGGTTGGTGGAGACATTTGTGTATGGATAAAAAAGGATTAAACTACATTGGAATCATAAATGGACATGGACTCCAATTTTAGAAAAGAGCATACGGATTCAGAGCCAATTTACAGAGAAAAATAGACAAGTTAAAATAGAAGTCAATCACAAAAAGAGGCAGGTTAAAGTGCTAGTCAAATTGGAAGAACAATAACGGCTAAAACAATAGTCATTGTGTGAAAATTTATGAATAATACATAAAAAAATTGAAATAAATAGGTTTGAGTTCCTTATATATATATATATATATATATATATATATATATATATATATATATATATATATATATATATATATATATATATATATATATATATATATATGAATTACTTGTTTGTTCTTTTATTAACAAAAAATTATTAACAACTAATATATTGTTTTTAATGTAAATCGTTTAAAATATCTTTTATATATGAATGTGAGAATGTCTATACCTGAAATATTTAATATTCTAAAATCAAGCCGCTTGAATTTTGAGAGTGATTTATTTTTAAGATTTTAAATTTGAATCTTTCTAAGCAAACAAGTTTTGTGTTGGACCATGTTTGCTCTACTACTGAAACTTATTTTTAGGAAACAACATTTTCTATAGTGGGATTAAATGCATTTTTTTCTTTTTTTAAATAGAATTATATACGTTGTTAGTTCATACAAAAGATCTCAACTTTAATTTTTAATCTCTATAAAAAAAATGTCGAGTTATAGTTCTTATAAAATCATTTTTGCAGACAAGTTTAGTCTCAGTAGAGAAACTAAAACTACATGCAAAAGTAATTTTATAAAAACAAACAATTGACTTTTTTTTTATATGGACTAAAAATCAAAATTGAGATATTTTTATAGACAACAAATATATTTAACCCTTTTAAATATTTCAAATTTTATTTAAATTCTTTAATTTTTTTTTTTTAATATCCTTCAAAATTTTGCATCCATATTTTGATCCTTCTACAATTTAGGGATAGTTTTTATTATTTTAACAATAAAATTAACAATGATACGATATTTTTGATCCTTCTACAATTTAGGGATAGTTTTTATTATTTTAACAATAAAATTAACAATGATATTAGCGACAAATTTTTACTTAACATTAAATTAATGACAATTTTAGTGACAGTTAGTAATATAATAAAAACTAAAAATTAAAATATGATTAAATATGTCTGTGATCCTATTAAATTTCTCAATTTCAATTTTAACTTCTTAAAATATTTTCTTAAAAGGATAATTCATTTAAAATTTTCATCCACATCAATTGCTATGTTGTAAAAACCACCTCTAATTTAAAAGAGGGATCAAAAATATAAATAAAAAATTATAGAAGACAAATAATTTTAAGAACTAAAATAAAAAATTAAAATATTTAGAAGGATTATAGTTATATTTTACACTTTAAAACATTTAGGAGGATTTTTTTTTTTATATATAGAGATAAGCAACAATATAGAAATCCAAAAGTATTTATAGAAATTCTAAAATATTAACTTTTTGGTATGCACATGACCTCAGTATTACACAAATTAAAGTGTTGCAAACCTTGCCTGACATTATCCTGTTTGTTTTAGTCGAAGCTGACAATGTTTGAAATATGGCTCTATTCTTTGTACTTCGATTTCATCAAATATCAGACACTTTTGTCATCCCACCCACGTGTTTAGGAACATGATCAATCCACCTAAAAATCATGATAAAGCTTATTTTGGCAGAATGGAGGATTTTCTCTCCATGCCTTAATGTCTTGGGTTTTAAATATTGGTATTTCAAAAGGCATGGATAGAGAGAGGGAGAGGTCGTTGGCTTATGTGGATAATAATGCAAAGTCTCTCATTTCAAAATATATATATATATATATATATATATATATATATATATATATATATATATATATATATATATATATATATATATATATATATATATATATATATATATATATATATATATAAAAGAAAATTATTATGCAGGTCTTTTAAGTTATTTTAAAGTACCAAGTTAATCCTTTAAGTTTTTGGCAAAATACATTTTTCGGTCCCTTAATTATACCTCTGAGCTCAGATTGACCCCTTAATTATTTTTCGTGTCAGATTGATCCCTAACTCTTAAAACATGCCATTTTAATCTAATTAGCGACAAAAAAAAATCAAAAATCGGTCGCTGAATTCGTCGCTAATTAGACAAAAAGAACTAACATGACATATTTTAAGAGTTAAAAGATCAATCTGACACAAAATAATTAAGGGATCAAACTTAAACCAAGGGTATATTTAACGGATCAAAAAGAGTATTTTACCAAGTTTTTTTTTGTAACGATCAGGTTTTTAAAGTTATTTTAAATCAACAAGTTAGTCCCTTAAGTTTGTTTTGTAAGGATTTGATCATTTTTTTTAAAAATCTCTGTTAGAAACTCATATACAATTTAAACAAATTTTTCGCACTGATCACAAATATGCAATCAATTTTTTCAAACAAGTTACAGATCATGTGAATCAGGTAAAAAATAACGAAATACATGAAGAAAAATCGTTGATCTGACCACAATCAAACACAAAACTAATTACATATTCGTGATCAGTGCGAAAAAGCAGTTCAAATTATATATGAGTTTGCAATTTATTGTAACAAATATTTCAAAAAAAAAAAAGAACCAAATTGTTACAAAACAAACTTAAGTGACTAACTTATTAATTTAAAATAGGAAAAATACATTTTTTGGTCCCCTAATTATACCATTAGGTTCAAATTGATCCATTAATTTTTGTGTCAATTTGGTCCCTTAACTTTTAAAACGTGTCATTTAGTCCTTTTTGTCCAATTAGCGACAAATTTAGCAACCAATTTTTGAATTTTTCCGTCGTTAATAAGACAAAAAGGACTAAAATGGCATGTTTTAAGAGTTAAGAGATCAATCTGACACGGAAAAAAAATTAAGGGACCAATCTGAACCCAAGGGTATAACTACGGGACCAAAAAGGGTATTTTGCCTTTAAAATAACTTAAATGACCTAATCGTTACAAAAAAACTTAAAAGTGAAGATATTGTTACTCAAAGAGTAAGTTCTTAACACTTACTTCACATTTTAACTATTAATTCTTTTTAATCCAATGACTAAAATTAATTAGCAATTAAAAAGAATTAATAGTCAAGTTGTGAAGTAAGTGTTAAGAACTTACTCTTCGAGTAAGAATATCTTCACTTTTATATATATACATATATATATATATATATATATATATATATATATATATATATATATATATATATATATATATATATGAGATATTTGACAAATTCTAGGTTTAACATGTCGTCGAAGTCCGCTCACATGTTGTTGTCAAATTGAGTCTTGTGTTATGGATCCAATTGTTTAAGTTAGTTTGTACACTAAGTTAGCTTGTAATGGGTAATTGTTAAAAAGCCCATTAGGTTAGTATGTTAGTTTTCTTATAAATAAAATACCAGTCTCTCATCTTTTAGAATAAGGGAAAATAGGAAGATAAAATCCTAATTCAAAAGTGAGAAAGGTTATTTGTTATTCTTGTATGCTTGTAATCTTGTTTCAAGATAAAGGAAAGAATAATAGTTTATAACCAATCCTTGTTGTTATCATTGGTTATCCTAAATCCTAATCCAAGTGAGTTTCTTGATTATAAAAAAACTTATTATACTTTATCTTTAAGGCATCCGATTCACAAATATATATATATATATATATATATATATATATATATATATATATATATATATATATATTGGATTTGGCCAACGCAATATGTGTCAGGCACGGGCCCAAAGCCCAATACATTGGGACGCGGGGAGAACGACTCCCCCACGTGTTCCACTCTGTCAACTGCCTCTGTTATTTCTTCCTAATATTATGTGGCAGTTGGACCAAGGGCAAGACCACATGCTAGGTATTATCTGCTCCTACGCATTCCTTGGCAGTTCTTCCTTAAGTCTACCTAATACAGCCCATGAGAAGAATCTTGGTGCAATGCTGAGGGCACACTATAAATACTCTCTTTCACTAAAGGGTCAAATATTCTATTTTTTTACTACTTTCTGTACTTGCACTCTGTAAACACCCCAAATTTGCCCTCACCCATTCACCATGGCTTGTGATCATTTCATATGCATAAACACAATCATATCATCTCATATCTCAATTTTGAGTCACTGCATTGGTTCTAAGTCATCTGCACCTAGGGTTTGTGACCTGAGCAATCCAAGAACCTCTTGAGCCACTCCAAAGGCAACCAATCACTTCAAAGGGATCCATATGTGTTTAAGTATCATATTACATCTCCTCAAAGTCAAAAATTCCAAAGAATCACAAGAACTGGGTTTGGTATGAATGCAGAGCCAGGCTTGACTGCACAGTTGACCTAAAATTAGGGTTTTGGTTTCAGAGGCCATAACTCCAAATTTTTTGGTCATTCTTGTTTCCATTGGTCTCTATATGGTATAGGGAGTATGCATATCAATTTTCATGGAGAAATTCCATGGGGAAGTCATCTGATCAAGGGTTGACTTTTCAGACAAGTCAGTGCAAAATCAGGGCATCTGAGGCCCCCAATGACCCAACCAATGGGTGATCTTCATCATTTTGAGTGTATATGATCTTTATTTGATCATGGAAGAAGGTTGAAGTTCATAGAAATCAAGAATTTGGAAGTTTTGCAAATGTTGACTTTTTGGGCATAGTTGACTTTTCAAGAATGCTTCATTTTAGGTCATTTTTCAAGCCTTGATTCTTGATCCAAAAAAGCTTCAAATGGAAAAATTTTGGTCATGAAAGTTGTAGATCTCATCTTTCCCTTTTCAAAAAGTACAAGAACATGATCAAATTCTTCTTGGATCAAAAGTTATGGTGTGACAAAGTTGGCAAAAATCATTGATTTTCAAGTTATGCACCAAGTGTGAAAATTGCAAAATCATGTACCAAGGAAAATTGCAACTTCTAATTGGCCTCAAACCATCACATAAACATCATGTAAGTCCTAAAATTCAGAATGGACTAGGCATTGCTCATGTTTCATGGCTTTTGGGACAAGATCTTTCCATATGAACCAAAAGGCAAACAACTTGCAAAATCATCATGATCACTTCACCAACTTGATGCATTGGTTGCTGCACTTTGGCTAGCCTTTCCCCTCACCCTTGCTGCGCAGCCCATGCCATGTACTAGCCATAGATCAAGCCATACTTTCCTTACACAAAATTTGACTTTTTGCAAAAAGCAAACTTACCAATCACTATAGGCCAGGTCACATCATCTGACCTATAGGATTAAAATACAATATCATTTGGCAAGCAAAATGTATCAGGAGGCCAAGCTGAAAACACTTCATACCAACACATTCACAAAACACACCCTAGCTGCATTTTGTTTCGAATCTCTCTGCCCAGCCACAAAACATCCAAACCATTTCCACACTTCAACTCACCATACTTCATAGACCTCAAACCACCAAGAGCCAGGCCTGAAACAAGCAAGAACACCCCATTGCCATTTCTCACCTCAACTTGCAGTTTCATTCGAAACTCTCTCCATAGCTCACAAACATCCAAACAAACACCACAGACCTTCTCCACTCATTATTCTGATCATAAAGAACCATTCACAATGACCTGAAACTGCCTGAAACTCCATTGCCATTTTCAACTGAGTTGAAGCAGAAGCTGTCTAAACTCATCAACCAGCCAGCATAAATTGCTCCAAAGCATTCAAACATCATCAAGAGGTCCTAAGGAGTGGATTGCACAAGGAGAAGTGGCCAGAAATTCATCAGAGTGAAAGCTTCGAATCTCAGGTAGCTTGAAAAATATTTTTCCAGAAATCATTTCTTTTGTTCTAAACTTGTTCTTTGTGTCTTCCTGATCATGAATATGCTTTTAGTTTTTGAAATGGTGATGAAATGAACATTTAATTGATCTCTAAAACTTGCGTGCCCTAAAATTTGTTTGTTTCGATTCATGCTCCTGGGGAAATATAAATTTGTTTTGAGATGGGGTTTTAGTTCGTGAGTGAGTGGGGATCATTTCCCAATTCTTAGATTTCATTTTAGTTAGGTTTTTGGGGGTTTTGGGGATTTTCAGGGGAGATGCTGGCCGGAGAAGACGACCGGAAGTCTTCTCCGGCAGCCTGAATGTGATTATGCCCTAATCCTTGTCATTAAGCCAGTTTGAATCTTGGGCGTTAGATTGAGTTGACTTGTTGACTTCCCGCTAGCTTGGATGGCCCAGATTCAGTCATTTGCCCTAATCTTGTTTAATTAGAATAATCATAATTAATTAAGTCAGAAGCCATCTGGACCCTCCACTAGCGCGCCAGTCAATGCATTTGAATCCAGAGTGCATCTCAGCCTTCCATTTGGTTGACTTTCCCTTTTATTTAATTTTAATTCATTTTCTTTTCATTTTATTTGCATATTTATTTTAAAATAGTAAAAAATGTTTAAAAATTATGAAACTTTTTCTCTTAAGTTTTATTAATTTTCATGACACAAAAATATTTTTTATTTTATTTTTAGCATTAAAAAAGTATTTTTAAATATTTAAAAGATTATTTTTAATTGATTAATGGAAATTAATTTATTAAAAATACTTTTAAGTATTTAAAAATCACCAAAAAATTCATGAAATGTTCTAAGACATTTAGAAACATTGTCCAACCTTCAAAACAAATTTCTTTTTTGATCTTGATGCATTTTAAGAATTTTTCATTGAATTAAATCATTTTTTGTGCATTATTTTGATCATAAGTTCAAAAAATCATTTCTGCCTATTTAAGAGGAGTTGGACATTGATTCTTTTTGCATTGCATTCTATTTGACATGTAGTTTTTGAGATAAAATGGCCATGATCTGATTCCTCATTTTCCATTTGTTTGGCATTTCTTTTGTTTAGGAACCCTAAAAACCCTAATAACTTAGAAAAATCATAACTTGAGATTGGTTAAGAGTTGGGACCTCCCCTTTGGACCTTGGTTTAGTATAGGTTTAGGGTTTCTTTGGGTGGCATTTTCCATTTTTTATCTTAGGGTTTGCTTCTGTTTTTGGTTTTTGTTTGTTGTTTGATCCATGAACCCTAATTTGGGCTTTCATTTGCATCCTTCTTGCATTCTCTTGCATAACATGACTTGCCATGACATTTCAAGCATCCATTGGATTCATTTGACATCATAAGACATATAGAAAGCATCTTTGATCATTGCATCTTGCATTTGCCATGTTGTATGCTTTGTATGCTTCATAACTTTTCATGTATATCCATGCTTCCAAGCTTGCATCATTTGCATCCATGATTTGTATGAACATCTCCATGCCTTGTCTCATGTTTATAGCACTCCATAGCATCATTATCATCATCCACATGCTTCTGGTTTTGTTTTCCATCATGTCATTTCATCTCATTTGGCATTGCATTGCATTTCTTTTCTAACATTTCAGGTGGTAAGTAAACTTGAGAAGTGAATTTGTCTTCACTTCTCATAACTTTTCTTTTCATCTCCCTTGCATCCATTGCTGCATTTATGTATGTGCTTGAGATTGAGCTTGCTCATTCTTGTTCCTCCCACTTTCTTTCTTCAAGTGACTTGACTTCTTGAATGAAGCAAGTCACTTTGCTTCTCTTGATCCTTTCATCTGCTTCCTGGTGGCTCCTTTGAAGATTGTTCTTGCAAACCTCACAAACCTTAGGAACAACCAAGCATGACAATAATTAGGATTTTGATTAGTTCCCCCCATTTAGCTTTTACCTTTGTGTCTCTTTTGAGTCTTCTCTTCTCATCTCACAATCAGGGACTAAACCCTAAAGGCTTTAAGGCTTTGTGATTAAGCTTATGCCTGCATCCTTCTCTTAGGATGGAGTGTATAACTTTAATCCTAAGTGTTAAACCCTTAATGTGTTTAAATCTCTTAATCAAATCACTTAATAATTATCAAGACATCAAGCTTGTAACTTGGGCCTTGCATTAGGGTTCTAATTCTTCCTTAAATGGTTAAGAAGGACTAACCCTAGTGTTAATGGACAAATCCCCCTCAAGTTGTCTTACAAACCATAAAACTCACTTCATCATCTTATCATTAACTAAAATCCACTTAATAAAGGCTTTGTTTTGTCATGAGTTTAATCCCTAATCATGGATTAAGTTGAGGAGCTTTCCTCAGCTTAAACATTCTCATCTATTATCCTTCTATTAGGATGGTGTAATGAGTCTGTTTAATCCTTGATTATGGCTTAACCTCATTACTCAACACTAAACAAAAACACCAAAAAACATCTAAATAATCACAAGTAGGTTAATGATCTTAATCCTACATCAAAGGTGATTAAGTGTGAGAATCTGACTTCACACTTAAGGTATTCTCATTACCCCTAATCAGAGGGAAGATGTGATGAGTTTACTAAATCCATTGGTTTAGGCTTAAGCTCATTAACTTATGACAAATCTCCAAAAGCAATAAAAGACTGAAAACAAAAAAAACAAACAATAATCGTCTCCTTCGGGATTCTTTTCTCATCACCTTCACTCATAAACGAGAACTTGCTTCTTCCGTCTCATGCAAGACAGTTTGCACCTGGGCCAGACAGGTCATACACTTGAGCATAGGCAAGTAAGCAGTTCACAAGTCAATTCATCATTCAGTCTCTTTGGGTCGAACTACGGTGTTCTGACTTCCTCATTGCACGAGAGGATACGTAGGCATAACTTAACAGTTATCGAACAAAAGTCTCTGTATATTCCCCCTTCTTCCAGCATTATTCTTTAAGCCTCATTATCTTGAGCATTTCATCCATGTTCTTACACTGACACTTCTCTTATACACTTTACACTTCTTTTACACTGACACTTGCATTCTTTTCCAGCTTTGATACACAAATTGCACTGACACTACCCCTTTAAAACACAAATCTTTTAAGCGTGGATCCCGTCGAGTACGACGGACAATCTGGGTGCTAATACCTTCCCAGGTTGTAACCAACCCCCTTTCTCAGTCTCTCTGGTTCGCAAACCGTCTTATCCATGTCTTTTCTAGGTCTATGCAGCATTGCCTTTCCTTCGGGATAAAAATGCCTAGCTGGCGACTCTATTCATCTCCAATGAGTTCACGGCTGTGTGTTCTCATTGTCCCTCTCGCCGACCGTTCGCGTCTGTACCCTTATTTGACCCTGTTTCACTTATCGGGAGCGACAGCTTGGCGACTCTGCTGGGGAACCTTTATATTGCAACCAGGGCTTCTGGTTCTTTTTTGTGGGTTCCTCCTAGCGCTTGATTGATTTGTGTTTACTGGGGTGTTATGTGTTTATTTGTGTTTGTATGTTTTTATTTGTTTTTGCTTTATGTACAGTTGTTTATTGTTTTCTTCTCAGCTTTGCATATTATCATACTGTTGTACTGTACTGCTGGCTGGATCTGGTTTTCCTTTGGTGGGTGGGGTTCTATTGAGAGTTAAGGTCCTACATCTGGGACCTGAGTGACACCTAGGCTAGAGTGAATCATATTCTTTCCCATTCCATTTCGGTCTGGTGCGGGAATATGAAACACGGTTCAGATGTGGGTTTCTTCTTGAGAACTCTGTGTTGCAGATTTCCTGCAATGCTAGGGCTATCTGGGAAGCCTGCTAAGTCTGGATGACCTTTAGTATTGACCTTCAGAAGCTGAGGTGAATTAGAGGAGGAATGGTTATGGTTATTGTAAACACTGTACCTCTGGGTTGGAAGTGTTTACACTTCTCATAACTGGTCCAAGTCTGAGGATCCTTGTTCTAGAACACCACCTGTGAGGGGGTTGGGCTGTTTACAGGTTTGCAGGTACCTTGACCTCAGAATACCCTGTTACTTTGACTTGATAAGAGTATTCCATGATTGGACAGTCCTTGTGATTCTAAACCCTGGACATGTGGCTCTTTATTTGAGCCCCCCACCCTGGTTACTGGATTTATAGACCTCCATCTGGAATTCTTGAACACACATGGACCTATATCAGGGCATTTTGATCAGATCCAGCTCAGTCACAGACCATTGCATTTCATTTGCATACATACTCATTGCATCATATTGACATTTGCTTATTTGTGTTTCAGGGTATCCATCTTCATTTGGTTTTGGTTTTGACCCCATCTTCAGTTTTGACTTGTCTTCATCAGCTATCTGCTTCAGTTATCACCTGCACCAGCCAGTCAGTGGCCCACTTCTTCAGTATTATCATCAGCACCTGTCTCTACTCAGTCTCAGCATCATGGCTCCTAAAAAGAGCAACATCACCTATCACTTCTTCCAGCCAGAGTTATCAGACATCAGGAGGGTTCAAACCCTGATCACTCCAGATCACATACCATTGTTCAGGGAAAGCTATGGAGATATACTTGATATGGTTATGGATCTGGACCCATCACAGAGAAGCCTGATCCACATTTGCATTCAGTTTTATGATCCTCCACTGAGATGTTTTACTTTTCAAGACTTTCAGTTGGGCCCCTTATTGGAAGAGTACTCCTCATTAGTGGGTATACCTATCAGAGGTGGAATCCCTTTCAACCCTGAGATGGTCTTTCCTGCTAATGGAGAAGTAGCAAAGGCTTTGCATCTGGAACCTGTCCTGGTTGAGCAGCATATGACTTCTAAAGCTGGGATCCCTGGTTTCCATCTGGATTTCTTGATCTCTCAAGCTACCCTGAAAGCTTCTGTAGGAGAGTGGAAAGCTGTTTGTGCTTTACTGGCCTTGAGTGTATATGGAATTGTGTTGTTTGCAGATGAGCCTCGATTCATCAGCAAGAATGCAATCCACCTATTCATGCTAAAGAACCCAGTGCCCACTTTATTGGGGGATCTTTATTATTCAGTGCATCAGAGGAATGAAAAGCAGAGGGGGAGATTAGTGAGGTGTTGTGCTCCATTGTTCCACACTTGGCTTCTCAGGCATCTACCCAGGACAGATGCGTTTTTAAACCCTCATCAGCAAAGCAACTGGGCTAAGAGACTCACTGTTCTAACTTCAGCTGACATCAGATGGTGCACTCAGAGCACCAAGGGCAGGGATATCATCACCAGCTGTGGGCATTTTCCTAATGTGCCTTTGGTAGGAGTTAAGGGTAGTATTAATTACAATCCTCTGCTGTTCAGAAGGCAACTGGGCTATGCACTGGTCCACACTCCTAGGGCACAGGACTTGGTTGAGACCCTCTATTGTGAGAACAAGATTAGTTTGACTGTTGTTAGGCAGGCTGCTTGGGCCTGGGATAATGTTCAAACCAAGGGAATAACCATTCTGGGGAAGTGCAACAATGTGGCATCAGCACAATATTATGAGTGGTCCCGTGCCAGGGCCCATTTCTCCGGGATGCCCTTTACCATAGAAGACATGCCTGAGTCATCTTCAGCACCACCCCCTGCCACTATCAGTTTGGAGGAGTTTGAAAGCTTGAAGGAAAGGAATGAGAAGCTAACCCAGGCTTTGCAGAAGACCCTTCGGGAGAGGAGTGAGGGTATGAGGGAGGTTGAAAGATTGGAGAAATTGAGAGTAGAGCATCTGACTAAGATTGAGAAGTCTGGGGATTATATCAAAAAGTCTAAAGCTGGAGAACAAATTCTGAAGAATGCTTGCAAAGAAGCCCAATTCCAGAGAGCAAGGACAGACTTGTATTTGAAGGAGAGTCAAGCCCGGTGGGTCAGGATCACCGAGGCTCGTACCCTGGAAGACAAGAGAGTTCAAGACAAGATGGAGCAACTGGAAGCTAGTGCAAAAGAACAACAAGAAGCCCTGGCAGCAGCCCAGAGGGAGATATCAGAGCTGAAGATCAAAGCAGGGGTGAAGAGGTCCAAAGAACAAACTCAGCACAAGAAGCTAGCAGCAGCTGTTACGACCCGGAATCTCCTCATCAGGAATCTCACGGAGCGTCCGGCTGATCCTGTGACCGAAGCACTTCTCAAGGAAGTTCGTGAGGATGAGTTTGGTCTTGATGTTTGACCATTTGTTTGTTGTTGCTTTCTTTCCGTGTACTTTTTATTTTCTTGTATTTTGACCCCTTTAGAGGGCTTGTGTTGTAAAATGAACAAGTTGCATTATTTCACCTTCTGTAATATATTTGTGTTTTCTTCAAGCAACAACAACAGCATCATCAGGGGTCTGGAAGGGTCAAAACTGAAGGCCAAACCGGATACCTTGAGAACAAATAAGCATAACTGCATTGCATGCTAACCCTTTGTTTGTTTTGTAGGTTTTGTTTTGTTGTTGCTAACCTCTGTTGTGATGCCTCAGGAACTATTGCTAGGCGCCGAGTTTTTCCCCTCAACCGTCCGCACCGTTATCCAACCCGAAACAACCTTCCGGGAATTCAGATGGATCAGATGCAGCAGGACCTTACTGAGGTCAGAAATCAAATGGCAAATGAAAGGCTAGAAATGAGAAATCAAATGACTCAGTTTATGGAAGTTATGAACAACATGGCTCAGAGCCAGGAAAGATTGAGGGCCATGGTGGAAAGGCAGAATCAAGAAGATCCACATATAGGGACTGCCGGTACCAGTAATAATGAAAGGGTACAACCTCATGTCAACCCTCCGGTATTTGGACCACACCTCCATCCTGAGGTCAATATTCCGGCAAATGTTCAAGGGACTGCCACTGCAGCCAGGGTACTTCAAGAAGATCCTCAGGAGGACCAATTCACAGTAATGGGTGCTGGGGAGGAAGCTTATGATAGAAGGTTGGATGAGATAGCTGAGAAGCTGAGGTCCTTAGAATCTCAAAACTCTTTGGGCTTCGACGTCATGGACATGGGCTTGGTAGACGGGGTCAGGATCCCCCATAAGTTCAAGCCTCCTTGCTTTGAAAAATACAACGGGACTTCATGCCCCCGGACTCATTTACAGTCATTTCTGGGAAGGTTGAAGGCCTATACAATGGATGAGAAGCTCTGGATGTTCTATTTTGAAGACAGCTTAACTGGAGCGTCAAGAGAGTGGTACTCTCACTTGACAAGGGCAACTATTAGATGCTGGAAGGACCTGGCAGAGGCCTTCATCAGACAGTATCAGTATAATCTAGACATGACACCCAACAGGACCCTCCTAATGGGAATGTCGCAGTCTTCAAGGGAGAGTTTCCGAGAATATGCCCAGAGATGGAGGCAATTGGCTGCTGCTGTTCAGCCACCTATGTCTGAGAGGGAAATGGCAGATATGTTCATGAACACCCTTCAGGGAACATATATTGACAGGTTGGCTGCTTTCTCTTCCACTAGCTTTGCAGATGTTGTCATAGCTGGGGAGAGAATCGAAAGCCTGTTGAAAATGGGTAAGATTTCCGATAATGGTGCTAGCTCGTCTAGTAATGCAAGAAAGCCTTTTGCAGGCCCGAGAAGAACTGGCGAGACCAATGCCATCCACACCAACAGGGGCAGACCCCAATATGCTCAAAGGTCAATAGCAGCAGTCACCATTCCTGCTCCAGCTCATCCTCAGCCAGTCTATCAACCTCCTCAACAAAACTATCAGCCACAACCTCAGTACCATCCACAAAATCAGTATCCTCCAAGAAATTACAACAACAGCAACAACAACAACAATAACCAGCAAAGGCCATTTCAGCAGAGGCCATCTCAAGCTAACAGAGTGATCGATCCGATCCCAATGCCATATGCTACCTTGCTGCCACAACTTCTGAAACTCAACCTGGTTGATCTAAGAACGTTGGCACCTCCGGATCCCAACAGTCTACTAAGGAATTATGACTCCAATGCTAGGTGTGCTTTTCATTCAAACGCACCTGGCCACAGTACAGAAAAATGCAGGGCCCTGCATATGAAGGTACAAGACCTGGTAGACTCCAAAGCTCTGAATTTCGCACCGCCACCCAATGTCAATAAGAACCCGATGCCGAATCACGGTGGTCCTAGAATTAACGCTATTGAAGAAGACAAGCCGTCTTATTTAATAACCAGTGTGGGACAGATCAGGACACCGTTGGTGGAAATCAAAGCTCAGCTCTTGGAATGTCAGATGTTCCCGGGGTGTGAGTTGGGTTGCGCTTACTGTAATATCTCAGTAAACGGATGCGATAATTTGAGGAATGGCATAGATGGCCTTATTCAGAGTGGCCAACTTCAGATCACCACATCATTTCCAACAAATCCAGCAATCTCATCAGCAACGGTTTCAGAACCTCCTACAACTGCAGCAACTATTGTTCCTGACAATTCTTCGGCTTCATCAACAAGTACTTCATCCGTCTTTTCAACTGACCAGATGTCAACAAATGTTCCTCCTACAACTCCAGCACCACTCCATTATGAAGCTCCTACAACAACAACATCCATTCTTCCACCATTATCCCCTACAACACCAGCAACAAATCATGAAGACGTCTCGACTGTCACGATATTTTATGATCCTGAAAACAACTCTGCCTACCATTCAGAAGGTGCTGCTCCCATCAGAGCACCAGTTACAATCTTTTATGATCCACAAACAATTACAGTCCCTTCAGCAGCAGCAATCAGTCCAGTCACTGTCACGGTGCCTGGACCAGTACCATATGAAAGCAATAGGGCCATCCCTTGGCACTATGGCTCTGACGTGTACTGCGAAGGAAAAAGAATCACTCTTGAAACATCAACACCTGCACCACAAATAGATAATGTGGGCGGAGGCGGAGGCTTCACTCGAAGCGGACGTCTCTTTGCTCCACCAATTCAAAGACCTACTGCCGAAGCAGAAGCTGCTGCCAAGGCAAAAGGAAAGAGCCCGGTGCAGGAAGATCAAGCTGTTAAAGAAGCCTTGAAGACACCGTTCGATCAAGAAGTTGATGAGTTTATGAGAATCATCAAAAAGAGTGATTATAAAATTGTGGATCAGCTTCACCAAACGCCATCCAAAATCTCTATCCTCTCACTACTTATGTGCTCCGAAGCCCATCAGAATGCACTACTTAAAGTCTTGCACGCGGCTTACGTGCCTGAAGAGATTACTGTCAACCAGTTGGAAACCGTGGTTGGAAATGTCACTGCTAGCAATGGGCTAGGGTTCACCAATACTGACTTGACAGCGGATGGCCGCAACCACAACAAAGTCTTGCACATCACCATGGAATGCAAAGGAGCAGTCCTTTCTCATGTACTGGTAGACACGGGGTCGTCCCTTAATGTCTTACCAAAGAAGGCTCTGGTGAAGTTAGAATATGATGGATTGGCGCTGAGACCCAGCAACCTGGTAGTAAGAGCCTTTGATGGTTCTAAGAGATCGGTTCTGGGAGAGATTGAGCTACCTGTGACAATTGGCCCACAGACCTTTAAAACTATCTTTTATGTGATGGACATTCAGCCCGCCTACAGCTGTTTGTTGGGTATACCCTGGATTCACGCCGCCGGCGCAATAACGTCTACCCTTCACCAAAAGTTAAAATTTGAGTGGGAAGGCCAAGTTGTTACAATCTGCGGAGAAGAGGACATTTTTGTCAGCCACCTGGCAACCTATAAGTACATTGAAATGGATGGGGAGATCCATGAAACAATGAGCCAGGGGTTTGAAGCTTTGAATGTGAATGAGGCATCTGCTGTATCTGGTACTCCAATGTCATCATACCAACAAGCCCGGAAGGTTGTTGAGGAAGGAACCGCCCAAGGCTGGGGCAAGCTACTACCGGTGGAGAAAAAAGAGGACAGATTTGGGTTGGGTTACAAACCAACTCAACAAGATCAAGCAGCGGCTGCGAAAGAGCCCAATTTTGTGAGTGGGGGGATGCTTACCCCTGATGCTATCAATTGTCTGGAAGACGAGCTGGAAGAGGAGCGCAACCTGGAAAGTTGGATTCGTCCAAAGATCCCGGGGAGCAATGTCTCGAACTGGTCTTCCCAGGAAATTATAAGAGTTACTCATGCAGAGTAATTATTATTTCCTGTATTTTTATAAGCATGCATCAAAGTCTTGCATCTTGCCCAAGATGACAAGACTCATTTTGTAATCGGGCCATTTGTACTTTTTGTGCAAACAAGATCAATTAATGAAATATCAGACATCTTTTTGCAAACGAGTCTTTTTCTTTTCGTTCACTGTTTTTCCATTTTTCTTTTTGTACAAAAAATAAATGGCGGTGTTTTCAAAATGACAACTTCATTTCACTTTCCTAAATAAGACTAAAATCAGATCACTAAAATGAACAAACTTAACCCTTGCAGAGAGTGCCTTCCAGACAACACCGACAACAGCACGGCTATGACTTCGTATGACTTTGACAATCCAATCAATCAAGCTGATGAAGGGGTTGAAGAAGAATATGAGCTTCCTAAAGAGCTAGCCAGGTTGTTAAGACAAGAGGAAAAGGTTATTACTCCTCACCAGGAGGAGGTTGAAGTGATCAATCTTGGTACAGATGAAGACGTGAAAGAAGTTAAAATCGGGGCCTGCCTGCAAGACTCAGTGAAGAGACTACTGATTGATCTGCTTCAAGAGTATGTAGATGTGTTTGCTTGGTCTTACCAAGATATGCCGGGGTTGGATACCGATATTGTCGTGCACAAGCTGCCTTTGAGAGAAGAGTGCCCACCGGTTAAACAGAAACTGCGCCGTACTCGTCCAGACATGGCTATGAAAATCAAGGAGGAGGTACAAAAGCAATGGGATGCCGGGTTCCTTGCTGTGACTAGCTATCCACCGTGGGTTGCTAATATAGTACCTGTGCCTAAGAAAGACGGGAAAGTAAGAATGTGTGTTGACTACCGGGATCTGAACAGAGCCAGCCCGAAAGATGACTTCCCATTACCTCACATTGATGTATTGGTAGATAACACGGCTCAGTTCTCGGTATTCTCCTTCATGGATGGGTTTTCAGGATACAACCAGATCAAGATGTCACCTGAAGACATGGAGAAGACAACATTCATCACACCTTGGGGCACGTTCTGCTACAAAGTAATGCCATTTGGGCTCAAGAATGCTGGAGCAACATATCAACGGGCTATGGTGACACTATTCCACGATATGATCCATAAAGAAATAGAATGTTATGTGGATGATATGATCGCCAAGTCCCTTACTGAAGAAGACCATCTGGTAAATCTGCTCAAGTTATTCAAGCGTCTGAGGAAGTACCAACTGAAGTTGAACCCCAACAAATGCACATTCGGGGTGCGATCCGGTAAGTTGCTGGGCTTTATTGTAAGCGAGAAAGGGATTGAAGTTGACCCTGATAAAGTCAAAGCTATTCAAGAGATGCCTGCACCAAAGACAGAGAAGGAAGTTCGAGGGTTCTTAGGACGATTGAACTACATTTCAAGGTTCATATCTCACCTAACAGCAACCTGCGAACCCTTGTTCAAGCTATTAAGAAAGGAACAGACGGTCAGGTGGAACGAAGACTGCCAGAAGGCTTTTGACAAGATCAAGGAGTATCTGCAAGAACCTCCAATCCTTATGCCTCCAGTTGAAGGAAGACCTCTGATCATGTACTTGACAGTATTAGAAGAGTCAATGGGGTGTGTGCTGGGCCAACATGACGAGTCTGGTCGAAAAGAGTATGCAATATACTACCTAAGCAAAAAGTTTACCGACTGTGAACAACGTTATTCACTGCTCGAGAAAACTTGCTGTGCTTTAGCGTGGGCTGCTCGCCGACTGAGACAGTATATGTTGACCCACACTACCTTACTGATCTCAAAAATGGACCCAGTCAAGTACATATTTGAGAAGCCCGCGCTTACCGGACGGGTTGCAAGATGGCAGATGATTCTCACAGAATACGACATCCAGTACACCTCTCAAAAAGCCATCAAGGGCAGTGTACTATCTGAATATCTTGCTGAGCAACCCATTGATGACTATCAGCCTATGAGATTTGACTTCCCTGATGAAGACATCATGTTCATTAAATCAAAAGATCATGAAGAGCCTGTTCACACTGAAGGGCCCGAACCGGAAGAAGAATGGACTATGATGTTTGATGGGGCTGTTAACATGAATGGCCGTGGTGTTGGTGCAGTACTCATTACACCCAAAGGAGTTCACATGCCTTTTTCGGCAAAACTCACTTTTAACTGCACTAACAACGAAGCTGAATACGAAGCTTGCATTATGGGTCTTGAGGAAGCCATTGACCTCAGGATCAAGACATTGACCGTATTCGGAGATTCAGCTTTGGTAGTCAATCAGACCAACGGAAAATGGTATACACACCAGGATCATCTGATACCTTACAGGGATTATACAAGGAGGTTATTGACTTTCTTCACAACAGTCAAGCTTGAGTATATCCCTCGGGACGAAAATCAATTTGCAGATGCTCTTGCTACCATTTCATCCATGATCAAAGTTCAAGCTGCTAACTTTGTACCTCAGATTTCAGTGTCGAGACTTGATAGACCAGCATATGTATTTGCAACAGATGTTGTCAAAGATGATAAGCCTTGGTTCCATGACATTAAGTGCTTCTTAGAGGATCAAACATACCCACCTGGGGCATCTTCCAATAATAAGAAGACTTTGAGAAGGCTTGCTGGAAGTTTCTTTCTGAACACTGATGGGTCTTTGTACAAAAGGAACTTTGATATGGTACTCCTCAGATGTGTTGACAAGACGGAAGCAGATTTATTGATGCATGAAGTGCACGAAGGCTCCTTTGGTACCCATGCCGGAGGGCATACCATGGCTAAGAAGTTGTTAAGATCAGGCTATTACTGGATCACAATGGATGCAGACTGTTGTGCTTACGCCAGAAAATGCCATAAATGCCAGATCTATGCGGATAAGGTGCATGTGCCTCCCAATCCTTTGAACATAATGTCTTCACCCTGGCCCTTTGCTATGTGGGGCATTGATATGATTGGCAAGATTGAGCCAACTGCTTCGAACGGCCACAGATTCATCCTGGTCGCCATTGACTATTTCACCAAGTGGGTTGAAGCAGCCTCATATGCAAACGTCACAAGACAAGTGGTAGCCAGATTTCTGAAGAGAGATATCATCTGTCGATATGGAGTTCCCGAGCGAATCATTACTGATAATGGTTCCAACTTAAACAACAAAATGATGGCAGAGCTGTGCCGGGACTTCAAGATTCAACATCACAATTCTTCTCCTTACAGGCCAAAGATGAATGGCGCTGTTGAGGCGGCAAACAAGAATATTAAAAAGATCGTGCAGAAGATGGTAGTCACCTACAAAGACTGGCATGAAATGCTACCGTTTGCCTTGCATGGGTACCGCACGTCAATCAGGACATCCACTGGGGCAACACCGTATCAACTTGTGTATGGTATGGAAGCAGTCCTACCGGTTGAAGTTGAACTACCCTCTCTGCGGGTATTGATGGATGTTAAGCTGAACGAAGCAGAATGGGCTAGGGCCCGATACGAGCAACTGAGTCTGATCGAAGAGAAAAGATTGGCTGCAATCTGTCATGGGCAGCTATATCAGAAAAGAATGAAGAAAGCCTTCGATCAGAAAGTCAGGCACCGAGAGTACCAAGTGGGAGATCTGGTGCTGAAAAGAATCCTCCCTCCTCATACAGACCACAGGGGCAAATGGACTCCAAACTATGAAGGACCATTTGTGGTGAAGAAAGTTTTCTCTGGTGGAGCACTGATGCTCAGCACCATGGATGGTGAAGATTTCCCGTCCCCTGTGAATTCAGATGCAGTTAGAAAATACTTCGCATAAAAATGACCCGCTGGACATAAAAACAGAATGTAAGTCCAGGCAGAAATAGGGCATCCCGGCGAGTCAAAAACAGAATAAAAGACTCGGGCAAAAATAAGGGAAAATAAATAAAAATGTACACCCGCTGAGTTGAAAAGCCGCATTGGACAACTCAGGCAAAAATGGGTATCCCGATGGATTGAAAACCCGAAAGGGCGATCCATGCAAAATAAGGGAATAAGCGAACAACTGCACTCTGAATTCGTCTGTATCACTTGAAACTTGGAAAGCTTCAAAAGGATCAAGCTTCAATCAGAATCAGCCTTCTTCAGAAAGCAAGGCGAGAAGAACGGCATTGTCATACGAGTCATAGCAGGAAAGGAAGCTCCTTAAAGCGTCATCAACACTGCCAGCACTTTGTTTCTCAATTTGTAACAATCTCCTCATTTCAGGAGATGTGTTTCTTTGACTGTATCTTGCCAATTCAGGGCACATGAATTAATAAAATCAGATTTTTCAGTCACGTTTCGTTTTGTATATTTTTTGCAAAGGATGTCTGGTGTCTCTAAAAAATCAATTGCATAAGTACAGATGCTTTTCTCCCAAAAATAATAATAATAAAACACATGCTTACAGGGAATATACTTACTCTCGAAAGTACTTAACTCCTATGACGGAATCCAGTAAAGGATGCCTCGGGACCTTTTGTGCGTTTCCTTATCTTTGCAGGATCGCAGGTATACAGGACGCAACTTAGGGCATGCGAGCTACATCTCAGCAAGCTGGCGAATCAACAAAAGATCTCAGCATCCGAAATGCTCTATCCCCAGCTGAGTTGCCTCTTGTTGCTCTCCCCAGCCATAGTACCAATCATTCTCCCTCGGTAAGATACAGGAGTCAGGGAATCATCTCCCCACAGAATCCCCAGCCTCTATCCAGAAGAGCAGCGCATAGAAGATCACAACAGAGTACAGAAGACTTCTACCCCCCTGGCTGGGTCCCTCATTGCAGGGATATGTCAATCAGTGACCTGTATCCCCAAGCAGATACATCTCACCAGGTCTACCAGTGATCTTATCCCCAGCTGGGATGTCCACTTCATACAGATCGATCGAAGATCTTCGCAGCAACAGGGACCCGGATCCCGGTTTGGTATCTTTGCATAATCATGGCATTTGCATCATATTATCCCCTCAGAGCGTAGCATTCCGTCTAATGCGAAGCATTACGGCAAAAAAATCCAACTCATAGCATAATCATAAGCCATGTTGTGAACCAACACTTGTGAATAATAATCGTTCATCATAATTGTACAAAAATCCCCACCGGGAGTCCCAGCAAAAGCAGTTGCCTCATATTCACAAATACCAGCATATTTCCTTTTGATACCCGTCCGTATCAGCACTCCCCAGTAAAGTCGCCTGAACACTCTTTACAAACAAGATCACCCGTATTACAGATACTTCCTGGCACCCGTCCGTGTCACATCACCAGCAGAAAGCCAAAGACATCATCTTTGCACTCACCTATACTCGTATATACACTCTCTTGACACCCGTCCGTGTCATATCCCCAGCGCAGTCGCTTACACTTTTACAACCCGTATACTCGTTATCATTATACTTTTCTTTTTCTGACACTCGTCCGTGTCACCCTCCCCAGCAGATAAACACTCACCTATATATATACTCATACTACTCATATCTCGTACAGATACTCGTCCGTATCTTGTATACACCATCATTCATATCCCCACAGATTCGACAATAGTCCTCGTTCTTTGTTAACCAGTTGGTACCCGTCCGTATCATCATCTCAGAACATTGTGTCTAATGTTTGTTTCTACATGATACTCGTCCGTATCATAGTCTTAAGGATGCTCGTCCGCATCTTTAATCCATACACTGTGTCAAACACTTATGTCTTCTTGAATAGAGACACTCGTCCGTGTCTACTATTCCTCAGAAGAGTCCTTTCAGATGCAACACTCGTCCGTGTTCTTTGTTAACCAGATGGTACTCGTCCGTATCATCATCTCGGAACACATGTCAGTATTTGTTTCTACATGATACTCGTCCGTATCATAGTCCTAAGGATGCTCGTCCGCATCTCCAATATACACACAATACCAAACACTTATACTTTCCTTTCTTGGTTGTGAACGCTCGTCCCTGTTCACTATATCCCCAGTAGATCACCAACAAAGCATTTTCTTTTATCTGACACTCGTCCTGTGTCACGATAAACCCTGAGAGCAGCCGTACCCTGCTGAGTGGTCGTCCTCCACTTCTTGATGGTCGTCCTCCATCATGCTCATCCGATGGCCGTCCCCATCGTTGTTTCTTTAGCAGCCGTCCCCTGCTAGGTGGTCGTCCTCCACCTTTTGATGATCGTCCTTCATCACTTTATCCAATGGCCGTCCCCATTGTTGATTTTGGTTATCTGGCATTCGTCCTATGTCATGAGAAGCCTCGAGAGCAGCCGTACCCTGCTGAGTGGTCGTCCTCCACTTCTTGATGGTCGTCCTCCATCATGCTCGTCCGATGGCCGTCCCCATCGTTGACCTTTTCTATCCGATGGCCGTCCCCATCGTTGATATTTTCGGCAGCCGTACCCTGCCAGGTGGTCGTCCTCCACCTTTGATGGCCGTCCCCATCATATTTCCTCTATTCCCCGTCATTGCTGTTTACCCAGCAGTCGTCCTCTGCTCGACGATCGTCCTTCACCTTTGATGGCCGTACCCCATCATCTGTTTATTTTATTTATTCTTTAACCCAATGGTCGTCCCCGTTGTGGTCCCTTTTCCTTTTTAGCCCGATGGCCGTCCCCATCATTGGTTACTTTACCTTTATGAACTTGATGGCCGTCCCCGTCATGTTTCATCAATCCCCCAGAAAATTTTACAACTTTATCTTGATGGCCGTCCCCATCATAATTTATTTTCCCCAGCTAGTCGGTCGTCCCCGTCTTGGCTTTACCTTTTATCCCCAGCATGTCGGCCGTCCCCGTCATTGCTGTTTACCCAGCAGTCGTCCTCTGCTCGACGGTCGTCCTCCGTCGCCCACATTTTACAATATATTTTATTTTCCTTTTACAATCTATATCCCTTTTCTTCTTCATTCTGTGAGTGCAAATTCTGGACTGTCTTTGGTATTCAACCACAAGTTATCTCGCTTGCCTGTTAAGCCGTCGCTTACATCCTGCACAGCTAACTCATGTTTGAATAGGGGCAGCTGTAAACACCCCAAATTTGCCCTCACCCATTCACCATGGCTTGTGATCATTTCATATGCATAAACACAATCATATCATCTCATATCTCAATTTTGAGTCACTGCATTGGTTCTAAGTCATCTGCACCTAGGGTTTGTGACCTGAGCAATCCAAGAACCTCTTGAGCCACTCCAAAGGCAACCAATCACTTCAAAGGGATCCATATGTGTTTAAGTATCATATTACATCTCCTCAAAGTCAAAAATTCCAAAGAATCACAAGAACTGGGTTTGGTATGGATGCAGAGCCAGGCTTGACTGCACAGTTGACCTAAAATTAGGGTTTTGGTTTCAGAGGCCATAACTCCAAATTTTTTGGTCATTCTTGTTTCCATTGGTCTCTATATGGTATAGGGAGTATGCATATCAATTTTCATGGAGAAATTCCATGGGGAAGTCATCTGATCAAGGGTTGACTTTTCAGACAAGTTAGTGCAAAATCAGGGCATCTGAGGCCCCCAATGACCCAACCAATGGGTGATCTTCATCATTTTGAGTGTATATGATCTTTATTTGATCATGGAAGAAGGTTGAAGTTCATAGAAATCAAGAATTTGGAAGTTTTGCAAATGTTGACTTTTTGGGCATAGTTGACTTTTCAAGAATGCTTCATTTTAGGTCATTTTTCAAGCCTTGATTCTTGATCCAAAAAAGCTTCAAATGGAAAAATTTTGGTCATGAAAGTTGTAGATCTCATCTTTCCCTTTTCAAAAAGTACAAGAACATGATCAAATTCTTCTTGGATCAAAAGTTATGGTGTGACAAAGTTGGCAAAAATCATTGATTTTCAAGTTATGCACCAAGTGTGAAAATTGCAAAATCATGTACCAAGGCAAATTGCAACTTCTAATTGGCCTCAAACCATCACATAAACATCATGTAAGTCCTAAAATTCAGAATGGACTAGGCATTGCTCATGTTTCATGGCTTTTGGGACAAGATCTTTCCATATGAACCAAAAGGCAAACAACTTGCAAAATCATCATGATCACTTCACCAACTTGATGCATTGGTTGCTGCACTTTGGCTAGCCTTTCCCCTCACCCTTGCTGTGCAGCCCATGCCATGTACTAGCCATAGATCAAGCCATACTTTCCTTACACAAAATTTGACTTTTTGCAAAAAGCAAACTTACCAATCACTATAGGCCAGGTCACATCATCTGACCTATAGGATTAAAATACAATATCATTTGGCAAGCAAAATGTATCAGGAGGCCAAGCTGAAAACACTTCATACCAACACATTCACAAAACACACCCTAGTTGCATTTTGTTTCGAATCTCTCTGCCCAGCCACAAAACATCCAAACCATTTCCACACTTCAACTCACCATACTTCATAGACCTCAAACCACCAAGAGCCAGGCCTGAAACAAGCAAGAACACCCCATTGCCATTTCTCACCTCAACTTGCAGTTTCATTCGAAACTCTCTCCATAGCTCACAAACATCCAAACAAACACCACAGACCTTCTCCACTCATTATTCTGATCATAAAGAACCATTCACAATGACCTGAAACTGCCTGAAACTCCATTGCCATTTTCAACTGAGTTGAAGCAGAAGCTGTCTAAACTCATCAACCAGCCAGCATAAATTGCTCCAAAGCATTCAAACATCATCAAGAGGTCCTAAGGAGTGGATTGCACAAGGAGAAGTGGCCAGAAAGTCATCAGAGTGAAAGCTTCGAATCTCAGGTAGCTTGAAAAATATTTTTCCAGAAATCATTTCTTTTGTTCTAAACTTGTTCTTTGTGTCTTCCTGATCATGAATATGCTTTTAGTTTTTGAAATGGTGATGAAATGAACATTTAATTGATCTCTGAAACTTGCGTGCCCTAAAATTTGTTTGTTTCGATTCATGCTCCTGGGGAAATATAAATTTGTTTTGAGATGGGGTTTTAGTTCGTGAGTGAGTGGGGATCATTTCCCAATTCTTAGATTTCATTTTAGTTAGGTTTTTGGGGGTTTTGGGGATTTTCAGGGGAGATGCTGGCCGGAGAAGAAGACCGGAAGTCTTCTCCGGCAGCCTGAATGTGATTATGCCCTAATCCTTGTCATTAAGCCAGTTTGAATCTTGGGCGTTAGATTGAGTTGACTTGTTGACTTCCCGCTAGCTTGGATGACCCAGATTCAGTCATTTGCCCTAATCTTGTTTAATTAGAATAATCATAATTAATTAAGTCAGAAGCCATCTGGACCCTCCACTAGCGCGCCAGTCAATGCATTTGAATCCAGAGTGCATCTCAGCCTTCCATTTGGTTGACTTTCCCTTTTATTTAATTTTAATTCATTTTCTTTTCATTTTATTTGCATATTTATTTTAAAATAGTAAAAAATGTTTAAAAATTATGAAACTTTTTCTCTTAAGTTTTATTAATTTTCATGAAACAAAAATATTTTTTATTTTATTTTTAGCATTAAAAAAGTATTTTTAAATATTTAAAAGATTATTTTTAATTGATTAATGGAAATTAATTTATTAAAAATACTTTTAAGTATTTAAAAATCACCAAAAAATTCATGAAATGTTCTAAGACATTTAGAAACATTGTCCAACCTTCAAAACAAATTTCTTTTTTGATCTTGATGCATTTTAAGAATTTTTCATTGAATTAAATCATTTTTTGTGCATTATTTTGATCATAAGTTCAAAAAATCATTTCTGCCTATTTAAGAGGAGTTGGACATTGATTCTTTTTGCATTGCATTCTATTTGACATGTAGTTTTTGAGATAAAATGGCCATGATCTGATTCCTCATTTTCCATTTGTTTGGCATTTCTTTTGTTTAGGAACCCTAAAAACCCTAATAACTTAGAAAAATCATAACTTGAGATTGGTTAAGAGTTGGGACCTCCCCTTTGGACCTTGGTTTAGTATAGGTTTAGGGTTTCTTTGGGTGGCATTTTCCATTTTTTATCTTAGGGTTTGCTTCTGTTTTTGGTTTTTGTTTGTTGTTTGATCCATGAACCCTAATTTGGGCTTTCATTTGCATCCTTCTTGCATTCTCTTGCATAACATGACTTGCCATGACATTTCAAGCATCCATTGGATTCATTTGACATCATAAGACATATAGAAAGCATCTTTGATCATTGCATCTTGCATTTGCCATGTTGTATGCTTTGTATGCTTCATAACTTTTCATGTATATCCATGCTTCCAAGCTTGCATCATTTGCATCCATGATTTGTATGAACATCTCCATGCCTTGTCTCATGTTTATAGCACTCCATAGCATCATTATCATCATCCACATGCTTCTGGTTTTGTTTTCCATCATGTCATTTCATCTCATTTGGCATTGCATTGCATTTCTTTTCTAACATTTCAGGTGGTAAGTAAACTTGAGAAGTGAATTTGTCTTCACTTCTCATAACTTTTCTTTTCATCTCCCTTGCATCCATTGCTGCATTTATGTATGTGCTTGAGATTGAGCTTGCTCATTCTTGTTCCTCCCACTTTCTTTCTTCAAGTGACTTGACTTCTTGAATGAAGCAAGTCACTTTGCTTCTCTTGATCCTTTCATCTGCTTCCTGGTGGCTCCTTTGAAGATTGTTCTTGCAAACCTCACAAACCTTAGGAACAACCAAGCATGACAATAATTAGGGTTTTGATTAGTTCCCCCCATTTAGCTTTTACCTTTGTGTCTCTTTTGAGTCTTCTCTTCTCATCTCACAATCAGGGACTAAACCCTAAAGGCTTTAAGGCTTTGTGATTAAGCTTATGCCTGCATCCTTCTCTTAGGATGGAGTGTATAACTTTAATCCTAAGTGTTAAACCCTTAATGTGTTTAAATCTCTTAATCAAATCACTTAATAATTATCAAGACATCAAGCTTGTAACTTGGGCCTTGCATTAGGGTTCTAATTCTTCCTTAAATGGTTAAGAAGGACTAACCCTAGTGTTAATGGACAAATCCCCCTCAAGTTGTCTTACAAACCATAAAACTCACTTCATCATCTTATCATTAACTAAAATCCACTTAATAAAGGCTTTGTTTTGTCATGAGTTTAATCCCTAATCATGGATTAAGTTGAGGAGCTTTCCTCAGCTTAAACATTCTCATCTATTCTCCTTCTATTAGGATGGTGTAATGAGTCTGTTTAATCCTTGATTATGGCTTAACCTCATTACTCAACACAAAAAAAACACCAAAAAACATCTAAATAATCACAAGTAGGTTAATGATCTTAATCCTACATCAAAGGTGATTAAGTGTGAGAATCTGACTTCACACTTAAGGTATTCTCATTACCCATAATCAGAGGGAAGATGTGATGAGTTTACTAAATCCATTAGTTTAGGCTTAAGCTCATTAACTTATGACAAATCTCCAAAAGCAATAAAAGACTGAAAACAAAAAAAAACAAACAATAATCGTCTCCTTCGGGATTCTTTTCTCATCACCTTCACTCATAAACGAGAACTTGCTTCTTCCGTCTCATGCAAGACAGTTTGCACCTGGGCCAGACAGGTCATACACTTGAGCATAGGCAAGTAAGCAGTTCACAAGTCAATTCATCATTCAGTCTCTTTGGGTCGAACTACGGTGTTCTGACTTCCTCATTGCACGAGAGGATACGTAGGCATAACTTAACAGTTATCGAAAAAAAGTCTCTGTATATTCCCCCTTCTTCCAGCATTATTCTTTAAGCCTCATTATCTTGAGCATTTCATCCATGTTCTTACACTGACACTTCTCTTATACACTTTACACTTCTTTTACACTGACACTTGCATTCTTTTCCAGCTTTGATACACAAATTGCACTGACACTACCCCTTTAAAACACAAATCTTTTAAGCGTGGATCCCGTCGAGTACGACGGACAATCTGGGTGCTAATACCTTCCCAGGTTGTAACCAACCCCCTTTCTCAGTCTCTCTGGTTCGCAAACCGTCTTATCCATGTCTTTTCTAGGTCTATGCAGCATTTCCTTTCCTTCGGGATAAAAATGCCTAGCTGGCGACTCTATTCATCTCCAATGAGTTCACGGCTGTGTGTTCTCATTGTCCCTCTCGCCGACCGTTCGCGTCTGTACCCTTATTTGACCCTGTTTCACTTATCGGGAGCGACACACTCCATAGCCATTTCTCACTTTGGCATCGGATTACCTTGTAGGTACACCCCTTCAATTTCTCCACCGTAGTTGTTCATCACTGTAAGGTTCCTCCTGATCAGGTCAGATCAGTGGCGTCGTCTGTGGGAACACAAAAATTCTCCCAGTCTTTGTCAACAAAGGACCAAAACTTTACCTCGTCTTTCAACCAACCAACACGACTAGCAAAAACGGTGACAACCACATCCAAGGCCTCGTCGACTACACCAATGGTGGCGACGAGGACCACCACTCGTCCACGAGTCTGACTCAAAGGATGGACAACCTGCCACTTATGTAACACCCAAATTACTCCAAGGAATTATTTGTAATTATCAGAGTAAAATTTTCATTTAAAATTATTTGAGTGCCACAACTCGACATAAAACAACTCGGCTCAATAATACGTTTCCAAATAAGTATTCAACATGCAGTGTAAATATTTTTAAAACAACATCAATCAAACTTTGATTTCAAGAAAATGTTTTCTAAAAGAAATAAACAAATAAAAGCAACATCTTCCCGACACCCAAAGCGACGTATTAGAGCCGACGTCCTAACAACGCGAAGTACTCTGACTTCACTGACCACCACTCGACTTATCTTGCTCACCTGCATGTTACCAACATAGGGAAAATATTCAAACAGAAGGGACACTTACACCACAAAAGAGTAATATAATAAGAATTAGCAATTATCAGAAATAAGACACTACTTCTCTACCAACACCACACAACCACATCTTATCCACAACATCATTATACCTATCAACAACATCATATACATCAACACATCATATACATCAACATCAACACCATATACATCAACAACATCAACAAAATCATATACATCAACAACATCTTATACATCAACAACAACAACATATATATCGACAACAACAATCATACAATGAGACCCTACTTGACTTAAAGCATGCGATACCATCCGATCTCTATTTCAAAATCCAGTTCCCGTCGGAACTCTCGACCCCTCTTTCATGGTCCAGTATGATCCCTATTTCATGATCACGCCCATCGACCCCTATTTCATGGTCCAGTATGATCCCTATTTTATGATCACACCCTCGTACGATCCCTATTTCATGATCGTACCAACATCACAACAACTAACATACCTTACCTTGGTATGTTAACCAACTATGCAACATGTCATGCAACACCAATGGCATAAATGCATATATTCAACAATTACATCATACAACATCCACAATAACTCACATACTACTTCTCACCACAACACTGATCACATGCAACGATCCATTGTCACCGCAATTATCATCAACACCATGCTTATAACATTTAACTACACAAATCTACTTCAACTACCATAACAAAACAACAACACATACCACAACATATAACATATACACATATCAACAATCAACAATGATATGTAACTTAACTATACACCAACGACTCATACTCAACAACGAAAACCAATAAACTTCCTAACTAAGTTCATTATTCGAGTTATACTAATTATCCCTACAATTATATGTATAACTCCTCTTCCATTACCTTCAGTTACGCCACATTGATTCCTAAGCATTACTAACTCATCTAGGTAATTTTAAGGAATTTCTCGGAATTAAAAATCAACTTTTCACACTCCAGGTCTCGCTCAGCGACGGTCCTTGCTCGCTAAGTGAGCAACTCACTGACTCTTGCCTTTACCACAAACTAACTTGCTCGCTGAGAGAGCTATGCGATTTCGCAGTTCTCCTCTCTGCGCTCTGTACTCAAACCTGCACGGAGTTTCATCCCCAAAACACCAATTCACAGCCAAAATTCATAGTAATACTCATTTTATCACCTAATTCATGAAATTATTAATCAACAACAACAAATTAACACCAACTCAACCAAAAACCTACTCAACCACCAAAACCCCAACACCTCATCTTCAACCTACCCAATTCCCATTATAAAACCATTAGAGATGGAAGAATCCCACCCTTACCTTGGTTTTTGAGGAGAATTTCTCTTCCTCGCGGATTCTTCTTCACGATCAACCCTTTTCCTCTTCTTCTCCTCTTCACAACTTTTACGATCGTTCTTCTCTTTTTTTTCCAAAATATGATCCTTTTCTCCTTTTACCACTTATTCCCTTAGACCAATTTAGGTACTTCCACTCTTACCCTCACTAAACTCACCAAATGACCACCTTATCCTCTACCTCATATTTTATTCCATTTATTTATTTATTTTTCTTAATAATATAATTATCCACCATAATATAATTCTCAATTTAAAATTATATTCAATAATCTATTATTCTACACACACCAACATACAATATACCGAATAAAATAATTAAATAAAAATCGTGGCATTACAACTCTCCCCCACCTAAAAGGTTTTCATCCTCAAAAACTTTCCTCAAGCAAAGATATTCGGATACGACTCTCGCATCCTGCTCTCCAATTCCCAAGTCATATGCCCACCGGCATCTCCTCTCCAAACTACCTCCACAAGGACAATCTCCTTACCTCTCAACTGCTTTACCTCCCGATCATCGATTCATTCTGGTAACGCTTCAATTGTAGGATTATCTCTTACTTCAAATTCATCCATTGGTATCACATGTGATGGATTCGGGACATACTTCCAAAGCTGCGACACTTGAAACACGTCATGAAAATTGGATAATCTCGGTGGCAACGCCACTCTATAAGCAACAGGTCCAACTCTCACCGAAATCTGGTACGGTCCAATAAACTTAGGAGTAAACTTTCTTGACTTCAAAGCTCATCTGTCGCTCCCGGGATTTTCATCCTAGTACAAACGCGAAAGTGGCGCGGAAAAGGTTAGAGTCTCCAGCCAGACATTTTTATCCCGAATGAATGGGAAAGGTAATGTTACACAAACCTGAGGAAGAAGGAAAGGACAAGGTCCTGCGAACCAAAGATCTGAGTTCGGGAGTCGGTTACAAATTGAGAAGGTATTAGCACCCCAATCCGTCCGCCGTACCCGACGGGATCCACGCTTCCTTGTTCTGTTTCAAAGGGTGAGAAAAATATAACTGCTGCTGAACAAAACCGCTAACTGGAATGGAAATGAGGAATAAAATTGGAATTGACAAATAGAAATGAGAATAAAAGGTGGAAATGTAGGGAAAATAAAGAATGTGCTCGAACGGGCCCTACCCCGCTGCCTACGTACCTCATCGGGATAATGAGGATTAGAGTCGACGTAGTTCGCCTAACTAAGGCGGGAACTATTTGTTTGTGTTTTTTATGCTGGAACTGCGTATGCCTATGCTCAGGTGTTGCAGGCTCGTCTGGTACGAGTGCGTTTACCGTCTTGCAAGTCGTCGCGAGTTCGCGTTGTGAGTGAATGAGATGAGAAGAGAAGTTCCCGCAGGATAGTCGCTTGTTATTTGTTTTTGGTCTTTTAAGAGAAGTATTTTGAATTTGTTTGTGAAAATTCTCATACCAAGACCTATCCATCGCGGTGAGTATTTACACATCACCCTGAAATAGGACGCGTATAAACACTCCGCAACCAAGTCTCGTGTCGTACAAGATTGTTCGGTTTATCCTTAGATGTTTTATTATTTTTCTTTATGAGAAGAGAAAGAATGACTCAAGTTGCAAAAAGGACAAACTAAGGGGGACTAAGACACAACCCTAAGTTAGTTATCATATAGAAAAGGGAGATCCTATGGTTAATGAGGTATTCTAATCCTAAGAAAGAAAAGGAAAAGAAGAAAAAAGAGTTAGAAACTAACTTACTTCCTAAGGAAGTTAAGTTGTCTCTAAGGAAAGGGAAGCCTAAAAGCAAAGCACAAGGTGCTAAGGAAAACACGATTAAAATGCATAAGAGATGGGAATGAAGTAATGCTTACCTCAATCTTCCCCCCTACAAAACAAAAGTTAGCATGACAATGCATATTGGAAGTAAAATCAAAGCATGAAAGCGATTAAGTACCATAAACGTCCTAGAATGGAACTAGGGTTAAAAATAAGACCTAAGTCTAAAGGTGAAGGTACCTAAAGGTCACATGACTTATAAAGTAAGTAGCTACATGCTATAAGTCCCTAAGGATGCTAGGATACCTTACAAGATCAAACTATGTCAAACTATGTACAAAAAGTTCACCTAAGTTCACCTAAATGCAAGTTAGGGCTCATGGTTGAAGTATGAATGCATATGGCTTACAAGCATGAATTAATACATGAAATGAACATCAAAGTCAGTAATGAATGCTTATGAAGATGGATTAATGAATATACAATCATGGATGCAATGGATTAGGCATATGGAGCAATGAGAAGAAGATATGAGAATAAACGAACAAAAATCGCATAAGATCGCACATGATGAAAGTTAAGGAAGAATGGCATGTGAATATGCATGAAATGATTATGGGTCAGTAGAATACAAGGTATGAGATGAAATTAGAATGCATGAATAGGCATTAATGATTTCCACACAATTCAAGTTATTATTTAGAGGAGAAGAGAATCTAGTTTAGGTTTAAGTTAATTCACATAAGTATGCACTTTAAAGCACCAAAACAAACCAAATGAGTATGGTTCAAAAAGTGACCTATGACTGGAATTAAATACATACAAATGACCTATAATCAACTCCTAAAAGCTACCAAAAATCCCCTCAAGAAAATGGCATGAATGCCTTCTTAACATTTAGGTTATGCAACAAATAGACACATGAATCAACCTAGGATCTAGGTGACATGGAAAAATAGCAAAAAGCCTTTAAAAATTATGAAATTAAATCCCTGGAATGATATAGTCACTATCTTACATGTTATAAAAGGATTCTACAAAATTATGCACCAAAGTGCCAAAAATATTCCTTGATTAGCAAGGTAACAAAGCATGATCACCAAAAAACAACTCCACAAAGTGGATCAAAAAGGGCACTAAAAATTATGAAAAAAATGTCTAATGAGCATCAAAATGTCACAAATTACAGTGATTAATCACACAAAAAAAATAGGTTTCACACCTATGGGGAAAAATCGATTTCGATCCCTTATGCCAAAACACTCCTTTTTGGGACAGCTTGTGATCTAAAATCCAAATTAAATATTAAAACCACTCAAATATGGAAAAAAAATATGAAAAATTAATTAAGAGGATGAGGATCACTCATGAAGTTTTCCAGAATTTTATCCCACCTAAAACTATTTTTAATAATTGCGACGAAACGGGCAAAAAGGTGGATTCTAAGGGGAAGTGAAAGGAATCGATCCTAATGGTTCGTAACCTAATCCCTAAACTCCGAAATCGACACCAATCAACATATATCACAAATATATCCAATGCCTCAGGTGGGAGGGCTCAATATGCACCTTAAGTTATATGGTCCTAAGCCTCATACAACTAGAATGATGCTTAAAAGTGGAGAATCGAGATTACTTACTTGATCGAAGTGTCGATTCTTCACATAAAAGAAATCCGAAAAAACTTCAAGCCATGTCTTGTGATCTTCTATGAGCAAAATAAATGCTCATCTTCCATATTCACTTTGTGAAGATCCACCATTATTGAAATCGATCCAATGTCGATAAAAAAAAAACATGAACACTTTAATTCAAAATTAGTACTAAACATAATTAAAGTTAGAGCAAAAATCCTAATTAAATTTGTCAAAAAAACTAATTCAAATGTTGGAACTATGAATACCATAACAAATTTAATAAGAAAATAATTAACCATTTTTTTATAAAGAAAACTATTTAGAATTTCCCAAAATAAACATAAAGAGAATGCAAAGAGGTGTAGAATTAAATTAAGGTAGTGGATAGAGGTCTCATGGGGCCCAAGCCCAATACTCAAAGGAACCCGCAGGAGGGGTGCAGAATGAAAAATGTTGGTGCGAATGGTAATTTTGATGGATTTTGAAGCCCAAGCTGATCCATAATCCTTCTTCCCCTTCTTGACCTAAAATTACGAAGAAAAAAAAACCCTAAATGCTGATATCCCCAAAGCTCTTCTTCCTCTTCACTATACCGCCGCCGGAAACCCCTTATACCACCGCCGTTCTCTCATCTTCCGAAACTCGGAGTCCAAACTCCACAACTTGCAAACCGGCGTCACAGAGGAGCCTCTCTCCTTCCCGTTATCACCGTGAAAACATCCTTCTTCTTCAATCCAAAGTCACGGCTTCTTCTCACAACGGTGTCGCCGGAAACACCACCGAATCCTCCGTGAATCTAACGTCGCTGCTTCCTCACTACTCGGTTGCATCAAGTTTTCTAATAATCTCAATGTTTATGACCTCTTCCATCTCAGAGTTTATGACCTGCCGATTCAATGATCCACCCCGCTGTGGCTTCAAACCGGAGGCGGTGGAGCCTCCGTGCGACTCTAGTCCGCGTCACCATCGATTCGCACATTCTCCTATTCTCAACGGCGATCGTCGTTTTGCACTTTGCCATGCCGCGACCTCCGTATTCGTCACACAGTTTCGCCGATGCTATTCACCCAACCATCGTGCTGTCTTTCGAAGATGATGAAGATGAATCACAACTCTGGTATGTATGACTGTTTGGACCAATTTCGTTTCTTCTTCTTCGAGTTCTTCTCACCTCACTGAGAATCGTTGTTGGTGGTTCTTATTGAAGCAGGATCTTGCTTGCGTTTTTGTTGCCGTTGATGATGACTTCTCTTAAACCGCGGCTATGAAGCTGCTAACTAGTTGAAACAGAAGCTTGCAGAGGGAGAACATAGTAGCTGGTGGAGTTGGAAGATGTCTCTGAAGGTTGATGAAGGATTGAAGTCTCACGGTTCAGGTACGTTTCAAAATTTCATCTTTACGAGTCTTTTCTTCTTCTTCTGTGTTGCTGTTGATTTCTCTGTGTGCATTGTGTTGAACTGTACCTTAATTCCGAACCGGCGATTCATTTTTTTGCAGGATTGTTAACATTGATTGATGAACTTGCAACTCGTTGAAGGTTGATGGGGGATCGATGGTGAAGATGCAGATTGGTGTTATGTGGAAGAGGATGGAGATTGATCTCTTTGAAAATGGTGAGAAGCTGATGATGCGGAAGCGATGGATGATTCAAGGGACTGCAACTTTCTTCAGAGCCTTTTCTTTTTCTTGAGTTCTATTTCTGGTTTTTTCCTCATTGTAATGGCAGAAACGGTGGCGCCGCCATGATCTCAGGTACGAATCAACTATGTCCTTGATCTGATACCTCAATCTTCTTCTACTCCCGGCTATGAATCTGAAGTCGTCGTTGTTCTCGTATCAGAGTCTCTATTGCAGATGGACACAACTGTGAATTGTTGCAAAGTCGTTAATTAAAGAGAACCTGGGTTGTGATCCATTGTTGACTGATGATCTTGATTTTGCAGATTTTGCAGATGACAAAGGTGATGAACTATGGAGCTTGGTGGAGAGTGTAGAAAATAGAATTGAAGAAAATCGAGATTAGAGAAGTTATGGATTTTTTTGTTTAAGAGAATGATGAAGATTTTCCATGATGAAGATTTTCAATGATGAAGATTTCAGAGAGTTCTTGAAGATGGTGATGATGATTGAAGATAGAGATTGGAGTGTGAGAATTTCTTGGAGAGATTTTCTTTTAGAGAATGATGAACAGCCCCCCTGTTATTGATTCCTTCCCCTTTTTTTTTTATTTCTGTTAATTTTTCTGTTGTAACTGTTATAACTGTTAACTGAATTCAGTTAACAAAACTTTTTCTGTATTTCAGTTTTTGTATTGATGTTATACTGAATTTTCGGACCTCACTTGGTAACTTTTTCTGCTATGTATTTTCCTGCTTCCCGTCAAAATTCTGATATATTGAGACATTGAAATTAAATGGGGGATAACATTAAAATTACTAGAAATGGCTTGAAAATAATATTGGTTTTAATGATATGAAAGTTAAAATATCACTTTTAATTAAAAGAGAATAAACTCAAAGGAAATTTTGGCTTAATGGGCTTGAATGAGATATGGATAATGGGCTAGAATGAGATATGGATAATGGGCTAGAATACAAATTTATGCATAAAAAGGCGATTTAATTCGTGATTGAATGGAAAGAAATGGAATCAGATCCGGGTGGTCTAATATGGATTAAGAAAATAGTTATTGTGATTGGATATTCAAAATCAAGCAAAAATACTAAAAATGGATTTTTAGCAAAATATGGTTATGATTTGGTATTTTGTTGGTGAAATGGAACGAAAAGTGGATATGGATCGGATGAGAGTTTAGATAAAAGAAATTCAAATATGGATAAGTGGATTTTCACAGCGGATGACAGAAATATGAATGAGATAAAAATGGGTAAACTGATTAGAAAAAAAATGGTTTATGGGTAATGGGCTTGAAAATTGTCATGGACCTAGAATAGTTGAAACATGAATCATAAACAATGAACTAGCCCAATACTTTGAACAAAAACTCGTCATTTGAAACAAATCTTCACTTCAATTAATAACCAAATTAATCTGAATCACAACCAACAACCAACTGGGAGAGCAGTAATGTCCTGATCACCATTCGTACCCAGAACTCTATCTATTGCACTAAGAATACCAATATGCCTTTTCCATGAAACCCTAAGTCATTCCATATGCGCAAGACTGAAACCCCATTCTTCTGAGGAATACTGAGAAATACACTTTGCTTCACGACCTCAATCACATAATTCACAATAAATAATACACATATGTAAAATCCTTGAAGACCATTTAACCAGGGAAGCAAACCCTAATCGAGGAGCATAGGCACAGAAAATGGTGTTATTGATGGTCGTTTAATCAACCTTGGATTCCTTTAACAATTACATATAGGGTGTGTAACCCTAACTTCAGATGGCATTGATCACATACCTTAGGAGCCAATGCAATGCATGATTATGATGTTAATGGCCTAGTGGAATATGCAGATGAATGCGAAGTGATAAGCTAGTTAGTAAAAAGAATGAGGGCAAATTTTGAGGTATTACATCATCCAACACCGGTCACCGGAGTAACCCTAAAAAACACATGATCTCCTTCTTGAAACTCAAGATCCTTCCTTCTCTTGTCATGGTAAATCTTCTGCCTACTCTATGAAGTCCTCATCTTATCTCGAATCAACTTCACCATCTCAATAGTTTGTTGCATAATCTCATGTCCAAGTACAACACTCTCACCTGAATCATGCCAACACAAAGGTGTCCGACATCTTTGACCATACAAAGCTTCAAACGGTGTTATTCCGATACTGGAATGATAACTATTGTTATACGTAAACTCAATCAACGACAAATGACTATCCCAAACGCGTCCTTGTTCAAGCACACAAGCCCTCAAAAGATCTTCTAAGGATTGTATCGTCCTCTCCATCTGTCCATCAGTCTGAGGATGATAATATGAGCTCAACTTCAACTTAGTACCTAAAGCCTCTTGCAAACTCTCCCAAAACCTTGAAGTAAACCGCGGTTCTCTATCCGACACAATATTCAATGGTATTCCATGCAGCTTCACAATCACACCAATGTATATCTCTTCCAATCTCTGCAAAGAATAAGTAATACCAATCGGTATAAAATGCACCGACTTAGTCAACCTATCGACAATCACCCAATTGGCATCATGCCCTCTTAGAGTAGTAGGTAACCCCGTAACAAAATACATCGATATGATATCCCATTTCCACTCGGGAATATCCAACAGTTGCATCAAACCAGCAGGCTTCTGATGTTCCACTTACGACTTCTGGAAAGTCAAGCACGCATACACAAACTGAGCCACATCATGCTTCATACCAGGCCATCAAAATATCTTCTTCAAATCCTGATACATTTTCGTCGCTCCTGGATGAATACTCAAACCACTTCTATGCCCTTCTTCCAGAATCATTCTCTTTAATTCCAAATCATCAGGAATACAAATACGATCCCGAAATCTAAGTATTCCCTGCTAATCAACCCAAAGCTCATTATTTCCAACACATTCATCATTAGCCATCAAGTCCACCAATTTCACATCTGACTTCTGACTTTTCCGAACACGATCAAGAAAATCATTATTAACCTTCAACATTACCAACATCACACTATGAGGTGTCTGTTCACAAACCAAACTCATATCTCTGAATTGTTCAATAAACTCAAACTCTCTAGCCATCATAGTCGACATATGCAATGTCTTCCGACTCAAGGCATCAACCATAACATTAGCTTTACCTGGATGATAATTCAAACCAAAGTCGTAATCCTTTAGAAATTCTAACCAACGTCTATGTCTCATATTCAACTCTTTATGATCAAACAAGTATTTCAAACTCTTATGATCACTATACTGTCGCTCCCGACAAATGGGACTGGCCCCGGATGAAGGTACAGACGCGAACGGTCGGCGAAAGGGACAATGAGAACACACAGCCGTGAACTCACTGGAGATGAATAGAGTCGCCAGCTAGGCATTTTTATCCCGGAGGAAAGGTAATGCTGCATAAACCTAGAAAGATAAGGATAAGACGGTTGCGAACCAGAGAGACTGAGAAAGGGGGTTGGTTACAACCTGGGAAGGTATTAGCACCCAGATTGTCCGCCGTACTCGACGGGATCCACGCTTGAAAGATTTGTGTTTTAAAGGGGTAGTGTCAGTGCAATCTGTGTATAAAATAGCTGGAAAACACAATGCACAGGTGTCAGTGTATAGTGTATAAGTGATATGAAGTATGAGAGTGTCAGTGTGAGGAAGGAGTGAAATGCTCAAGATCATGAGGCTAAAGAAAATAAAGCTGGGAAGAGGGGGAATATACAGAGACTTTTGTTCGATAACTGTTAAGTTATGCCTACGTATCCTCTCGTGCAATGAGGAAGTCAGAACACCGTAGTTCGACCCAAAGAGACTGAAAGATGAATTGACTTGTGAACTGCTTGCTTGTCTATGCTCAAGTGTATGATCTGTCTGGCACAGATGCAAACTGTCTTGCATTAGACGGAAGAAGCAAGTTCTCGTTTGTGAGTGAAGGTGATGAGAAAAGAATCCCGAAGGAGACGATTATTGTTTGTTTTTTATGTTTTCAGTCTTTTATTGCTCTTGAAAGTTTGTCATAAGTTAATGAGCTTAAGCCTAAACCAATGGATTTAGTAAACTCATCACATCATCCCTCTGATTAGGGGTAATGAGAATACCTTAAATGTGAAGTCAGATTCTCACACTTAATCACCTTTGATGTAGGATTAAGATCATTAACCTACTTGTGATTACTTAGATGTTTTTGGTGTTTTTGTTTAGTGTTGAGTAATGAGGTTAAGCCGTAATCAAGGATTAAACAGACTCATTACACCATCCTAATAGAAGGATAATAGATGAGGATGTTTAAGCTGAGGAAAGCTCCTCAACTTAATCCATGATTAGGGATTAAACTCATGACAAAACAAGCCTTTGATTAAGTGGATTTTATTTAATGATAAGATGATGAAGTGAGTTTTATGATTTGTAAGACAACTTGAGGGGGACTTGTCCATTAACACTAGGGTTAGTCCTTCTTAACCAATTAAGGAAGAATTAGAACCCTAATACAAGGCCCAAGTTACAAGTGTGATGTCTTGATGATTATTAGATGGATTGATTAAGAGATTTAAACACATTAAGGGTTTAACACTTAGGATTAAAGTTATACACTCCATCCTAAGAGAAGGATGCAGGCATAAGCTTAATCACAAAGCCTTAAAGCCTTTAGGGTTTAGTCCCTGATTATGAGATGAGAAGAGAAGACTCAAAGAGACACAAAGGTAAAACTAAGTGGGGAGACTAATCAAAACCCTAATCATTATCATGCTTGGTTGTTCCTAAGGCTTGTGAGGTTTTCAAGAACAATCTTCAATGGAACCACCATGAAGCAGATGAACAAGATCAAAAGAAGCAAAGCAACTTGCTTCATTCAAGAAGTCAAGTCACTTGAAGAAAGAAAGTGGGAGGAACAATAATGAGCAAGCTCAATCTCAAACACAAACATAAATGCAGCAATGGATGCAAGGGAGATGAAAAGAAAAGTTATGAGAAGTGAAGGCAAATTCACTTCTCAAGTTCACTTACCACCTGAAATGTTAGAAAGAAATGCAATGCAATGCAAAATGGGATGGAATGGTATGATGCAAACCAAAACCAGAAGCATGTTGATGATGATAATGATGCCATGGAGTGCTATAAACATGAGGCAAGGCATGGAAATGTTCATACAAGATCATGGATGCAAATGATGCAAGTTTAGAAGCATGGATACACATGAAAAGTTATGAAACATACATGGCATACAACATGGCAAATGCAAGATGCAATGATCCAAGATGCTTTCTATATGTCCTATGATGTCAAATGAATCACATGAATGCTTGAAATGTCATGGTAAGTCATGTTATGCAAGAGAATGCAAGAAGGATGCAAATGGAAGCCCAAATTAGGGTTTAAGGATCAAACAACACACAAAAACCAAAAACAGAAGCAAACCCTAAGATAAAAAATGGAAAATTCCATCCTAAGAAGCCCTAACCCTATACTAAACCAAGGTCCAAAGGGGAGGTCTCAACTCTTAACCAATCTCAAGTTATGATTTTTTCTAAGTTATTAGGGTTTTTAGGGTTCCTAAACAAAAGAAATGCCAAACAAATTGAAAATGAGGAAACAAATCATGGCCATTTTATCCTAGAAACTACATGCCAAACACAAAACAAAGTAAAAAGAATCAATGTCCAACTCTTCTCAAATAGGCAGAAATGAATTTTTGAACTTAGGATCAAATTAATGCATAAAAAATGATTTAATTCAATGAAAAATTCTTAAAATGCATCAAGATCAAAAAAGAAATTTGGTTTGAAGGTTGGACAATGTTTCTAAATGTCTTAGAACATTTCATGAATTTTTTTGTAATTTTTAAATACCTAAAAGTATTTTTAATTAATTAATTTCCATTAATCAATTAAAAATAATCTTTTAAATATTTAAAAATACTTTTTTAATGATAAAAAATAAAATAAAAATATTTTTGGGTCTTAAAAATTAATAAAACTTTTAGGAAAAAGTTTCATAATTTTTAAGAATTTTTTACTATTTTAAAATAAATATGCAAATTAATTGAAAAGAAAATGAATTAAAAATAAATAAAATGGAAGGTAATCAGGATGGAGGGATGAGATTCACTCTGGATTTGAATCTGTTGACTACGCGCGTCATCCAAGGGTCCAGGTTGACTCTGATTAAATTATTTAAATTATGTTTAATTAAGCTAATACGTGGATTAGGGCATAATCAGAGAGATCCAGGCCATACACTCACGCGGGAGGTCAACGGGTCAGAGGCATCTCACGGTCCAGATTCAAATGGTCATTAATCACGTAATTAGGGCATAATCACTCTCAGGTGGCCGGAGAAGACTTCCGGTCGTCTTCTCCGGCCAGCAACTCCCCTGAAAAACTTCAAACTCCCTCAAATCGTAACAAAAACAAAATCTAAGAATTGGGAAATGTTCCCCAACCTCTCACGAATCAAACCCCTCTCCTAAAACAAATTTCTTTTCCCTAACTAGGCTGAATCGAAGGAAATAAGAACTAGGGCACGCAAGCTTCAGAGAGCAATTAAACTCTCATTTCAAAACCATTTCAAAAACTAAGAGCACCAGGATATTCAGGGAAGCATAAGGAACAAGTTCATAACATGAAAAACAATTTCTGGAAAAATAATTTTCAAGCTACCTGAGATTTGGAGCTTTCAACCTGATGACTTTCTGGCCACTTCTTTCAGTGCAAACTACTCCACTTGATCCCCAGATGAAGTTTGAATGCTCAAGAAGAGTTTATGTTGGCTGGATAATGAGTTTCGACAGCTCCTGCTTCAACTCAGTTGAAAATGGCTATGGTGAAATAGGCAGCTTCAGGCCATTGTGAAGGGTTGTTTGTGATCCTGAGGGTGAATGGAGAAGCTTTGCAAGGTTTGTTTGGATGTTTGTGAGCTAGGGAGGGAGATTCGAATGGAACTGCAGTTTGAGGTGAGAAATGGCTATGGGGTGTTCTGGTTGATTCAGGCTTGTGTTCTTGCTGGTTTCTTCTCAATGATGCATGGTGAGTTGAATGGTGAAAATGGTATGAGTGTTTCTTGGCTGGGCAGAGAGATTCGAAGGCTTATGCAGCTGGGGTGTATTTTGTGAATGTGTTGTTATGAATGGTTTCAGCCTTGCCTTCTACATGAAATGGCTTGCAAAATGATAATGTATTTTAATCCTATAGGTCAGATGATGTGACCTGGCCTATAGTGATTGGTAAGTTTGCTTTTGCAAAAAGTCAAGTTTTGTGTAAGGCAAGCATGGCTCATGATCTAGGCAAGTACATGGCATGGGCTGCGCAGCAAAGGGTGAGGTGAGAGGCTAGCCAAAGTCAGCATCCAATGTCATAAGTTGTAGGAAGCATGATCATGAGTTTTTGCAAGTTGTGGCTTTTGGTTCACATGTGACTATTTTTGCTACACAAACCATAAACATGAGGGATTCTTAGTCCAAATCTGATTTTTAGTGTCTATGTGATGTTTGCATACTGGTTTGAAGTGAGCTAGAGGTCACAAGAGGCATTGGTTCATGACTTTGCAAAATTTCCATTTGAGGCATGCCTTAAAAATCAATGATTTTGGCCAACTTTGCCACACCATAACTTTTGATCCAAGAAGAGTTTGATCATGTTCTTGTACTTTTTGAAAAGGGAAAAATGAGATCTACAACTTTCATGACCAAAGTTTTTTCATTTGAAGCATTTTTGGATCAAGAATCAAGGCTTGAAAAATGACCTAAAATGATGCATTCTTGAAAAGCCAACTATGCCCAAAAAGTCAACATTTGCAAAACTTCCAAATTCTTGATTTTTGTGGACTTCAACCTTCTTCCATGATCAAATAAAGATCATATACACTCAAAATGATGAAGATCACCCATTGGTTGGGTCATTGGGGGCCTCAGATGCCCTGATTTTGCACTGACTTGTCTGAAAAGTCAACTCTTGATCAGATGACTTCCCCATGGATTTTCTTCATGAAAATTGATATGCATACTCCCTATACCATATAGAGACCAATGGAAACAAGAATGACCAAAAAATTTGGGGTTATGGCCTCTGAAACCAAAACCCTAATTTTCAGTCAACTGTGCAGTCTATCCTTGGCTCTGCATCCATTCAAACCCTAGTTCTTGTGATTCTTCTGAATTCTTGGCTTTGTGAGGATGTAATATGATACTTGAACACATGTAGACCCCTTTGAAGTGATTGGTATCCTGTGGGGTGGCTCAAGATGCCCTGAGATTGCTCAGATCACAAACCCTAGGTGCAGATGACTTAGAATCTATGCAGTGAATCAAAAATGAGATGTGAGATGATATGATTGTGTTTATGCATATGAGAGTGATCACAAGCCATAGTGAAATGGGTGAGGGCAAATTTGGGGTGTTTACAGCTGCCCCTATTCAAGCATGAGTTAGCTGTGCAGGATGTAAGCGACGACTTAACAGGCAAACAAGATAGCTTGTGGTTGAATACCAAAGACAGTCCAAAATTTGCACTCACAGAATGAAGAAGAAAAGGGATATAGATTGTAAAAGAAAATAAAGTATATTGTAAAGTGTGGGCAACGGAGGACGACCGTCGAGCAGAGGACGACTGCTGGGTAAATAGCAATGACGGGGACGACCGACATGCTGGGGATAAAAGGTAAAGCCAAGACGGGGACGGCCGACTAGCTGGGGAAAATAAAATCGTGATGGGGACGGCCATCAAGATAAAGCTGTAAAATTCTCTGGAAATTAATGAAACATGACAGGGACGGCCATCAAGTTCATAAAGGTAAAGTAACCAACGATGGGGACGGCCATCGGGCTAAAAGGAAAAAGGGACCATGACGGGGACGGCCATCGGGTTAAAGAATAAATGAAATAAACAGATGATGGGGTACGGCCATCAAAGGTGAAGGACGATCACCTAGCAGGGGACGGCTGCTCTGTTGGGGATAAAAGAAATATGATGGGGACGGCCATCAAAGGTGGAGGACGACCACCTGGCAGGGTACGGCTGCCGAAAATATCAACGATGGGGACGGCCATCGGATAGCAAAGGTCAACGATTGGGACGGCCATCGGACGAGCATGATGGAGGACGACCATCAAGAAGTGGAGGACGACCACTCAGCAGGGTACGGCTGCTCTCAAGGTTTATCATAACGCAGGACGAATGTCAGACAACCGAAATCGTCAATGGGGACGGCCATTGGATAGGGTGATGAAGGACGATCATCAAAAGGTGGAGGACGACCACCTAGCAGGGGACGGCTGCTAAAAACAACGATGGGGACGGCCATCGGATGAGCATGATGGAGGACGACCATCAAGAAGTGGAGGACGACCACTCAGCAGGGGACGGCTGCTCTCAGGGTTTATCATAACACAGGACGAGTGTTAGATAAGAAGGAAAATTTGTTTTGTTATCTGCTGGGGAATAGTAAGCACGGACGAGTGTTCACATCCAAGAAACAAAGGGTATGAGCGTTTGGTATTGTGTATAGATTAAAGATGCAGACGAGCATCCTTAAGACTACGATACGGACGAGTATCGGGTAGAAACAAACTGACACAGGTTCAGAGATGATGATACGGACGAGTATCAACTGGTTAACAAGGAACACGGACGAGTGTTGAATCTGATGGTTCTTCTGGGGGAATAGTAGACACGGACGAGCATCTATATTCAAGAAGACACAAGTGTTTGAAACAGTGTATGGATTAAAGATGCGGACGAGCATCCTTAAGACTATGATACGGACGAGTATCATGTAGAAACAAACATTAGACGCACTGTTCTGAGATGATGGTACGGACGAGTACCAACTGGTTAACAAAGAACAAAGACTACTGTCGAATCTGTGGGGAGATAAGTGTTGTGTATAAGATACGGACGAGTATCTGCATAAGTATGGGTGTTTTAACTGCTGGGGAGAATGACACGGACGGGTGCCAAGACAGGAAAGTGTAATATGAACAAGTATCTGCCATACAAAGTCTAGGCGACTGCGCTGGGGGTATGATACGGACGGGCGTCAAGGAATTAAATATACAGGTATGTGTGAGTGCAAAGAGGGTGTCTTTGGCTTTCTGCTGGTAATATGACACGGACGGGTGTCAGGAAGTATCTGTAATACGGGTGGTTTTGTTATAAAGAGTGTTCCAGCGATTTTACTGGGGAGTGATGATACGGACGGGTATCAAAGGGAAATATGCTGGTATTTTGTGAATATGAGGCAACTGTTTTTGCTGGGACTCTGGTGAGGATTTCTGTACAATGATGATGAACGGTTATTATTCACAAGTGTTAATTCAGAACATGGCTTATGATTATGCTATGCGTTTGTTTTTTGCCGTAATGCTCCGTATTAGACGGAATGCTACGCTCTGAGGGGATATTATGATGCAAATGCCATGATTATGCAAAGATACCACACTGGGATTCGGATCCCGTCACTGCGAAAATCTCTGGCTGATCTGTTTGAGGTGAACCTCCCAGCTGGGGATGAGATCATTGATAGACTTGGAGAGATATATCCACTTGGGGATATATGCCACTGATTTGACATATCCTTGTAATGTGGAGCCCAACTGGGGTTTGTAGAAGCCTTCTTCACTCTGTTGTGATCTTCTATGCGCTGCTCTTCTGGATAGAGGCCGAAGATTCTGTGGGGAGATGATTCCCTGACTCCTGTACATCAGCTGAGGATGAAATGGCAACTCGGCTGGGGAGAATGCTTGTTGGTAACTCAGCTGGGGAGAGCAATGAGAGGCAACTCAGCTGGGGATAGAGCATTTCGGATGCTGAGATCTTTGGTTGATTTGCCAACTTGCTGAGATGAAGCTTACATGCCCCAAGTTGCGTCTTGTATACCTGCGATCCTGCAAAGATAAGGAAACGCACAAAAGGTCCCGAGGTATCCTTTACTGGATTCCGTCATAGGAGTTAAGTACTTTCGAGAGTAACCATATTCCCTGTAAGCATGCGTTTTATTATTATTATTTTTGGGAGAAAAGCATCTGTACTTATGCAATCGATTTTTTAGAGACACCAGACATCCTTTGCAAATAAAAATATAAAAAACGAAACATGACTGAAAAAATCTGATTTTATTAATTCATGTGCCCTGAATCGGCAAGATACAACCAAAGAAACATATCCCCTGAAATGAGGAGATTGTTTACAAATTGAGAAACAAAGTGCTGGCAGTGTTGATGACGCTTTAAGGAGCTTCCTCTCCTGCTACGACTCGTATGACAATGACGTTCTTCTCGTCTTGCTTTCTGAAGAAAGTTGATTCTGATTGAAGCTTGATTCCGTCGAAGCTTTCCAAGTTGTAAGTGATACAGACGAACTCAGAGTGCAGTTGTTCGCTTATTCCCTTATTTTGCATGGATCACCCTTTCGGGTTTTCAATCCATCGGGATACCCATTTTTGCCTGAGTTGTCCAATGCGGCTTTTCAACTCAGCGGGTGTACATTTTCCCTTATTTTTGCCCGAGTCTTTTATTCTGTTTTTGACTCGCCGGGATGCCCTATTTTTGCATGGACTTACATTCTGTTTTTATGTCCAGCGGGTCATTTTTATGCGAAGTATTTTTTAACTGCATCTGAATTCACAGGGGACGGGAAATCTTCACCATCCATGGTGCTGAGCATCAGTGCTCCACCAGAGAAAACTTTCTTTACCACAAACGGTCCTTCGTAATTTGGAGTCCATTTGCCCCTGTGGTCTGTATGAGGAGGGAGGATTCTCTTCAACACAAGATCTCCCACTTGGTACTCTCGGTGCCTGACTTTCTGATCGAAGGCTTTCTTCATTCTCTTCTGATGCAATTGTCCATGACAGATTGCAGCCAATCTTTTCTCTTCAATCAGACTCAGTTGCTCGTATCGGGACCTAGCCCATTCTGCTTCACTCAGTTTAACATCCATCAGTACCCGTAGAAAGGGTAATTCAACTTCAACTGGTAGGACTGCTTCCATACCATACACGAGTTGATACGGTGTTGCCCCAGTGGATGTTCTGATTGACGTGCGATACCCATGCAAGGCAAATGGCAGCATTTCATGCCAGTCTTTGTAGGTGACTACCATCTTCTGCACAATCTTCTTGATATTCTTATTTGCCGCCTCAACAGCACCATTCATCTTTGGTCTGTAAGGAGAAGAATTGTGATGTTGGATCCTGAAGTCCCGGCACAGTTCGGCCATCATCTTGTTGTTGAGATTGGAACCATTATCAGTAATGATTCGCTCGGGCACTCCGTATCGACAGATGATATCTCTCTTCAGAAATCTGGCTACCACTTGTCTTGTAACATTTGCATATGAGGCTGCTTCAACCCACTTAGTGAAATAGTCGATGGCGACCAGGATGAATCTGTGGCCGTTTGAAGCAGTCGGCTCAATCTTGCCAATCATATCAATGCCCCACATGGCAAAGGGCCAGGGTGAAGACATTATGTTCAAGGGATTGGGAGGCACATGCACCTTATCTGCATAAATCTGGCATTTATGGCATTTTCTGGCGTAGGCACAACAGTCTGCATCCATTGTGATCCAATAATAGCCTGATCTTAACAACTTTTTAGCCATTGCATGTCCTCCAGCATGGGTACCAAAAGAGCCTTCATGCACTTCATGCATCAACAAATCTGCTTCCGTCTTGTCAACACATCGGAGGAGTACCATATCAAAGTTCCTTTTGTATAGAGATCCATCAGTGTTCAGAAAGAAACTTCCAGCAAGCCTTCTCAAAGTCTTCTTATCATTGGAAGATGCCCCAGATGGGTATGTTTGATCCTCCAAGAAGCACTTAATGTCATGGAACCAAGGCTTATCATCTTTAACAACATCTGCTGCGAACACATATGCTGGTCTGTCAAGTCTCGATACTGAAATCTGAGGTACAAAGTTAGCAGCTTGAACTTTGATCATGGACGAAATGGTAGCCAAGGCATCTGCAAACTGATTCTCGTCCCGAGGGATATACTCAAGTTTGACTGTTGTGAAGAAAGTCAATAACCTTCTTGTATAATCCCTATAAGGTATCAGATGGTCCTGGTGTGTATACCATTTCCCATTGGTCTGATTGATTACCAAAGCTGAATCTCCGAATACGGTCAATGTCTTGATCCTGAGGTCAATGGCTTCCTCAAGACCCATAATGCAAGCTTCGTATTCAGCTTCGTTGTTAGTGCAGTTGAAAGTGAGTTTTGCCGAGAAAGGCATGTGAACTCCTTTGGGTGTAATAAGTACTGCACCAACACCACGGCCATTCATGTTAACAGCCCCATCGAACATCATAATCCATTCTTCCTCCGGGTCGGGCCCTTCAGTGTGAACAGGCTCTTCATGATCTTTTGATTTAATGAACATGATGTCTTCATCAGGGAAGTCAAATCTCATAGGCTGGTAGTCATCAATGGGTTGCTCAGCAAGATATTCAGATAGTACACTGCCTTTGATGGCTTTCTGAGATGTGTACTGGATGTCATATTCCGTAAGGATCATTTGCCATCTTGCAACCCGTCCGGTAAGAGCTGGCTTCTCGAAAATGTACTTAACTGGATCCATTTTGGATATCAACAAGGTAGTGTGGGTCAACATATACTGTCTCAGTCGGCGTGCAGCCCACGCTAAAGCACAGCAAGTTTTCTCGAGCAGTGAATAACGTTGTTCACAGTCGGTAAACTTTTTGCTTAGGTAGTATATTGCATACTCTTTTCGACCAGACTCGTCATGCTGGCCCAGCACACACCCCATTGACTCTTCTAATACTGTCAAGTACATGATCAGAGGTCTTCCTTCAACTGGAGGCATAAGGATCGGAGGTTCTTGCAGATATTCCTTGATCTTGTCACAAGCCTTCTGGCAATCTTCGTTCCACCTGACCGTTTGCTCTTTCCTTAGCAGCTTGAACAAGGGTTCACAGGTTGCTGTGAGGTGAGATATGAACCTTGAAATGTAGTTCAATCGACCTAAGAACCCTCGAACTTCTTTTTCAGTTTTCGGTGCAGGCATCTCTTGGATGGCTTTGACTTTATCAGGGTCAACCTCAATCCCCTTCTCGCTTACGATAAAACCCAGCAGCTTACCAGATCTCACCCCGAATGTGCATTTGTTGGGGTTCAACTTCAGTTGGTACTTTCTCAGACGCTTGAACAACTTGAGCAGATTCACCAGATGATCTTCTTCAGTAAGGGACTTGGCAATCATATCATCCACATAACATTCTATCTCTTTGTGGATCATATCGTGGAATAATGTTACCATAGCCCGTTGATACGTTGCACCGGCATTCTTGAGCCCAAATGGCATTACCTTGTAGCAGAACGTGCCCCAGGGTGTGATGAATGTTGTCTTCTCCATGTCTTCAGGTGACATTTTAATCTGATTGTATCCTGAAAATCCATCCATGAAGGAGAATACCGAGAACTGAGCCGTATTATCCACCAATACATCAATGTGAGGTAGAGGGAAATCATCTTTTGGGCTGGCTCTGTTCAGATCCCGATAGTCAACACACATTCTTACTTTTCCGTCCTTCTTAGGCACAGGTACTATATTAGCAACCCACGGCGGGTAGCTAGTTACAGCAAGGAACCCGGCGTCCCACTGCTTTTGTACCTCTTCCTTGATTTTCATAGCCATGTCCGGACGAGTACGGCGCAGTTTCTGTTTGACCGGTGGGCACTCTTCTCTCAAAGGCAGCTTGTGCACCACAATGTCGGTATCCAACCCTGGCATGTCTTGATACGACCAAGCAAACACATCCACATACTCCTGAAGTAGATCAACCAGTTGCTTCTTCGCTGAGTCTTGCAGGCAGGCCCCGATTTTAACCTCTTTCACGTCTTCCTCTGTACCAAGATTAATCACTTCAACCTCCTCCTGGTGAGGAGTAATAACCTTTTCCTCCTGTCTCAACAACCTGGCTAGCTCTTCAGGAAGCTCATATTCTTCATCAACCCCTTCATCAGCTTGATTGATCGGATTGTCAAAGTCATACGATGTCATAGCCGTGCTGTTGTCGGTGCTGTCAGGAAGGCACTCTCTGCAAGGGTTAAGTTGTTCATTTTAGTGATCTGATTTTAGTCTTATTTAGAAAAGTGAAAGGAAATTGTCATTTTGAAAACACTGCCATTTATTTTTTTGTACAAAAAAGAAAAATGGAAAAACAGTGAACGAAAAGAAAAAAGACGCGTTTGCAAAAAGATGTCTGATATTTCATTAATTGATCTTGTTTGCACAAAAAAGTACAGATGGCCCGATTACAAAATGAGTCTTGTCATCTTGGGCAAGATGCAAGACTTTGATGCATGCTTATAAAAATACAGGAAATAATAATTACTCTGATCGAGTAACTCTTATAATTTCCTGGGAAGACCAGTTCGAGATACTGCTCCCCGGGATCTTTGGACGAATCCAGCTTTCCAGGTTGCGTTCTTCTTCCAGCTCGTCTTCCAAACAATTGATAGCATCGGGGGTAAGCATCCCCCCACTGACAAAACCAGGCTCTCCAGCAGCCTTTGCTTGGTGTTGAGTTGGTCTGTAACCCAACCCAAATTTGTCTTTCTTCTCCTCCACAGCTAAAACCTTGCCCCAGCCCAGGGCAGTTCCTTCCTCAACAACCTTCCGGGCTTGTTGGTAAGATGACATTGGAGTACCAGATACAGCAGACGCTTCATTCACATTCAAAGCTTCAAACCCCTGGCTCATTGTTTCATGGATCTCTCCATCCATTTCAATGTACTTATAGGTTGCCAGGTGGCTGACAAAGATGTCCTCCTCTCCACAGATTGTGACAACTTGGCCTTCCCACTCAAATTTTAACTTTTGGTGAAGGGTAGACGTTATTGCACCGGCGGCGTGAATCCAGGGTTACCCAACAAACAGCTGTAGGCGGGCTGAATGTCCATCACATAAAAGATAGTTTTAAAGGTCTGTGGGCCAATTGTCACAGGTAGCTCAATCTCTCCCAGAACCGATCTCTTAGAACCATCAAAGGCTCTTACCACCAGGTTGCTGGGTCTCAATGCCAAACCATCATATTCTAACTTCACCAGAGCCTTCTTTGGTAAGACATTCAGGGATGAACCTGTGTCTACCAGCACATGAGAAAGGACAGCTCCTTTGCATTCCATGGTTATGTGCAAGGCTTTGTTGTGGTTGCGGCCATCTGCTGTCAAGTCAGTATTGGTGAACCCTAGCCCATTGCTAGCAATAACATTTCCAACCACGGTTTCCAACTGGTTGACAGTAATCTCTTCAGGCACGTAAGCTGCGTGCAAGACTTTGAGTAATGCATTCCGATGAGCTTCGGAACACATCAGCAGTGAGAGGATAGAGATTTTGGATGGCGTTTGGTGAAGCTGATCCACAATTTTGTAATCACTCTTTTTGATGATTCTCATAAACTCATCAACTTCTTGATCGAACGGTGTCTTCAAGGCTTCTTTAACAGCTTGATCTTCCTGCACAGGGCTCTTTCCTTTTGCCTTAGCAGCAGCTTCTGCTTCGGCTGTAGGCCTTTGAATTTGTGGGGCGAAGAGACGTCCGCTTCGGGTGAAGCCTCCGCCTCCCCCCACATTGTCAATTTGTGGTGCAGGTGTTGACGTTTCAAGAGTGATTCTTTTTCCTTCGCAGTACACGTCAGAGCCATAGTGCCAAGGGATGGCCCTATTGCTTTCATATGGTACTGGTCCAGGCACCGTGACAGTGACTGGACTGATTGTTGCTGCTGAAGGGACTGTAATTGTTTGTGGATCATAAAAGATTGTAACTGGTGCTCTGGTGGGAGCAGCACCTTCTGAATGGTAGGCAGAGTTGTTTTCAGGATCATAGAATATCGTGACAGTGGAGACGTCTTCATGATTTGTTGCTGGTGTTGTAGGAGATATTGTCGGAAGAAATGATGTTGTTGTTGTAGGAGGTTCAAAATGGAGTGAAGCTGAAGTTGTAGCAGGAAAATTTGTTGAAAACTGATCGGTTGAGATGATGGATGAAGTACTTGTTGATGAAACCGAAGAATTGTCAGGAACAATGGTTGCTGCAGTTGTAGGAGGTTCTGAAACCGTTGCTGATGATATTGCTGGATCCGTTGGAAATGATGTGGTGATCTGAAGCTGGCCACTCTGAATAAGGCCATTTATGCCATTCCTCAAACTATCGCACCCATTTACGGAGATATTGCAGTAAGCACAACCCAATTCACACCCTGGGAACATCTGACATTCCAAGAGCTGAGCCTTGATTTCCACCAACGGTGTCCTGATCTGTCCCACACTGGTTATTAAATAAGACGGCTTGTCTTCTTCAATAGCGTTAATTCTAGGACCACCGTGGTTTGGCATCGGATTCTTATTGACATTGGGTGGTGGTGCGAAATTCAGAGCCTTGGAGTCTACCAGGTCTTGTACCTTCATATGCAGAGCCCTGCATTTTTCTGTACTGTGGCCAGGTGCGTTTGAATGAAAAGCACACCTAGCATTGGAGTCATAGTTCCTTGGTAGACTGTTGGGATCCGGAGGTGCCAACGTTCTTAGCTCAACCAGGTTGAGTTTCGGAAGCTGTGGCAGCAATGTAGCATATGGCATCGGGATCGGATCGATCACTCTGTTAGCTTGAGAGGGCCTCTGCTGAAATGGCCTCTGTTGACTGTTGTTGTTGGTGTTGCTGTTGTTGTAATTCCTTGGAGGAAACTGATTTTGCTGATGGTACTGAGGTTGTTGTTGATAGCTTTGCTGAGGAGGTTGGTAGACTGGCTGAGGATGAGCTGGAGCAGGAATGGTGACTGCTGCTATTGACCTCTGAACATATTGGGGTCTGCCCCTGCTTGAATGGATGGCATTGGTCTCGCCAGTTCTTCTTGGGCCTGCAAAAGGCTTTCTTGTACTACTGGACGAGCTTGCACCGTTGTCTGAGATCTTTCCCATTTTTAACAAGCTTTCAATTCTCTCCCCGGCTATGACAACATCGGCAAAGCTAGTGGAAGAGAAAGCTGCCAACCTGTCAATATAGGTTCCCTGAAGGGTGTTCATGAACATATCCGCCATTTCCCGTTCAGACATAGGTGGTTGAACAGCAGCAGCCAGTTGCCTCCATCTCTGGGCGTATTCTCGGAAACTCTCCCTTGAAGACTGTGACATTCCCATTAGGAGGGTCCTGTTGGGTGCCATGTCTAGATTATACTGATACTGTCTGATGAAGGCCTCTGCCAGGTCCTTCCAGCATCTAATAGTTGCCCTTGTCAAGTGGGAGTACCACTCTCTCGACGCTCCAGTTAAGCTATCTTCAAAATAGAACATCCACAATTTCTCATCCATGGTATAGGCCTTCAGCCTTCCCAGAAATGACTGTAAGTGAGTCCGGGGGCATGAAGTCCCATTATAATTTTCGAAACAAGGAGGCTTGAACTTATGGGGAATCCTGACCCCGTCTACCAAGCCCATATCCATGACGTCGAAGCCCAAAGAGTTTTGAGATTCTAAGGACCTCAACTTCTCAGCTATTTCATCCAATCTTCTATCATAAGCCTCTTCCCCAGCACCCATTACTGTGAATTGGTCTTCTTGAGGGTCTTCCTGTAGTACCCTCCCTGCTGTGGCAGTCCCTTGTATATTGACAGGGATGTTGGCCTCTGGATGGAGATGGGGTCCAAAAACTGGGGGATTGACATGAGGCTGGACCCTCTCGTTGTTACTTGTGCCAGCAGTTCCCACATGGGGCTCCTCTTGATTCCTCCCTTCTACCAAAGCTCTGAGCCTCTCCTGGCTCTGAGCTAAATTGTTCATTACTTCCATGAACTGTGTTATCTGAGTTCTCATCTCCAACCTTTCGTTGGCCATCTGGTTTCTGACCTCCGTAAGGTCCTGCTGCATCTGATCCATTTGAATTCCCGGAAGGTTGTTTCGGGTTGGATAACGGTGCAGACGGTTGAGGGGAAAAACTCGGCGCCTAGCAATAGTTCCTGAACATCACAACAGAGGTTAGCAACAATAAAACAAAACCTACAAAACAAACAGAGGGTTAGCATGCAATGCAGTTATGCTTATTTGTTCTCAAGGTATCCGGTTTGGCCTTCAGTTTTGACCCTTCCAGACCCTTGGAGATGCTGTTGTTGAAAACTCAGATGAAGCAAACTAACACAAATATATTACAGAAGGTGAAATAATACAAATTGTTCATTTTACAACACAAGCCCCTTAAGGGGTCAAAATACATCACAAAAAGTAAAAGTACATGAAATAGAAACAACAACAAGCAAATGGTCAAACACCAAGGCTAAACTCATCCTCACGAACTTCCTTGAGAAGTGCTTCGGTCACAGGATCAGCCGGCCGCTCCGTGAGATTCCGGATAAGGAGGTTCCGGGTTGCAATAGCTGCTGCTAGTTTCTTGTGCTGAGTTTGGTCCTTGGACCTCTTCACCCCTGCCTTAATCTTCAATTCTGATATTTCCCTCTGGGCTGCTGCCAGGGCTTCTTGCTGTTCTTTTGCATCGCCTTCAAATTGCTCCATCTTGTCTTGAACTCTCTTGTCCTCCAGGGTACGAGCCTCGGTGATCCTGACCCACCGGGCTTGACTCTCCTTCAAATACAAGTCTGTCCTTGCTCTCTGGAACTGGGCTTCTTTGCAAGCATTCTTCAGAATTTGTTCACCAGCCTTTGACTTTTTGATATAATCCCCAGACTTTTCAATCTTAGTCAAATGCTCCACTCTCAACTTCTCCAATCTCTCAATCTCCCTCATACCTTCACTCCTTTCCCGGAGGGTCTTCTGCAAAGCCTGGGTTAGCTTCTCATTTCTTTCCTTCAAGCTTTCAAACTCTTCCAAACTGATGGTGGCAGGGGGTGGTACTGAAGATGACTCAGGCATGTCTTCTATGGTAAAGGGCATTCCAGAGAATTGGGCCCTGGCACGGGACCACTCATAATACTGTGCTGATGCCACATTATTACACTTCCCCAGAATGGTGAATCCCTTGGTTTGAACATTATCCCAGGCCCAGGCAGCCTGCCTAACAACAGCCAAACTAATCTTGTTCTCACAATAAAGGGTCTCCACCAAGTCCTGTGTCCTAGGAGTGTGGACCAGTGCATAGCCCAGTTGCCTTCTGAACAGCAGAGGATTGTAATTGATACTACCCTTAACTCCTATCAAAGGCACATTAGGAAAATGCCCACAACTGGTGATGATATCCCTGCCCTTGGTGCTCTGAGTGCACCATCTGATATCTGCTGAAGTTAGAACAGTGAGTCTCTTAGCCCAGTTGCTCTGCTGATGAGGGTTTAGGAATGCATCTGTCCTGGGTAGATGCCTGAGAAGCCAAGTGTGAAACAATGGAGCACAAAACCTCACTAACCTCCCCCTCTGCTTTTCATTCCTCTGATGCACTGAATAATAAAGATCCCCCAATAAAGTTGGCACTGGGTTCTTCAAGATGAACAGATGGATTGCATTCTTGCTAATGAATCGAGGCTCATCTGCAAACAGCACAATTCCATATACACTTAGGGCCAACAAAGCACAAACAGCTTTCCACTCCCCCAGGGAAGCCTTCAGACTAGCTTGAGAAATTAAGAAGTCCAGATGAAAGCCAGGGATCCCAGCTTTAGAGGTCATATGCTGCTCAATCAGGACAGGTTCCAGGTGCAAAGCCTTTGCTACTTCTCCGTTAGCAGGAAAGACCATCTCAGGGTTGAAAGGAATTTCTCTCCTGATAGGCATACCAACTAATGAGGAGTACTCTTCCAATAAGGGGCCCAACTGAAAGTCTTGAAAAGTAAAACATCTCAGTGGAGGATCATAAAACTGAATGCAGGTGTGGATGAGGCTCCTCTGTGAAGGGTCCAGATCCATAACCATGTCCATTATATCTCCATAACTCTCCCTGAACAAAGGTATGTGATCTGGAGTGATCAGGGTCTGAATCCTCCTGATGTCTGATAGCTCTGGCTGGAAGAAGTGATAGGTGATGTTGCTTTTCTTTGGAGCCATGATGATAAATGTTGATGAAGATACTGAAGAGAAGGGCCACTGATTGGCTGGAATAGATAGCTGGTAGCAAGTGCTGATGAAGGCAGGTCAAAAACTGAAGATGGGGTCAAAACCAAAACCAGATGAAGATGGATACCCTGAAACACAAATAAGCAAATGTTAATATGATGCAATGATTATGTATGCAAATGATATGCAAGGGTTTGTGACTGAGCTGGATCTGATCAAAATGCTCTGATGTAGGTCCAAGTGTGCTCAAGAATTCCAGATGAGGTCTATAAATCCAGTAATCAAGGTAGGGGGCTCAAATAAAGAGCCACATGTCCAGGGTTTCAGAATCACAAGAACTGTCCCAAATTGAAGTGTTCTTAAACAATCAAAGTAACAAGGTATTCTGAGGCCAAGGTACCTGCAAACCTGTAAACAGCCCAACCCCCTCACAGGTGGTGTTCTAGAACAAGGATCTTCAGACTTGGATTAGCTATGAGAAGTGTAAACACTTCCAACCCCGGGGGTACAGTGTTTACAATAACCATAACAATTCCTCCTCTAATTCACCTCAGTTTCTGAAGGTCAATACTAAAGGTCATCCAGACTTAGCAGGCTTCCCAGATAGCCCTAGCATTGCAGGAAATCTGCAACACAGAGTTCTCAAGAAGAAACCCATATCTGAACCGTGTTTCATATTCCCGCACCAGACCGAGATGGAATGGGAAAGAATATGATTCACTCTAGCCTAGGTGTCACTCAGGTCCCAGGTATAGGACCTTAACTCTCAATAGAACCCCACCCACCAAAGGAAAACCAGATCCAGCCAGCAGTACAGTATGACAATATGGTATAATGCAAAAGCAATAAAGGAAGCAGTAAAGCAAACTGTACATAAAATACATACAAACACAAATAAGCACATAACACCTCAGTAAGCACAAATCAATCAAGCGCTAGGAGGAACCCACAAAAAGAACCAGAAGCCCTGGTTGCAATATAAGGGTCCCCAGCAGAGTCGCCAAGCTGTCACTCCCGACAAATGGGACTGGCCCCGGATGAAGGTACAGACGCGAACGGTCGGCGAAAGGGACAATGAGAACACACAGCCGTGAACTCACTGGAGATGAATAGAGTCGCCAGCTAGGCATTTTTATCCCGGAGGAAAGGTAATGCTGCATAAACCTAGAAAGATAAGGATAAGACGGTTGCGAACCAGAGAGACTGAGAAAGGGGGTTGGTTACAACCTGGGAAGGTATTAGCACCCAGATTGTCCGCCGTACTCGACGGGATCCACGCTTGAAAGATTTGTGTTTTAAAGGGGTAGTGTCAGTGCAATCTGTGTATAAAATAGCTGGAAAACACAATGCACAGGTGTCAGTGTATAGTGTATAAGTGATATGAAGTATGAGAGTGTCAGTGTGAGGAAGGAGTGAAATGCTCAAGATCATGAGGCTAAAGAAAATAAAGCTGGGAAGAGGGGGAATATACAGAGACTTTTGTTCGATAACTGTTAAGTTATGCCTACGTATCCTCTCGTGCAATGAGGAAGTCAGAACACCGTAGTTCGACCCAAAGAGACTGAAAGATGAATTGACTTGTGAACTGCTTGCTTGTCTATGCTCAAGTGTATGATCTGTCTGGCACAGATGCAAACTGTCTTGCATTAGACGGAAGAAGCAAGTTCTCGTTTGTGAGTGAAGGTGATGAGAAAAGAATCCCGAAGGAGACGATTATTGTTTGTTTTTTATGTTTTCAGTCTTTTATTGCTCTTGAAAGTTTGTCATAAGTTAATGAGCTTAAGCCTAAACCAATGGATTTAGTAAACTCATCACATCATCCCTCTGATTAGGGGTAATGAGAATACCTTAAATGTGAAGTCAGATTCTCACACTTAATCACCTTTGATGTAGGATTAAGATCATTAACCTACTTGTGATTACTTAGATGTTTTTGGTGTTTTTGTTTAGTGTTGAGTAATGAGGTTAAGCCGTAATCAAGGATTAAACAGACTCATTACACCATCCTAATAGAAGGATAATAGATGAGGATGTTTAAGCTGAGGAAAGCTCCTCAACTTAATCCATGATTAGGGATTAAACTCATGACAAAACAAGCCTTTGATTAAGTGGATTTTATTTAATGATAAGATGATGAAGTGAGTTTTATGATTTGTAAGACAACTTGAGGGGGACTTGTCCATTAACACTAGGGTTAGTCCTTCTTAACCAATTAAGGAAGAATTAGAACCCTAATACAAGGCCCAAGTTACAAGTGTGATGTCTTGATGATTATTAGATGGATTGATTAAGAGATTTAAACACATTAAGGGTTTAACACTTAGGATTAAAGTTATACACTCCATCCTAAGAGAAGGATGCAGGCATAAGCTTAATCACAATGCCTTAAAGCCTTTAGGGTTTAGTCCCTGATTATGAGATGAGAAGAGAAGACTCAAAGAGACACAAAGGTAAAACTAAGTGGGGAGACTAATCAAAACCCTAATCATTATCATGCTTGGTTGTTCCTAAGGCTTGTGAGGTTTTCAAGAACAATCTTCAATGGAACCACCAGGAAGCAGATGAACAAGATCAAAAGAAGCAAAGTAACTTGCTTCATTCAAGAAGTCAAGTCACTTGAAGAAAGAAAGTGGGAGGAACAATAATGAGCAAGCTCAATCTCAAACACAAACATAAATGCAGCAATGGATGCAAGGGAGATGAAAAGAAAAGTTATGAGAAGTGAAGGCAAATTCACTTCTCAAGTTCACTTACCACCTGAAATGTTAGAAAGAAATGCAATGCAATGCAAAATGGGATGGAATGGTATGATGCAAACCAAAACCAGAAGCATGTTGATGATGATAATGATGCCATGGAGTGCTATAAACATGAGGCAAGGCATGGAAATGTTCATACAAGATCATGGATGCAAATGATGCAAGTTTAGAAGCATGGATACACATGAAAAGTTATGAAACATACATGGCATACAACATGGCAAATGCAAGATGCAATGATCCAAGATGCTTTCTATATGTCCTATGATGTCAAATGAATCACATTAATGCTTGAAATGTCATGGTAAGTCATGTTATGCAAGAGAATGCAAGAAGGATGCAAATGGAAGCCCAAATTAGGGTTTAAGGATCAAACAACACACAAAAACCAAAAACAGAAGCAAACCCTAAGATAAAAAATGGAAAATGCCATCCTAAGAAGCCCTAACCCTATACTAAACCAAGGTCCAAAGGGGAGGTCTCAACTCTTAACCAATCTCAAGTTATGATTTTTTCTAAGTTATTAGGGTTTTTAGGGTTCCTAAACAAAAGAAATGCCAAACAAATTGAAAATGAGGAAACAAATCATGGCCATTTTATCCTAGAAACTACATGCCAAACACAAAACAAAGCAAAAAGAATCAATGTCCAACTCTTCTCAAATAGGCAGAAATGAATTTTTGAACTTAGGATCAAATTAATGCATAAAAAATGATTTAATTCAATGAAAAATTCTTAAAATGCATCAAGATCAAAAAAGAAATTTGGTTTGAAGGTTGGACAATGTTTCTAAATGTCTTAGAACATTTCATGAATTTTTTTGTAATTTTTAAATACCTAAAAGTATTTTTAATTAATTAATTTCCATTAATCAATTAAAAATAATCTTTTAAATATTTAAAAATACTTTTTTAATGATAAAAAATAAAATAAAAATATTTTTGGGTCTTAAAAATTAATAAAACTTTTAGGAAAAAGTTTCATAATTTTTAAGAATTTTTTACTATTTTAAAATAAATATGCAAATTAATTGAAAAGAAAATGAATTAAAAATAAATAAAATGGAAGGTAATCAGGATGGAGGGATGAGATTCACTCTGGATTTGAATCTGTTGACTACGCGCGTCATCCAAGGGTCCAGGTTGACTCTGATTAAATTATTTAAATTATGTTTAATTAAGCTAATACGTGGATTAGGGCATAATTAGAGAGATCCAGGCCATACACTCACGCGGGAGGTCAACGGGTCAGAGGCATCTCACGGTCCAGATTCAAATGGTCATTAATCACGTAATTAGGGCATAATCACTCTCAGGTGGCCGGAGAAGACTTCCGGTCGTCTTCTCCGGCCAGCAACTCCCCTGAAAAACTTCAAACTCCCTCAAATCGTAACAAAAACAAAATCTAAGAATTGGGAAATGTTCCCCAACCTCTCACGAATCAAACCCCTCTCCTAAAACAAATTTCTTTTCCCTAACTAGGCTGAATCGAAGGAAATAAGAACTAGGGCACGCAAGCTTCAGAGAGCAATTAAACTCTCATTTCAAAACCATTTCAAAAACTAAGAGCACCAGGATATTCAGGGAAGCATAAGGAACAAGTTCATAACATGAAAAATAATTTCTGGAAAAATAATTTTCAAGCTACCTGAGATTTGGAGCTTTCAACCTGATGACTTTCTGGCCACTTCTTTCAGTGCAAACTACTCCACTTGATCCCCAGATGAAGTTTGAATGCTCAAGAAGAGTTTATGTTGGCTGGATAATGAGTTTCGACAGCTCCTGCTTCAACTCAGTTGAAAATGGATATGGTGAAATAGGCAGCTTCAGGCCATTGTGAAGGGTTGTTTGTGATCCTGAGGGTGAATGGAGAAGCTTTGCAAGGTTTGTTTGGATGTTTGTGAGCTAGGGAGGGAGATTCGAATGTGTCGCTCCCGAAGATTTGCATCCAGGTACAAGCGCGAACGGTCGGCGAAAGGGACAGTGAGAACACACAGCCGTGAACTCACTGGAGATGAATAGAGTCGCCAGCTAGGCATTTTTATCCCGAGGGAAAGGCAATGCTGCATAGGCCAAGAAAAAGATGGATAAGACGGTTGCGAACCAGAGAGACTGAGAAAGGGGGTTGGTTACAACCTGGGAAGGTATTAGCACCCAGATTGTCCGTCGTACTCGACGGGATCCACGCTTAAAAGATTTGTGTTTTAAAGGGGTAGTGTCATGAGTGTTTTGCAACTTGGTTACTTTTTGCCTTTTTCATGAAAATCTCTCATTACACAAACCATAAACATGTGAACCTTGGTCCAATTCTGATTTTTGTGACTTAGAGGATGTTTGTGTAATGGTTTGAAATGAACTAGAGGTCACAATTGGCTTTGGTTCAAGACTTTGCAAAATTTCCATTTGAAGCATGCCTTGAAAATCAATGATTTTTGCCAACTTTGCATTGCCATAACTTTTGATCCAAGAAGAGTTTGATCATGTTCTTGTACTTTTTGAAAATGGAAAGATGAGATCTACAACTTTCATGACCAAAGTTTTTCCATTTGAAGCCTTTTTGGATCAAGAATCAGAGCTTGAAAAATGACCTAAAATGATGCATTCTTGAAAAGTCAACTATGCCCAAAAGTCAACATTTGCAAAAAACCCTAAATTCTTGATTTTTATGAACTTCAACCTTCTTACATGATCAAATAAAGATCATATACACTCAAAATGATGAAGATCACCCATTGGTTGGGTCATTGGGGGCCTCAGATGCCCTGATTTTACACTGACTTGTCTGAAAAGTCAACCTTTGATCAGATGACTTCCCCATGGAATTTCTTCATGCAAATTGATATGCATACTCCCTATACCATATAGTGATCCATGGAAACAAGAATGACCAAAAATTTTGGGGTTATGGCCTCTGAAACCAAAACCCTAATTTTAGGTCAACTGTGCAGTTCAACCTGGCTCTGCATCCACTCAAGCCCTAGTTCTTGTGATTCCTCTGCAATTCTTGACTTTGAGGAGATGGAATATGATATAAGAGAACACATGGACCCCTTTGAATTGATTGGTGGCCTTTGGAATGGCCCAAGATGCTTTGGGATTGCTCAGATCACAAACCCTAGGTGCAGATGCCTTAGAAGCTATGCAGTGAAACAAAAAGTGAAATATGAGATGATATGATTGTGTTTATGCATATGAGATGATCACAAGCCATGGTGTGAATGGGTGAGGGCAAATTTGGGGTGTTTACAGCTGCCCCTATTCAAACATGAGTTAGCTGTGCAGGATGTAAGCGACGGCTTAACAAGCAAACAAGATAACTTGTGGTTGAATACCAAAGACAGTCCAAAATTTGCACTCACAGAATGAAGAAGAAAAGGGATATAGATTGCAAAAGGAAAATAAAGTATATTGTAAAATGTAGGCGACGGAGGACGACCGTCGAGCAGAGGACGACTGCTGGGTAAAAATGTGTGAAGCAAAGCGATGACGGGGACGGCCGACATGCTGGGGATAAGAGGTAAAGCCAAGACGGGGACGGCCGACTAGCTGGGGAAATAAAATCATGATGGGGACGGCCATCAAGATAAAGCTGTAAAATTCTCTGAGGTTTTAATGAAACATGACGGGGACGGCCATCAGGTTCATAAAGGTAAGGCAAACATCGATGGGGAAGGCCATCGGGCTAAAAAGGAAAAGGGACCACGACGGGGACGGCCATCGGGTTAAAGAATAAATGAAATAAACAGATGATGGGGTACGGCCATCAAAGGTGAAGGACGATCACCTAGCAGGGTACGGCTGCTCTGTTGGGGATAAAAGGAATATGATGGGGAAGGCCATCAAAGGTGGAGGACGACCACCTGGCAGGGTACGGCTGCCGAAAATATCAACAATGGGGACGGCCATCGGATAGAAAAGGGTCAACGATGGGGACGGCCATCGGACGAGCATGATGGAGGACGACCATCAAGAAGTGGAGGACGACCACTCAGCAGGGTACGGCTGCTCTCGAGGTTTCTCATGACATAGGACGAATGCCAGATAACCAAAATCGACAATGGGGACGGCCATTGGATAAAGTGATGAAGGACGATCATCAAAAGGGTGGAGGACGACCACCTAGCAGGGGACGGCTGCTAAAAACAACGATGGGGACGGCCATCGGATGAGCATGATGGAGGACGACCATCAAGAAGTGGAGGACGACCACTCAGCAGGGTACGGCTGCTCTCAGGGTTATCACGATACAGGACGAGCGTCTGATAAAAAGAAAATTTGTTGGTGATCTACTGGGGATATAGTAAACACGGACGAGCGTTTACATCTAAGAAATAAAAGGTATAAGTGTTTGGTATTGTGTATAGATTAAAGATGCGGACGAGTATCGGGTAGAAACAAACTGACACATGTTCAGAGATGATGATACGGACGAGTATCAACTGGTTAACAAAGAACACGGACGAGTGTTGCATCTGAAAGTATCCTTCTGGGGAATAGTAGACACAGACGAGTATCTATATCCAAGAAGACACAAGTGTTTGACACGGTGTATGGATTAAAGATGCGGACGAGCATCCTTAAGACTATGATACGGACGAGTATCATGTAGAAACAAACACTAGACGCAATGTTCTGAGATGATGGTACGGACGAGTACCAACTGGTTAACAAAGAACAAGGACTACCGTCGAATCTGTGGGGATATAAGTGATATACACAAGATACGGACGAGTATCTGTATGAGTGTAACATGAGTAGTGAGCCTGAGTATTTTATCTGCTGGGGGGATGACACGGACGGGTGCCAAGAAAGAAAAGTGTAATATGAACAAGTATATGGGTGATGAAAGTGAGCGACTGCGCTGGGGATATGACACGGACGGGTGTCGAGAAAGTGTATATAAGGTATATGTGAGTGCAAAGATGTCTTTGGCTTTCTGCTGGTGATTTGACACGGACGGGTGTCATGAAGTATCCGTGATATGGGTGATTTGTTTGCAAAGAGTGTTCAGGCGACTTTACTGGGGAGCGTTGATACGGACGAGTATCAAAAGAAAATATGCTGGTATTCGTGAATATGAGGCAACTGTTTTTGCTGGGATTCTGGTGGGGATATTTCTGTATAATGATGATGAACGGTTTATTCACAAGTGTTAATTCATAACATGGCTTATGATTATGCTATGCGTTTGATTTTTGCCGTAATGCTCCGTATTAGACGGAATGCTACGCTCTGAGGGGATAGTATGATGCGAATGCTATGATTATGCAAAGGGGCACAGATCCTGGATTCGGATCCCATTGCTGCGAAGATCTCTGGATGATCTGCTTGAAGTGAACATCCCAGCTGGGGATGAGATCACTGGTAGATCTAATGATGTATCTGTTTGGGGATACATGTCGCTGATTGACATATCCTTATAATATGGGACCCAGCTGGGGTTTGTAGAAGCTTTCCGTACTCTGTTGTGACTTCTCCGTGCGTTGCTCTTCTGAATAGAGGCTGGGGATTCTGTGGGGAGATGATTCCCTGACTTCTGCATTCTGCTGAGGAAGAATGGTTGGCACTACAGCTGGGGAATGCTGTTGATAACTCAGCTGGGGAGAGTAATGAGAGGCGACTCGGCTGGGGAGAAAACATCCTGAGTGTTAAGCCTGTTTGTTGATTCGGCAACTTTGATGGGGAAGTGGGCACTCTCCAGTGCCACGTGGAAGATAGACCGAGTTGATAATGATTCGCCAACTTGCTGAGACGTAACCTGCATGCTCCAGGTTGCGTTCTGGATACCTGCAATCCTGCAACGATAAGGAAACGTACAAAAGGTCCCGAGGTATCCCTTACTGGATTCCGTCATAGGAGATAAGTACTTTCGAGAGTAAGTATATTCCCTGTAAGCATGTGTTTTTATTTTTAGAGAAAGGCATCTGTACTTATGCAATTGTATTTTTAGAGATATCAGACAACTCTTTGCAAAACATAAATGTAAAAACGAAACATGACCGAAAATCTGATTTTATTAATTCATGTGCCCTGAATTGGCAAGATACAGTCAAAGAAACATATCTCCTGAAATGAAGAGACTGTTACAAATTGAGAAACAAAATGCTGGCGATGTTGACGAGGCTTTCAAGGAGCTTCCTCTTCTGCTATGACTCGTATGACAATGACGTTCTTCTCGTCTTGCTTTCTGGAGAGAGTTGATTCTGATTGAAGCTTGATCCTTTGAAGCTTACCAAGTTGTATATAATACAGACGAATTCAGAATGCAGTTGTTCGCTTATTCCCTTATTTTGCATGGATCGCCCTTTCGGGTTTTCAATCCATCGGGGTACCCATTTTTGCCTGAGCTGTCCAATGCGGCTTTTCAACTCAGCGGGTGTACATTTTTTGTTCATTTTCCCTTACTTTTGCCCGAGTCTTTTATTCTGTTTTTGACTCGCCGGGATGCCCTATTTTTGCCTGGACTTACATTCTGTTTTTATGTCCAGCGGGTCATTTTATGCGAAGTATTTTTTTACTGCATCTGAATTCACAGGGGACGGGAAATCTTCACCATCCATGGTGCTGAGCATCAGTGCTCCACCAGAGAAAACTTTCTTTACAACGAATGGTCCTTCATAATTTGGAGTCCATTTTCCCCTGTGGTCTGTATGAGGAGGGAGGATTCTTTTCAGCACAAGATCTCCCACTTGGTACTCTCGGAGCCTGACTTTCTGATCGAAGGCCTTCTTCATTCTCTTCTGATATAACTGCCCATGGCAGATTGCAGCCAATCTTTTCTCTTCGATCAGACTCAGTTGTTCGAATCGGGACCGAACCCATTCTGCTTCGTTCAGCTTGACATCCATTAGTACCCGCAGAGAGGGTAGTTCAACTTCAACAGGTAGGACTGCTTCCATACCGTATACAAGCTGATACGGTGTTGCCCCAGTGGACGTTCTAATTGATGTGCGGTACCCATGCAAGGCAAACGGTAGCATTTCATGCCAGTCTTTGTAGGTGACTACCATCTTCTGCACAATCTTCTTAATATTCTTATTGGCTGCCTCAACAGCGCCATTCATCTTTGGCCTGTAAGGAGAAGAATTGTGATGTTGGATCTTGAAGTCCCGGCACAGCTCTGCCATCATTTTGTTGTTTAAATTGGAACCATTATCAGTAATGATTCGCTCGGGCACTCCATACCGACAGATGATATCTCTTTTCAGAAATCTGGCTACCACTTGCCTAGTAACGTTTGCATATGAGGCTGCTTCAACCCACTTGGTGAAATAGTCAATAGCGACCAGGATGAATCTGTGACCATTTGAAGCAGTTGGCTCAATCTTGCCAATCATATCAATACCCCACATAGCAAAGGGCCATGGTGAAGACATGATGTTCAAAGGATTGGGAGGCACATGCACCTTGTCTGCGTAGATCTGGCATTTGTGACACCTTCTGGCATAGGCACAACAATCTGCATCCATTGTGATCCAGTAATAGCCTGATCTTAGCAATTTCTTAGCCATGGCATGCCCTCCTGCATGGGTACCAAAAGATCCTTCGTGCACTTCATGCATCAACAAATCTGCTTCCGTCTTGTCAACACATCTGAGGAGTACCATGTCAAAGTTCCTCTTGTATAAAGACCCATCAGTGTTCAGAAAGAAACTACCAGCAAGCCTTCTCAAAGTCTTCTTATCATTGGAAGATGCCCCAGGTGGGTATATTTGATCCTCCAAGAAGCATTTAATGTCATGGAACCAAGGCTTATCATCTTTTACAACATCCGCTGCAAATACATATGCTGGTCTATCAAGTCTAGACACTGAAATCTGGGGTACAAAGTTAGCAGCTTGAACTTTGATCATGGATGAAATGGTAGCAAGAGCATCTGCAAACTGATTCTCGTCCCGAGGGATATACTCAAGTTTGACCGTTGTAAAGAAAGTCAGTAACCTTCTCGTATAATCCCTGTAAGGTATCAGATGATCTTGGTGGGTGTACCATTTTCCGTTGGTTTGATTGACTACCAAAGCTGAATCTCCGAATACAGTCAATGTTTTGATCCTGAGGTCGATGGCTTCCTCAAGACCCATAATGCAAGCTTCGTATTCGGCTTCGTTGTTAGTGCAGTTGAAAGTGTGTTTTGCCGAGAAAGGCATGTGAACTCCTTTAGGTGTAATGAGTACTGCACCAACACCACGACCATTCATGTTAACAGCCCCATCAAACATCATAGTCCATTCTTCCTCCGGGTCAGGCCCTTCAGTGTGAATAGGCTCTTCGTGATCTTTTGCTTTAATGAACATGATGTCTTCATCAGGGAAGTCAAACCTCATTGGCTGGTAATCATCAATGGGTTGCTCCGCAAGATATTCAGATAGTACACTGCCCTTGATGGCTTTCTGAGATGTGTATTGTATGTCGTATTCTGTGAGAATCATCTGCCATCTTGCAACCCGCCCGGTAAGAGCTGGCTTCTCGAAAATGTACTTAACTGGATCCATTTTTGAGATTAATAAGGTAGTGTGGGTCAACATATACTGTCTCAGTCGGCGAGCAGCCCACGCTAAAGCACAACAAGTTTTCTCGAGCAGCGAATAACGTTGTTCACAGTCGGTAAACTTTTTGCTTAGGTAGTATATTGCATACTCTTTTCGACCAGACTCGTCATGTTGGCCCAACACACACCCCATTGACTCTTCTAGCACTGTCAAGTACATAATCAGAGGTCTTCCTTCAACTGGCGGCATGAGGATTGGAGGTTCTTGCAAGTACTCTTTGATCTTGTCAAAAGCTTTCTGGCAATCATCGTTCCACCTGACCGTTTGTTCTTTTCTTAACAGCTTGAACAAGGGTTCACAGGTCGCTGTAAGGTGAGATATGAACCGTGAGATGTAGTTCAATCGACCTAAGAACCCTCGAACTTCTTTCTCAGTTTTTGGTGCAGGCATTTCTTGTATAGCCTTGACTTTATCAGGGTCAACCTCAATCCCTTTCTCGCTTACAATAAAGCCCAGCAGCTTACCGGATCGCACCCCGAAGGTGCATTTGTTGGGGTTCAGCTTTAGTTGGTACTTCCTCAGACGCTTGAACAATTTCAGCAGATTCACCAGGTGATCTTCCTCGGTAAGGGACTTGGCAATCATGTCATCCACATAACACTCGATTTCCTTATGGATCATATCATGGAATAATGTCACCATAGCCCGTTGGTATGTGGCACCAGCATTCTTCAGTCCGAATGGCATCACTTTGTAACAGAACGTGCCCCAAGGTGTGATGAATGTTGTCTTCTCCATGTCTTCAGGTGACATCTTGATCTGATTATATCCTGAAAATCCATCCATGAAGGAGAATACCGAGAACTGAGCCGTGTTATCCACCAATACGTCAATGTGAGGTAATGGGAAGTCATCTTTCGGGCTGGCTCTATTCAGATCCCGGTAGTCAACACACATTCTTACTTTGCCGTCTTTCTTAGGCACAGGTACTATGTTAGCAACCCACGGCGGATAGCTAGTCACAGCAAGGAACCCGACGTCCCATTGCTTTTGTACCTCTTCCTTAATTTTCATAGCCATATCTGGGCGAGTTCGGCGCAGCTTCTGTTTAACTGGTGGGCATCCTTCCCTCAAAGGCAGCTTGTGCACAACAATGTCGGTATCCAACCCTGGCATATCTTGATACGACCAAGCAAACACATCAACATACTCTTGAAGAAGATCTATCAGTTGCCTCTTCACTGAGTCTTGCAGGCAAGCCCCGATTTTTACTTCTTTCACGTCTTCATCTGTACCAAGATTGATCACTTCGACTTCCTCCTGATGAGGGATAACAACCTTTTCCTCTTGTCTCAACAACCTGGCTAGCTCTTCAGGAAGCTCATATTCTTCATCAACCCCTTCATCAGCTTGATTGATTGGATTGTCAAAGTCATACGATGTCATAGCCGTGCTGTTGTCGGTGCTGTCAGGATGGCACTCTCTGCAAGGGTTTAATTGGTTCATTTTAGTGATCTGATTTTAATCTTGCTTTAGAAAAAGTGAAATGAAGTTATCATTTTGAAAACACCGCCATTTATTTTTGTACAAAAAAGAAAAATGGAAAAAACAGTGAACAGAAAAGAAAAAGACTCGTTTGCAAAAAGATGTCTGATATTTCATTAATTTAATCTTGTTTGCACAAAAGTACAGATGGCCCTGATTACAAAATGAGTCTTGTCATCTTGGGCAAGATGCAAGACTTTGATGCATGCTTATAAAAATACAGGAAATAATAATTACTCTGCATGAGTAACTCTTATAATTTCCTGGGAAGACCAGTTCGAGACACTGCTCCCCGGGATCTTTGGACGAATCCAATTCTCCAGATTGCGCTCCTCTTCCAGCTCGTCTTCCAGACAGTTGATAGCATCGGGGGTGAGCATCCCCCCACTGACAAAACCTGGCTCTGCAGCAGCCTTTGCTTGATGTTGAGTTGGTCTGTAACCCAACCCAAACTTGTCCTTCTTTTCCTCCACAGCTAAAACCTTGCCCCAGCCTAGGGCAGTTCCTTCTTCAACAACCTTCCGGGCTTGTTGGTATGATGACATGGAGATCCCCGACACAGCAGATGCTTCATTGACATTCAAGGCTTCAAAACCTTGGCTCATTGTTTCATGGATCTCCCCATCCATCTCAATGTATTTATAAGTAGCCAGATGGCTAACGAAAATATCCTCTTCCCCACAGATTGTGACAACTTGACCTTCCCACTCAAATTTTAACTTTTGGTGAAGGGTAGACGTTATTGCGCCGGCGGCGTGAATCCAGGGTCTACCCAACAAACAGCTGTAGGCGGGCTGAATGTCCATCACATAAAAGATAGTTTTAAAGGTCTGCGGGCCAATTGTCACAGGCAGCTCGATCTCTCCCAGAACCGATCTCTTCGAGCCATCAAAGGCTCTTACCACCAGGTTGCTGGGTCTCAATGCCAATCCATCATATTCTAACTTCACCAGAGCCTTCTTTGGTAAGACATTCAGGGAAGAACCTGTGTCCACCAGCACATGAGAAAGGACAGCTCCTTTGCATTCCATGGTTATGTGCAAGGCTTTGTTGTGGTTGCGGCCATCCGCTGTCAAGTCAGAATTGGTAAACCCTAGCCCATTGCTAGCAGTAACATTACCAACCACGGTTTCCAATTGGTTGACAGTAATCTCCTCAGGCACGTAAGCTGCGTGCAGGACTTTAAGTAGTGCATTCCGATGGGCTTCGGAGCACATAAGCAGTGAGAGGATAGAGATTTTGGATGGCGTCTGGTGGAGCTGATCCACAATTTTATAATCACTCTTTTTGATGATTCGCATAAACTCATCAACTTCCTGATCGAATGGAATCTTCAGGGTTTCTTTGGCAGCTGGATCTTCCTGCACTGGGCCTTTTCCCTTTGCCTTGGCAGCAGCTTCTGCTTCGGCAGTAGGTCTTTGAACTTGTGAAGCAAAGAGACGCCCGCTTCGAGTGAAGCCTCCGCCTCCTCCCACATTATCTACTTGTGGTGCAGGTGCTGATGTTTCAAGAGTGATTCTTTTCCCTTCACAGTACACGTCAGAGCCATAGTGCCAAGGGATGGCCCTATTGCTTTCATATGGTACTGGTCCAGGCACCGTGACAGTGACTGGACTGATTGTTGCTGCTGAAGGGACTGTTATTGTTTGTGGATCATAAAAGATTGTAACTGGTGCTCTGGCGGGAGCAGCACCTTCTGAATGGTAAGCGGAATTATTTTCAGGATCATAGAATATGGTGACGGTAGAGACATCTTCATGATTGATTGCTGGTGTTGTAGGAGGTACTGTTGGAGGGACTGATGTTGTTGTTGTTGATGGAGATTCGAGATGGAATGAAGCTGAAGTTGTAGCAGGAGAAACTGTTGAAGACTGATCGTTTGGGAGGATAGAGGAAGTACTTGTTGATGGTGCTGGTGAATTGTCGGGAACAATAGTTGCTGCATTTGTAGGAGGGTCTGAAACCGTTGTTGATGAAGTTGCCGGATTTGTCGGGAATGATGTAGTGATCTGTAGCAAGCCACTCTGAATAAGGCTGTCAATGCCATTCCTCAGGTCCTCACACCCATTCCATGAAATATTGCAATAGGGACACCCTAGTTCGCACCCCGGAAATATTTGGTTTTCGCGGAGTTGAGCTTTGATTTCCACCAATGGTGTCCTGATCTGATCCACACTAGTTATCAAATAAGACGGTTGGTCTTCTTCAATAGCGTTAATTCGAGGACCACCATGGTTTGGCATCGGGTTTTTATTGACATTGGGCGGAGGTGCAAAATTCAGAGCCTTGGAGTCTACCAAGTCTTGTACCTTCATATGCAGGGCCCTGCATTTTTCTGTACTGTGACCAGGTGCGTTCGAATGAAAAGCACACCTAGCATTGGAGTCATAGTTTCTTGGTAGACTGTTGGGATCCGGAGGTGCCAACGTTCTTAGTTCAACTAGGTTGAGTTTCAGAAGTTGTGGCAGCAAGGCAGCATACGGCATTGGGATCGGGTCGATTACTCTATTAGCTTGGGATGGCCTTTGTTGGAATGGCCTTTGCTGATTGTTGTTGTTGGTGTTATTGTTGTTGTAGTTCCTTGGAGGATACTGATTCTGCTGATACTGAGGTTGTTGTTGGAAGTTTTGTTGCGGAGGTTGATAGACTGGCTGAGGATGAGCTGGAGCAGGGATAGTGACTGCTGCTATTGTCCTTTGAGCATATTGGGGCCTACCCCTGTTGGTGTGAATGGCATTGGTCTCGCCAGTTCTTCTCGGGCCTGCAAAAGGCTTTCTTGTACTACTGGACGAGCTGGCACCATTATCGGAGATCTTACCCATCTTTAACAGGCTTTCAATTCTCTCCCCAGCTATAACAACATCTGCGAAGCTAGTGGAAGAGAAAGCAGCCAACCTGTCAATATACGTTCCCTGGAGAGTGTTCATGAACATGTCTGCCATTTCTCTCTCAGACATAGGTGGTTGGACAGCAGCAGCAAGCTGTCTCCATCTTTGAGCATATTCTCTGAAGCTCTCCCTAGATGACTGTGACATTCCCATTAGGAGAGTCCTGTTGGGTGCCATATCTAGATTATACTGATACTGTCTGATGAAGGCCTCTGCCAGGTCCTTCCAGCATCTTACAGTTGCCCTTGTCAGATGGGAATACCACTCCCTCGAAGCTCCAGTCAAGCTATCTTCAAAATAGAACATCCACAATTTCTCATCCATTGTATAGGCCTTCAGCCTTCCCAGAAATGATTGTAGATGAGTCCGGGGGCATGAAGTCCCATTATACTTTTCGAAACAAGGAGGCTTGAACTTATGGGGGATCCTGACCCCGTCTACCAACCCCATGTCCATGACGTCGAAGCCCAAAGAATTTTGAGACTCCAGTGATCTCAACTTCTCAGCTATTTCTTCCAACCGTCTATCATAAGTCTCTTCTCCAGCACCCATTATAGTAAATTGGTCCTCCTGAGGATCTTCTTGAAGTACTCTGGCTGCTGTGGCTGTCCCTTGAACGTTTGCAGGAATATTGATTTCAGGATGGAGATGTGGACCAAACACAGGGGGGTTAACATGTGGCTGCACCCTTTCATTGTTACTTGTGCCAGCAGTTCCCACATGGGGCTCCTCTTGATTCCTCCCTTCCACCAAAGCTCTGAGCCTCTCCTGGCTTTGAGCTAAATTGTTCATCACTTCCATGAACTGTGTTATCTGCGTTCTCATCTCCAACCTTTCGTTGGCCATCTGGTTTCTGACCTCCGTAAGGTCTTGCTGCATCTGATCCATCTGAATTCCCGGAAGGTTGTTTCTAGTTGGGTACCTGTGTGGCCTGTTAAGAGGAAATACCCGGCGGCGAGCAATAATTCCTGAGATTCACAACAGAGGTTAGCAACAACAAAACAAAAACCTACAAAACAAACAAAAAGGGTTAGCATGCAATGCAGTTATGCTTATTTGCTCTCAAGGTATCCGGTTTGGCCTTCAGTTTTGACCCTTCCAGACCCTTGAAGATGATGCTGTTGAAGGTGCTTTTGAAGTAACCCAGATGGAAACTAACACAAATATATTACAAAGGTGAAATAAATACAACTTGTTCATTTTACAACACAAGCCCTCAAAGGGGTCAAAATACATCACAAAAAAAGCAAAAGTACATGGAATAGGGGTAACAACAAGCAAATGATCAAACTCCAAGGCCAAACTCATCCTCACGAACTTCCTTAAGAAGTGCTTCGGTCACAGGATCAGCCGGACGCTCCGTGAGATTTCTGATGAGAAGGTTTCTTGTTGCAACAGCTGCAGTCAACTTCCTGTTCTGACTTTGGTCCTTAGACCTCTTCACTCCAGCTCTGATTTCTAGCTCTGATATTTCCTTCTGGGCTGCTGCCAGGGCTTTTTCCATCTGTTCCATCTTGTCTTGAACTCTCTTGCCTTCTAGAGTACGGGCCTCAGTGATCCGGACCCACCTGGCCTGACTCTCTTTCAAATACAAGTCTGTCCTTGCTCTCTGGAACTGGGCTTCTTTACAAGCATTCTTCTGAATCTGCTCACCCGCCTTAGACTTGTTGATATAATCTCCAGACTTCTCAATTTTAGTCAAGTGTTCCACTCTCAATTTCTCCAATCTCTCAATCTCCCTCACACCTTCACTCCTCTCCCTGAGGGTCTTCTGCAAGGCTTGGGTTAACTTCTCATTTCTTTCCTTCAAGCTCTCAAACTCCTCCAAACTGATGGTGGCAGGGGGTGGTGCTGAAGATGACTCAGGCATGTCTTCTATGGTGAAGGGCATTCCAGAGAATTGGGCCCTAGCATGGGACCACTCATAATATTGGACTGATGCCACATTATTGCACTTCCCTAGAATGGTGACTCCCTTGGTTTGAACATGATCCCAGGCCCAGGCAGCCTGCCTAACAGCTGCCAGACTAACCTTGTTCTCACAGTAGAGGGTCTCAACCAAGTCCTGTACCCTAGGAGTATGAACCAGTGCATAGCCCAATTGCCTCCTGAACAGCAGAGGGTTATAATTGATACTTCCCTTAACCCCTATCAAGGGCACATTGGGAAAGTGTCCACAGCTTGTGAGGATATCTCTGCCCTTGGTGCTCTGAGTACACCATCTGATGTCTGCTGAAGTGAGAGTAGTGAGCCTCTTAGCCCAGTTGCTTTGCTGATGAGGATTTAGAAATGCATCTGTCCTGGGTAGATGCCTGAGAAGCCAAGCATGGAATAATGGAGCACAACACCTCACTAGCCTCCCTCTCTGCTTTTCATTCTTCTGATGTACTGAGTAATAGAGATCACCCAGCAGAGTTGGCACAGGGTTCTTCAGGATGAACAAGTGGATTGCATTCTTGCTAATGAATCGAGGCTCATCTGCAAACAACACAATTCCATATACACTTAAGGCCAACAGAGCACAAACAGCTTTCCACTCCCCCAAGGAGGCCTTCAGACTAGCTTGAGAAATCAGGAAGTCCAGATGAAATCCAGGGATCCCAGCTTTAGAGGTCATGTGTTGCTCAATCAAAACAGGTTCCAGGTGCAAAGCTTTTGCTACCTCTCCATTGCTGGGAAAGACCATTTCAGGGTTAAAAGGGATTTCTCTCTTGATAGGCAAACCAATCAATGATGAGTATTCTTCCAAAAGAGGACCCAACTGAAAGTCTTGAAAGGTGAAACATCTCAATGGGGGGTCATAGAACTGAATACAGGTATGGATCAGGCTTCTCTGAGATGGGTCCAGATCCATGACCAAGTCAAGTATATCCCCATAATGCTCCTTGAACAAAGGCATGTGATCTGGAGTGATCAGGGTTTGGATCCTTCTGATGTCTGATAAGTCTGGTTGGAAGAAATGATAGGTGATGTTGCTTTTCTTTGGAGCCATGATGCTGAAGACTGAGTAGAGTAAGTGCTGATGAAGATGCTGAGGAGAGGGCCACTGACTGGCTAGTGCAAGTAACTGAAGTATGGCTGACAAGCTGAAGCAAGTGCTGGTGGAGATAGGTCAATGATGCAGATGGGGTCAAAACCAAAACCAGATGAAAAATGGATACCCTGAAACACAAATAAGCACATGTTAAAATGATGCAATGAGTATGTATGCAAATGAAATGCAAGGGTTTGTGACTGAGCTGGATCTGATTAACTGCCTTGGTATAGATCCATGTGTGTTCAAGAATTCCAGATGGAGGTCTAAAAATCCAGTAACCAGGGTGGGGGACCCAAATAAAGAGCCACAAGTCCAGGGTTTTAGAATCACAAGAACTATCCAACATGGAGTATCCTTAACAAAGTCAAAGTAACAGGGTATTCTGAGGTCAAGGTACCTGCAAACCTGTAAACAGCCCAACCCCCTCATAGGTGGTGATCTAGAACAAGGATCCTCAGATTTGGATCAGTTATGAGAAGTGTAAACACTTCTAACCCGGAGGTACAGTGTTTACAATAACCATAACAATTCCTCCTCTAATTCACCTCAGTTTCTGAAGGTCAATACTAAAAGGTCATCCAGACTTAGCAGGCTTCCCAGATAGCCCTAGCATTGTAGGAAATCTGCAACACAGAGTTCTCAAGAAGAAACCCATATCTGAACCGTGTTTCATATTCCCGCACCAGACCGAAATGGAATGGGAAAGAATATGATTCACTCTAGCCTAGGTGTCACTCAGGTCCCAGGTATAGGACCTTAACTCTCAATGGAACACCCACCCATCAAAACAAGAAACCAGATCCAGCCAGCAACAATGACAGTATGATATATAAATGCAATAAAGAAAGCAGTAAAGTAACTGTACATAAAGCAATAAACAAAAATAAATACAAGCACATAACACCCCAGCAAACACAAATCAAACAAGCGCTAGGAGGAACCCACAAAAAGAACCAGAAGCCCTGGTTGCAGTATAAGAGTCCCCAGCAGAGTCGCCAAGCTGTCGCTCCCGAAGATTTGCATCCAGGTACAAGCGCGAACGGTCGGCGAAAGGGACAGTGAGAACACACAGCCGTGAACTCACTGGAGATGAATAGAGTCGCCAGCTAGGCATTTTTATCCCGAGGGAAAGGCAATGCTGCATAGGCCAAGAAAAAGATGGATAAGACGGTTGCGAACCAGAGAGACTGAGAAAGGGGGTTGGTTACAACCTGGGAAGGTATTAGCACCCAGATTGTCCGTCGTACTCGACGGGATCCACGCTTAAAAGATTTGTGTTTTAAAGGGGTAGTGTCATGAGTGTTTTGCAACTTGGTTACTTTTTGCCTTTTTCATGAAAATCTCTCATTACACAAACCATAAACATGTGAACCTTGGTCCAATTCTGATTTTTGTGACTTAGAGGATGTTTGTGTAATGGTTTGAAATGAACTAGAGGTCACAATTGGCTTTGGTTCAAGACTTTGCAAAATTTCCATTTGAAGCATGCCTTGAAAATCAATGATTTTTGCCAACTTTGCATTGCCATAACTTTTGATCCAAGAAGAGTTTGATCATGTTCTTGTACTTTTTGAAAAGGGAAAGATGAGATCTACAACTTTCATGACCAAAGTTTTTCCATTTGAAGCCTTTTTGGATCAAGAATCAGAGCTTGAAAAATGACCTAAAATGATGCATTCTTGAAAAGTCAACTATGCCCAAAAGTCAACATTTGCAAAAAACCCTAAATTCTTGATTTTTATGAACTTCAACCTTCTTCCATGATCAAATAAAGATCATATACACTCAAAATGATGAAGATCACCCATTGGTTGGGTCATTGGGGGCCTTAGATGCCCTGATTTTACACTGACTTGTCTGAAAAGTCAACCTTTGATCAGATGACTTCCCCATGGAATTTCTTCATGCAAATTGTTATGCATACTCCCTATACCATATAGTGATCCATGGAAACAAGAATGACCAAAAATTTTGGGGTTATGGCCTCTGAAACCAAAACCCTAATTTTAGGTCAACTGTGCAGTTCAACCTGGCTCTGCATCCACTCAAGCCCTAGTTCTTGTGATTCCTCTGCAATTCTTGACTTTGAGGAGATGGAATATGATATAAGAGAACACATGGACCCCTTTGAATTGATTGGTGGCCTTTGGAATGGCCCAAGATGCTTTGGGATTGCTCAGATCACAAACCCTAGGTGCAGATGCCTTAGAAGCTATGCAGTGAAACAAAAAGTGAAATATGAGATGATATGATTGTGTTTATGCATATGAGATGATCACAAGCCATGGTGTGAATGGGTGAGGGCAAATTTGGGGTGTTTACAGAATGGAACTGCAGTTTGAGGTGAGAAATGGCTATGGGGTGTTCTGGTTGATTCAGGCTTGTGTTCTTGCTGGTTTCTTCTCAATGATGCATGGTGAGTTGAATGGTGAAAATGGTATGAGTGTTTCTTGGCTGTGCAGAGAGATTCGAAGGCTTATGCAGCTGGGGTGTATTTTGTGAATGTGTTGTTATGAATGGTTTCATCCTTGCCTTCTACATGAAATGGCTTGCAAAATGATAATGTATTTTAATCCTATAGGTCAGATGATGTGACCTGGCCTATAGTGATTGGTAAGTTTGCTTTTGCAAAAAGTCAAGTTTTGTGTAAGGCAAGCATGGCTCATGATCTAGGCAAGTACATGGCATGGGCTGCGCAGCAAAGGGTGAGGTGAGAGGCTAGCCAAAGTCAGCATCCAATGTCATAAGTTGTAGGAAGCATGATTATGAGTTTTTGCAAGTTGTGGCTTTTGGTTCACATGTGACTATTTTTGCTACACAAACCATAAACATGAGGGATTCTTAGTCCAAATCTGATTTTTAGTGTCTATGTGATGTTTGCATACTGGTTTGAAGTGAGCTAGAGGTCACAAGAGGCATTGGTTCATGACTTTGCAAAATTTCCATTTGAGGCATGCCTTAAAAATCAATGATTTTGGCCAACTTTGCCACACCATAACTTTTGATCCAAGAAGAGTTTGATCATGTTCTTGTACTTTTTGAAAAGGGAAAAATGAGATCTACAACTTTCATGACCAAAGTTTTTTCATTTGAAGCATTTTTGGATCAAGAATCAAGGCTTGAAAAATGACCTAAAATGATGCATTCTTGAAAAGTCAACTATGCCCAAAAAGTCAACATTTGCAAAACTTCCAAATTCTTGATTTTTGTGGACTTCAACCTTCTTCCATGATCAAATAAAGATCATATACACTCAAAATGATGAAGATCACCCATTGGTTGGGTCATTGGGGGCCTCAGATGCCCTGATTTTGCACTGACTTGTCTGAAAAGTCAACTCTTGATCAGATGACTTCCCCATGGATTTTCTTCATGAAAATTGATATGCATACTCCCTATACCATATAGAGACCAATGGAAACAAGAATGACCAAAAAATTTGGGGTTATGGCCTCTGAAACCAAAACCCTAATTTTCAGTCAACTGTGCAGTCTATCCTTGGCTCTGCATCCATTCAAACCCTAGTTCTTGTGATTCTTCTGAATTCTTGGCTTTGTGAGGATGTAATATGATACTTGAACACATGTAGACCCCTTTGAAGTGATTGGTATCCTGTGGGGTGGCTCAAGATGCCCTGAGATTGCTCAGATCACAAACCCTAGGTGCAGATGACTTAGAATCTATGCAGTGAATCAAAAATGAGATGTGAGATGATATGATTGTGTTTATGCATATGAGAGTGATCACAAGCCATAGTGAAATGGGTGAGGGCAAATTTGGGGTGTTTACATATACACCTCAAACCTCGAACCATACAAATAATGTCTCCAAATCTTCAAGACAAAAACCACAGTTGCTAACTCCAAATCGTGAGTAGGATAATTCCTATCATGAATTCTCAACTAACGCGAAGCATACGCTACAACCTGACAATCTTGCATCAATACTCCGCCTAAACCCATTAAAGAAACATCACAATAAACCACAAATGGTTCATCTTCTTTCGGAAAAATCAAAACTGGTGCAGTAGTCAACTTCTTCTTCAGCTCAATAAAACTCTTCTCACACTGAGAATCCCACACAAAGGCTTTATTCTTACAAGTCAATTGGGTCAACAGAAGTGCAAACTTCGAAAACCCTTCAATAAATCTTTGATAATAACCGGCCAATTCTAAGAAACTTCTAATCTCTATCACTGACCTCAGAGTCTCTCATTGTAGCACTGCATCTACTTTGGATGGATCCACAACAATCCCTCTTTCCAAAATCACATGACCGAGAAAAATCACATCCTTCAACCAAAATTCGCAATTTCGCATACAACTTCTTCTCTTTCAACACTTACAACACAATTCTCAAATGTTCAACATGCTCTTCTTCTGACTTAGAATAAATCAGAATCTCATCTATAAAAACAACAACAAATTGATCCAAATACTCATGGAAAATCCAATTCATATATTCCATGAATACACCAGGTGCATTAGTAACTCCAAACGGCATCACTACATATTCATAGTGTCCATATCGAGTCCTATACGCAGTCTTCTGGATATCTTCATCTTTCACTCTTATCTGATAATAACCCGATCTCAAATCAATCTTACTAAACACCCGAGAACCAACCAACTGATCCATTAGATCATCTATCCTTAGAAGAAGATACCCATTCTTAATCGTCACCTTGTTCAGTTTTTTGTAATTAATACACAACTTCATACTACCATCCTTCTTCTTTACCAACAATATCGATGTTGCCTATGACGATACACTCGGTCTCACAAATTTCATTTCTAACAGTTCTTCTAACTGCTTCTTCACCATATGCATACAACCATTGGCGAGTGCCAATCCACCTATCATCAGCCTTAGCTACCAGTCTGTGTGCACCCAACCGCACCTTGCTTCCTTCCTAGAACTCCATCACTATGAAGATCCCCTCGATCTCCTTGAGCCAATCTTGTGCTCCATCAGGGTCATACTTCCCCTTGAACGTAGGTGGATCATTCTTCCTGAACTCATCACTTTCATGATCCCCAACATTCATCGGATATTGCATAGCATGTGCCATCGCTTGGATAGCAGCGTCAAGTGCAACATCATTCCTCCCATCCATTCTAAATATGTCACACAACACAATCCAACAATGATTTAGAATCAACAACGACAATAACAACATAACCACAATGCTAAACACTCAACAACAATACAACGACACAACAACTCAACAACTCTACGACTCAACAACTCAACAACTTGGTCGGACGGACCAACCTGCTCTGATACCACTTTGTAACACCCAAATTACCCCACAAAATTATTTGTAATTATCAGAGTAAAATTTTCATTTAAAACTATTTGAGTTCCATAACTCGGCATAAAACAACTCGTCTCAATAATACGTTGCCGGATAGGTATTCAACATGCAGTGGAAATATTTTTAAAACAACATCAATCAAACTTCGATTTCAAGAAAATGTTTTCTGAAAGAAATAAACAACTAAAAGCAACATCGTCCCAACACCCAAAGTGATGTATCAGAGCCGACATCCTAACAACGCGAAGTACTTCGACTTCACTTACCACCACTCGACTTATCCTACTCACCTGCACGTTACTTATATAGGGGCAACATTCAAACAAAAGGGGTGAGATACTTACATCACAAAAGAGTAATATAATAAGAATTAGAAAATATCAGAAATAAGACACTACTTCTCTACCAACACCACACAACCACATCTTATCCACAACATCATTATACCTATCAACAACATCATATACATCAACACATCATATACATCAACAACAACACCATCATCATATACATCAACAACATCATATGCATCAACAACAACTTATACAACAACAGCATCATATATATCAACAACAACAACAACAATCATGCAATGAGACCCTACTTGACTATGCATGCGGTACCATATCCAATCTCTATTTCAAGATCAAGTTCCCGTCGGAACTCTCGACCCCTCTTTCATGGTCCAGTATGATCCCTATTTCATGATCACACCCATCGAACCCTATTTCATGGTCCAGTATGATCCCTATTTCATGATCACACCCTCATACAATCCCTATTTCATGATCACACAAACATCATAACAACTAACATACCCCACCTTGGTATGTTAACCAACTATGCAACATGTCATGCAACATGTCATGAAATCTTTGTGGACCAGTTTGAAAATTGTGTTGCTAATTTAACGGCTGACAATGACTTAGGCTTTTCTGATGATGATTTAACTCTCGCCAAGAGAAACCACAACAAAGCTCTGTACATCTCCATTGAGTGTAGGGGCATTACTTTGTCTCATGTCTTGGTGGATAATGGTTCCTCATTAAATGTGTTACCAAAGGATGTTCTGGACAAACTTAATTTTGAAGATGTTGTGCTAAGACCTAGTAATGTGGTGGTGAAAGCCTTTCATGGTTCAAGAAGAATGGTGCACGGAGAAGTTGATCTTCCAATCAAAGTAGGATCTCAAGTTTTTTATTCTACTTTCTATGTAATGGATATTCGTCCTGCCTATTCCTTCTTACTTGGGCGCCCTTGGATACATGGGGCAGGTGCTGTGACTTCCACTTTACACAAGAAGTTGAAATATCCTATGAAGAGCAAGATTGTCACTGTTTATGGGGAAGAGGAGTATATGGTCAGTCATGTGAACACTTTCAAGTATGTTGAGATGGAGGGTGAATTTGTTGAGACTCCTTGCCAGACATTTGAAGTGGTTCCTCAGGTTGTTCCTGCTATTGAGTTTGTCCCTGCTACTAAACTAGTTCCTATTATTACTAGAGTACCTCCTACAATGGCCTCTCTGAAGGATGCTAGAGATGTAGTTGAAGAAGAGGCTCAGAAAGTTGTTTTTCGTGCTTGTGCTATTCGTAGCACCAACAATGGAGTCCAGAAGGATCAAATCAATGATGTGGAAGACTCTGATGAAGACTGTAACCTAGACAATTGGATCTTTCCTACCATTGGGAGTGGGCTCAATAATTGGAAGGCTGAAGACGTTATTCCTATCTCCTTTAGTCAGGAGTAAATGCTATTTTTGTTTTTTCTTGTTTTTTGGTTTTGTAATTTTGAACAATTAAAATTTTTAAGCCTTGTGCCTTGCCCGGGGCACAGTGGTATGCTTGTTAGGGATGTCATTTCATTTGCATATCTTCATTCAATAAAATCAATGGAATTTTTTGCTTTCGTAAATATTACGCTCTTTGTCTTTATTTTTTATTTTTCCCTTTATCAAAAAGCTATGTGTTCTTACACAAACCCACATCACTAAAAAGATCCTCATCCACTCTGGATCCCATTGATAACAGTTCTCCTATTACCAATTATAACTTCGAAAATCCGATCTACCAAGCCGAGGATGGAAATGAGGAAGATTCTGAAGTGACTGTAGAGCTTGCTAGGTTGCTATAGCAAGAAGAGAAAGTTATACAGCCGCATGAAGAACCAATCGAAGTTGTAAATCTGGGAACTGAGAAAGACATGAAAGAGGTCAAGATATGAGCTGAATTAGAAGACATTTTTAAGAATAGGTTGATTCAGATGCTACGTGATTATGTGGAAATTTTTGCTTGGTCTTATGAAGATATGCCAGGGCTTGATATTGATATTGTGGTTCACCGTCTACCAATGAAGGAAGCTTGTCGTCCAATAAAGCAGAAAGTTCGTCGTATGCGTCCTGAAATGTCAGAAAAGATTAAAGCTAAAGTGATGAAACAATTTGATGCAGGGTTCATAGCTGTCACTTCTTATCCTCAATGGGTTGCAAATGTGGTACCAGTACCTAAGAAATATGGTAAAGTACGCATGTGCGTGAATTACATGGATTTGAACAAAGCCAACCCCAAAGGATGATTTTCCACTTCCACATATTGATGTCCTGGTAGATAACACTTCTCAGCATAAGGTATTCTCTTTTATGGATGGTTTCTTTGGTTACAATCAGATTAAGATGGCACCTGAAGATATGGAGAAGACTACGTTTATCACACAGTGGGGAACTTTTTGTTACAAAGTAATGCCATTTGGTTTGAAGAACGCTGGGGCAACATATCAACGTGTTATGGTAGCTTTGTTCCATGATATGATTCACCATGAGATAGAAGTATATGTTGATGACATGATATCCAGATTCCAGACTGAAGAAGAACATCTTGATAATCTTCACAAGCTGTTTGAGAGGTTGAAGAAATACAAGTTGAGATTGAATCCAAACAAATGTACCTTCAGAGCTAGATCTGGTAAACTTTTGGGTTTTGTTGTCAGTGGTAAAGGTATTGAAGTTGACCATGCAAAAGGGAAAGTTATATAAGATATGCCCGCTCCCCATACTAAGAAAAAATTCAGAGGTTTCTTGGGACGCCTGAACTACATTGCGAGATTTATTTTCCAATTATCTGCTACTTGTGAGCCAATCTTCAAATTTTTGAAGAAAGATCAAGTAATGGAATGGAACGAAGAATGTCAGATAGCTTTTGATGAGATCAAGAAATACCTCCAAGAACCTCCAATATTGATGCCATCAGTTGCTGGAAGACCCTTGATTATGTATTTAACAGTGCTAGACAATTCAATGGGGTGTGTGTTGGGGAAACATGACGAGTCTGGTCGATAAGAGCAAGCAATATACTACCTTAGCAAAAAGTTTACCAACTATGAAACAAGATACTCACTACTCGAGAAAACTTGATGCGCTTTGGCATGGGCTGCTCACTGACTAAGACAATATATGTTGACTCATACCACTTTATTGATTTCAAAGATGGATCCTATCAAATACATATTTGATAAACCCGCTCTCTCCGGACAAATAGCAAGATGGCAAATGATCTTGACAGAATATGACATCATGTACACTACTCAGAAGGCAATTAAAGGAAGTATGGTAGCTGATCATTTGGTTCATCAAGTAGTGGATGATTATCAGTCTATGAATTTTGAGTTTCCAGATGAAGATATTATGCTTGTTGTTCATCGTAAAGAACTTAGACCGTATGACGGACCTGTACAGGGATCCCGATGAACTAAGGTTTTTGATGGATCCTCTAATACGGTTGGTAATTGGGTTGGTGTTGTGATTATCTCTCCCGAGGGTTGTTATACACCATTTACGGCTAGACTTTTTTTTTATTGTACCAATAATATGGCTGAATATGAAGCGTGTATCATGGGTATTAAGGCTACCATTGAGATGAAGATCTAATTCTTGAACGTGTATGGAGATTCAACTTTAGTTGTTATTCAGATTAAAGGTGAATGGGACACAAAACATCTAAATCTCATTCCTTACAGAGAGCATGTGTTATCTTTGATTCCATACTTTGAAGAGGTTACTTTTGAACATATTCCACGAGAAGAGAATCAATTGGCAGATACATTAGCCACTATGTCATCTATGTTTAAAATCAGTTGGGATGATGAAGCTCCTAGAATTACCATTGATTGATTGGATGAGCCAACATACTGTTATGAGGTTGATACTGAAGGAGTAGAAGAGAAACCTTGGTTCCATGAAGTGAAAAGATATCTCGAAGCTCAGGAATATCCTGAAGGGGCATCTATCAATGACAATAAGTTTCTGAGGATATTTTCTGCCAAGTTTTTCCTGAGTAATGGAATTTTGTACAAGCGCAATCATGATTCGACTTTGCTTCGTTGTATGGACAAGAAGGAAGCAAGAGAGATTACGGAAGACATGCATGATGGAATCTTTGGTACTCACTCTAGTGGGCATACTATGGCTAAGAAGATTTTGAGAGCAGGTTATTATCGGTCGACCATGGAAGCTGATTGCTATCAGCACTCCAAAAATTGTCATAAGTGACAAATTTATGCTGATAAAGTACATATGCCTCCAGTTCCATTGAATGTTCTGAATGCTCCTTGGCCTTTTTCCATGTGGGGCATTGATATGATTGGCGAGATCAAACCTACTGCTTTCAATGGACGTCGTTTCATTCTTGTTGCTATTGATTACTGTACAAAGTGGGTAGAGACAACCTTGTTTGCTTCTGTTACCAAGAATGTTGTGGCTCGATTCATCAAGCATAATCTTATATATAGGTATGGAATCCCTGAAAGGATTATCACATACAATAGTACTAATTTGAACAATAAGATGATTACTGAACTCTGCACACAGTTCAAGATTAAGCATCACAATTCTTCTCCATATCGACCAAAGATGAATGGCGCAGTGGAAGCCGCCAACAAGAATATTAAGAAGATATTGTAGAAGATGACAGTGACGTACAAATATTCTCTCTTGTCTATGGGATGGAGGCAGTTTTACCTATTGAAGTTCGGATCCCTTCTCTAAGAATGATGAAAGATGCAGATCTAGATGAAGATGAATGGATTCAGACTCGACTCGACCAGATAAACTTGATTGAAGAAAAAAGGCTTGCAGTTGTTTGTCATGGCCAGATGTATCAGAAGCGTATGATCAAAGCCTTTAATAAGAATGTCAAGCATCAAGTATACCAGGTTGGAGACTTGGTAATCAAGCGTATCATATTACCACATGGTGATCCTAGGGGCAAATGGACTCCCACATATGAAGGGTCATTTATAGTCAAGGGGGTATTTTCTGGGGGTGCTATGATGCTTACTACTATGGATGGTAAAGATTTCCCACAACCTGTGAACGCAGACATAGTCAAAAAATACTACGCATAGAAAAGACCCGCTAGGTTGACTGGCCTAGGCAAAAATAAGGGCATCCTGGTGAACTAAAAGCATTCAAGAAAAAATTAGGGATTAAAGAGTACGACTATGTCTCGTTGGATCACCCGTGTAACCTTAACTAGTTGTTCTACCAATATCAAGTTCAAACAGGTGCAGACCAGTCCAATCGTTTCTCTTCCGACAACAAAAGATGAGATACTTGAAGATAATGGAAATAGCAGAGTTGAAACTCGATGGAATCACTTACACATAGATATTTTTCCTTGTTTTTGTACTCTTTTAAATTTTCTACGACAAATTCCTCTTACTAGGATTTTTGTCTCTTTGTTCAAAATTGCCTATTTATAGGCCACTTTCAAAATTAATATAATTCTATTTTCAAATTCAGGTTTACTTTTCCCTTTTTACTTAAGCGAAAACGTCTGTTGATTATGTTTGAATGTATATATGCTTTTGAATATGTTTGATGTTTACCAGAAATGCATATAAAATAATGTAGAATTACAATAATAGCATTTACTAAGGACGATCAGAGGTAGGAATCCCTAGTAAAGTTCATATCCAATGGATCTTCGTAGGTTCATTCCCACAAAGTAATATTTATGAACTATTCCAAGATGCCTCTTGTACTTCCAACTCTACGAGATCCCTAACCTGGTATTCTCCGAAGAATTGACACTTGGTCGAATAAGTCTCTCAAGAGAATGTCCGTCTCTTTTATCCCCAGTCAGGGTATTCAGGAATGTAATCTTCCAGTAAGAAATAGACGAACGGAAAACGAAAGATCTAGAGTACAATATTCAGAACAAGATGGGAACGATGTCTTCATACTCCCCAGCAACGAATCAAGATTTATTTTCCACAGCAAGTAGTTATTCCATGAAGCTACTAATATGCTTCGACTACATAATTCATACATACATTATATCATAGCATACGCATCCATAATACATACGACATTCTCATTTACATTAAGAACATCATGTCATACATGCCTACATTAAATAATCTTGCATAAACTAACCTTTCCTTTTCAGGATAGTTCGTAGCCAGATAAACATTACCAACTCATTAACACAGCTCAGAGACGATCTAAACGAAGATCTAGTGTTGATACTTAGTGCAAGAAACTTTCCAGAAGCAGTTCAGAGATAATCGAAATGAAGATTTAATTCTGATGCTTAATTCAAAATATTTTCCAAGAGATAGTTCAGAGACGATTGAGACAAAGATCTAGTACTGATACTTAGTGCAGGATATCTTTCCACCTAGAGATAATTCAGAGATGATCTACACAAAGATCTAGTGCCGATACTTAGCTCAAATATGTTATAGAGACAGTTTAGAGATGGTCGATATGAAGATCTAATTCTGATACTTAGTACAGTGACAAAATTCAGATAGAGTCAAACATAGACATACTCTGATACTCCTATCCACAGATACTTTGGATGGCATCTATAAGCCCATCTCTAGTTACTCCGAATGGCATCTTTTAAGCCTATTCAAGCAATACAATCAATCAACAATATTACTTTGCACACCAGCGAGTGCAAATTTTTGGGCTTAAGTGTTCAATCTTCTTCCACCTTCAGGTCACAAATGGTGTACATGCCAATCTAACTCCTCATGTTTCAGAAAATTGAACAGGGGCAGCTTTTGTACCCCAAAATTTTCCCTCCCATATTCAATATAATGTGTCTCAAGAGCTCTCCTAATAGTCATAAGATTCACAATTGCTCAAAAGGATTCAAGGTTTCATCAGACAAAGCCTCATCCTAAGCAATGGATCTAAAACTAGGGTTTTGAGTTTCTCAAGGAAAAATGGACTTCCAAATCCTCAAGTGGACTTCATGACATCCCATGTACCTCAAATAATCCTCATGTCAAGTTTCAAGGCTTTTCCTACAAGTTTGGTCAGTCAGATGCTTGGATAATCAAAAATCAGATAACTTGGTCAACAAGTCAATTATGGTAAACATAAAGTCAAACTTCAATATTTTTGGTCAACATCAAGATTATGAGGTGAAATTCATCATTTGATTAAGGGTTGATCATGATTCATCAAGGAAACCTCATAATCATCAAGAATCAGGAGTTACTAAATTAGGGCTTGTGCAAGAAAAGTCACCTGAACTTTGACCAGCCATAACATTCACATACTTCATCAAACATTTCCCATCCAAATCTCATTTTGAAGGAAATTCAATTCTCTACAACTTTATGTCTCACAAGCCAAGTCCAAAAATGCTTCACTTAAGAGATATGAGCTAAGGCATTACAGGTCCTTTTAAAAGTCAACAAAAAGTTAACTTCTTCAAAAGCTCATAACTTAAAAATGGAAAATGATATGGATATGGGACCAAAAGTAGAAGTTATAGGACACTTTAAGCTTTCTAAAAAGTCATAGAAAACCTTCATGGGATAAAAATTGAGGGAGTTATGCATTGTTGAAGTTGGACAATTTTGAGGAGGTGTATGAAGTAGAAAAGACCAAGATTTCTCCAAATGGGCCCATAATATTTCAACCCAAACTCAATTCTAAAACTATTCACGACCCATTAATCATATTTTCTGATTTTTATTATTTATTTTATATTATATTGAATTTTAATCATTTAAATTCAATTTTAATTGAAATAAATCATAAAAAATCAAATATTTGATTCCAAAGTTATTTTGGTATCAAATATTTGATGATTATACAGATTAATCACTTCCAAAATCGTGTAAGACCAAAATAGCATGATTAAATTTGATTTTTGGACAAATTTGGTAGCTTGGTTTCTTCACCTTCAAGAAACCATAAATCCATCCCTCAAGGCCCAAATTCTTAACCTAATTACATTACTATATAACCACAACAACATCACAAGACAAGAGGACCAAAAATTGAGAGCAAAAGGATCATATTCATACTTTGAAATTTCACACAAAATTCAAAATTCGGTTTCCACAATCCACCACTTTCACAAGTTAATTGAAGGTTGCAAACAAATCCTTGAGGTTTCCTGAACCTATTCCAATCATCCTTATCATCAAATTCGTGCCATAGTACCCAAACCGAATCGTTTTTGTTCTTACTTTTCATGCTTTTCGATTTCATATACATACTCAACATAAATTGCATTTAATGATTGATTTGTGTTTTTTTGTGAGACATAGATGATTTCTGGACAATTACTTTGAAGTTTCATCGCAGATTCAAGAAGTTGCCATTGTTAGGGTTTAGAGCTCCAATTTAGGGTTTCTTGATTGAGACAATTTAAGGACTTTTTTTGATGATATATTTGGATTGTGCAGGTCATAGGCAATCAATTTGCATAATTATTTTGTACTAATCGCATGTATTTCTAATGGTTTGAAAACACAGGTTTTTAGCTACGGAAGAAAATCGTAGCTGATCTTTAAAAAAAACCGTAGCCAAAAACCAGAGTCTGAAGGTGGAAGAAGATGAGCGCACAATTTTTATAAAATTGAAAATCTGATTTTTTATAATTTATTTGTTTCATCTTATTCACACCTGCGCGCAGGTGGTCTGGTGGTTAGAAGCTTGGCATGTGAAGGGGAGGGCGTGAGTTCAAACCCAGCCTCCAACATTTTTACAAACTGACCTTTTTTCTTCTTCTTTTCTTATTTCTTAATTATTTTAATTAATCATAATTAATTCTAATTATCACTAAATTAACCCTTAAAACTAATTTCTTCTAAATATTTTTCTTAAACTAATTCTTGTAAATAAATTTTTAATTTTATTTTTTCTCACATAATTTTTTTATAATTAGTTGATTAGGTCTTTTTTATTGTAAGTTAATTAAACTAATTAGGTTTAGGTTATTTAATCCAACACTAATTTTTTTTACTCCCCCTAGCCAAACCCTATTTTTCTAAACCCTAATTTTTCATGAAACATTTAATTATTTTCATAACCTATTTTTAAAAAAAGTTATTTCTTTATTTATTTTCTTATTTATTTTTATTTAGAAAAATTGTATAGGTCGCATTCTCTGTAATTTAAATTTCTCGCTTTTATTATGTAATTGCTTCTCATATGTAATAGCTTAGGTTTAACTTTCTGTATTTTATTTTCCGCAATCCCCCTAAAAAGACTAATGTACCCCCTCCCCTAATGTAATAGCGTAGGATTTTTATTTCTGCTTTTAAATTTATGCAAATAATTGTGTGGTTAGTAATTTAGGGAGTGCAAAGACTGTATGTTTAATGAATTGGACTTAGCCCACTAATCCAAAAGATAAATAATTGAAACTGATATTCACACACGTAAGTCGATCGTTTTACGATCGTCATCTGCACCTCCTAGGGTTTCCCCTCTTGGTTGCCTTACAAAACATGGTCAAGTCCCTCTAACATGGGGTGTCATAATAAATGTCCCTATAGATTAAAATCATCAAGTCCCTTCAGATAAAAGATCATAGTCCCTTAGAGTTGCCTATGAACAAATGATTTTTTCCCTCGATGATCCTATGAAAATGATGATCGTCCCTTCGAAATACTAAGATACCCCTACAGGTTGCCTTCTATGACCATACGATGACCCTACACCTGTCTCTTTAAACATCCAAGATAATGACTACTTAGTTACTAATAGTAAGGATAGTCTTATCCTAAAGGAAATAAATAACAAGAAATACCTTACAAACTTATGTTAAGTAGTTCTTAAGTACTTGCTCACTTCTTTTCAAAACACTCTTTACACCCCACTTTTCAAAATACTTTCAAACTAAACACTTTGTATACATTCATACGAGGATCATTGCAAAGTTAAAGACTTATGAAAATATTTTCTAAACACACACTATACTCTTTTTCAAACAAAAGTAAAGTGAGCTAAGTAGTTAAGAGCCCATGGATAACCATGGATACAAAGGGTGCTAACACCTTCCCTTTGTATAACTTACCCCTCGAACTCAAATCTTTTTAAAAAAGGTCTTTCCTGTTCTTTTATTCCTTTTCCTTATTGGATAAAATAAAAGTCAGTGGCGACTCTTGCTATCCGCAACATAGTTTTTGGAAACAAAAATGCCCAAGTCAGTTCTTCCATTGTGTTACACCCATAATTTGCAAATTCGACACAGATCTAAAGCCCCACAACTTGGTCTTATCGAACTATGAGGGTAAGACTGGACCAACTATGGGGGTACTACAAGTTGACTTGACTGTGGAGACAGTCACAAGGCCCACTATCTTTATGGTGGTAGAGAGTAAGGCTAACTATAACCTCTTGTTAGGGAGAGAATAAATACATGGCATAGAAACAATGCCATCTTCAATGCACTAAAGGGTCACCATATAGAGGCTAGATGATATTGTCGAAAACATCGAAGCTAATCAGGGGTACTTTAAGGTACCAGTGAATCACGTAGAAGGTGTGGAGTTTGACAAGAATCTAGCACATATTGGTCCATGTACACCAGCAGGATTGGTGTAACGCCTCAATTTTTTTATAAATTATTTTATAAAATAATATGGAGAATTTTGGGGTATAATTGGGATAATAATTAAAGAATTATTTTGTTTTTAAATAATAATATGATAATGAGGTGGAATATTATTATAATATTGTTATTTAAATAATAAAATAATAAGTTGGAGGTCTAAAGGGCAAAGGTGAATTGATTATGTTATGAAAAGGGAGAACACGATAGATTTCTCATAATCGTGCATTTTGACGAATAATAGAGAGCTCTGGAGAAAAGGGAGAAGAAGGGGAAAATCAAGGTTCGGAGAGTTCAAGGTCAAGAGTTCGAGAAAGCTTCGTTCAATTTCGAGGTAAGGGGGGAGAAAAGGTTTTATATTGGTGATCTAACATAGAAGGGTAATTGGGAGATCCTTACTCCCTTAGGGTTTATGAATTATAATTGATTTGGATGAATTTGTGATGTTGGATGAATAATATGATGATGGATTATGTGTGTATGAATCTTGATATTGAATTATGAGTGAATTTGATGAATCCATGATATAATTGTGAATATGGTGATGATTGTTTGTATATGTTTAGGGTTTTAATGTTGAATTGTTAGGGTATGTGTGTATTATGTGAATTGGGATTATGAAGGTGGATGATATTGGATGATTGGAGAAGATGAAGAGAACTTATAATTTTCCCTATTTAATTTTTAAAAGTTAGGCTAGATGATTAATTGATGTTATAGGTATAAATTGGTAGTAAGTGAGTTAATTGGACCATTTAGGATGCTAAAATTGAAATAAAAAGAACTGGATTCGTGCTGGTGTAGAAGAGGAAGAAAACTGGACATTTTGTGAAAAACTAATTTTTCAGGTACAGGGTCCCTGACATGGGCCGTGTCACAGGACATGGGTGACCGTGTCAGGCTACGGGAAGGTAGATCTTAGAGGATTTTGGGGAAAGGGGCTTCAGGCCACCTGACACGGGCCGTGTCAGGGCTCTGTATTTTGGAATTTTGCCATATTTTAAGTCGGATTTAACCCGTTCTTTCCGTTAAGGTTTGTACCATTAGTCTAAGACTGTGAGAATAAAGTTTGATAGTGGAAATAGGACCTGATGACCAACCATAGTGAAGAAGTCTTAAGTGATTATGTGAAATATATGAACTTGCTAATGATGAATTGAACTGTATTGATTATGATAAGGTATAATATATGTTTTGTAGAAATTGTATGATAAAATGCTTGATGTTTGATGAAGATCGTGTGGATCGTATTGATGTGGCTATATTCATATGTGATTTGAAAATGTATGTTGTAATCGAGTTTTTGCATACGCATACATGTTGGGGGAATAATCACGTCTCGGATGGAGCGTAAGTGATTATTCGGATTCATTGGGAATCAATGGGTGGGGGATGATCGTGTCTCAGTAGGAGCGTAAGCGATGCATCCGGTCCGAATCGATGGACATTTGATGAAGTCGCTACCACATTTGCATTGTGTATTGAGTCACATTGCATTGAGATGAATGATTGATTGATGTTGTATGTTATGATGAGTGTGTGTGAATTACTTCTTCAAATATGTTATTTGCACCGTTATAATATGAAATTGTTTCTCACCCCTTCTTTGATTTATGGCGTCTGTGCTTCTTCGGAAGTACAGATAACCCAGGTACCTGAGAAGTGCTTAGTGTTGCTTGTTCGAGTCCTAGGAGCTCTGATACGTAACGGGAATGGGGATTTTGCCACTTTGTTTTATTTTATATTTTCAGACTTGGTTTAGTTACGTATCCGTTTTAGGAACTAAAAGAATTAGTTTATCTTGTTGAATTTTTATGCTTTGAGCACAAAGATGTTGAAACTATTTAATTTTCGTTGCTTATGAATGAATGAATGGAACTTTTGTTTGATCTTGAAAGGTAGCTACTCACTTTGTTGATTAAACTTTGAGTTTTATGAAAACTTATGTTAATTTTGAAAAAATGGGAAAAGTGGGTGTTACAATTTGAGTTCACACCAGATGATCACGTATATTACACATTGAACCTTCATCCCATCGAAGGATTCTGCTGGGATAGAGAGGTTGTAGGAGAAGCAAGAAATATCCCACCTTATTTCCCTGATCTTGAAATCTGGCCCATAGGCTGGGGAATCGAAGGCAGTAATAATGACTGACTTCGACACGTTAAAGAATTTCGGCCTATGTGGCTGAAATAAGGATACAGGCGGCCTTGGAGGCCGCAGGAAATGATATGGCTGTAGAGGCCATCAATGAATTTATTGAAGAGACTCTTACAAAGGATTTCAACTAAGAGCCCTCAGATAAGGCTCAAAGAGATTCAGACCAGAGGCTTGATGCCATTTTTGATAATGAGCCTTTGGGATTTGAGAAGGACCCTTTGTCAGAAAGTACCAAAATGCTGGCTCAGGATTCTTTAGAAGAAATAGACCTTGGGGAAGGGGTTTAAAAGGACTACATACATCAGTGCCAACCTCGACCCAGAACTTAAGGTCGAAGTGGTCCACCTGTTGAAAGAATTCAAAGATTGTTTTGCATGGGACTACAATGAAATGCCTGGTTTAGAAAGAGAACTCGTTGAACACAAGCTACAAATCAAACATGGGAAGAAGCCTGTCAAAAACAATCCAAGACGATTTGCCCCAGCAATCCTCACCAAAATCAAATAGGAGATTGAGAGGCTGCTTCGATGCAAGTTTATTCGCACAGCTAGGTACGTTGAATGGTTAGCCAATATCGTATCAGTAATTAAAAAGAATGGTTTTTTAAGGGTGTGCATAGAGTTTAGAGATCTAAATTCAGCAACCCCTAAAGATGAGTATTTGATGCCTGTAGCACAAATGTTGATTGATTCTGCTGCGGGACACGAGTATCTAAGTATGCTAGATGGTTACTCAAGATACAATCAGATATTCATTGCTGAGGAGGATGTCTCTAAAACTACTTTCCGATGCCTAGGCGCCTTAGGAACATATGAATGGATAGTTATGCCTTTTGGTTTGAAAAATGCAGAGGCAAATTATCAAAAACCAATGAATTCAATCTTTCATGATTTCATAGATACGTTTATGCAGATTTACATTGATGACATAATCGTAAAGTCTATCTCTAGACTCGACCATGTCGATCATCTTAGACGTTCCTTTGAAAGAATAAGAAAATATGGTCTTAAAATGAATCCTCTCAAATGTGCTTTTTGTGTGCAGGCAGGGGACTTTCTTAGATTTGAGGTCCACAAAAAGGGAATTGAAATCAATCAGAATAAGACTAAAGCTATCATGGAGGCTAAATCGCCTTCGACAAAGAAAGAGCTCCAATCACTCTTAGGAAAGATCAACTTCTTAAGGAGGTTCATATCAAACCTAAGTGGAAAGACTCAAGCTTTCTAACCTTTTTCGCATATGGGAAAAGAAGGATTTCAGTGGGGGTAAGCTCAACAGGAAGCCTTCGACAAGTTCAAGGAGTACTTGAGTCACCCTCCAATTCTTTCTCCACCTTGTAGAAAGAAAATTATGAGATTGTACATAGCTGCTTCAGATAGAACTTTAGGGAGTTTGTTAGCCCAAAAGGATGATGATGGCATTGAAAGAGCCATTTATTACCTTAGTAGAGTCTTAAATGATGCAGAAACTAGGTATAGTACGATAGAAAAATTATGCCTATGTTTGTATTATTCTTGTACTAAATTGAAACAATATATAAAACCAGTTGATGTTTATGTTTCTTCTCGTTTTGATGTTATTAAACATATGTTGTCCAAACCTATTTTGCATAGTCGAATTGGAAAATGGGCACTAGCATTAACTGAGTACTCTTTAACCTATAAACCCTTAAAAGTTGTTAAGGGAAAGTGGTTGCAGACTTTATAGTCGACCAATCTATAAATGAGATCCCTTTGAATTATCTTGAGATTGAGTCATGGAATTTATACTTCGACGAGTCTAGTCATAAAAATGGGATTGGAATTGGAATGCTTGTTATTTATCCTAATAAAATTACAACAACACTCAAGTATAAAATCGAAGGTCATTGTTCTAACAATGAAGCTGAATATGAAGCTTTAATAGTTGGACTTGAGGTATTGTTGGAATTGGGGGAAACTCATGTCAAAATAATGGGATACTCAGAGTTGGTAATAAATAAGTCACCAAAGAATACAAATTCATAAAAGAAAATTTAATTATGTAATTTGTAGTAGTAAATAGGCTGTTAAAAAAATTTCAATCAATCACCCTTCGACACATTCCTAGATTACAAAATTAAGTCTCAAATGACTTAGCTCAAATTGCATCAGGATATAAAGTTTCAAAAGAAAAATTACAAAGTGCAATTGATGTTAGAGGAAAGGTTATGTCAGTGGATTTAGCCCCATCAGACTTTAAAAAAAACTAAGCTCGGGTATGTTGATGAAGAAAAATTTGCAATACTGATGGTCGATAGCATAAGTGACAAATATTAGAGGAAGCCCTTAGTGGACTACCTAGAAAATCCAACAACTTCGACGGAAAGGAAAGTCAAATACCAAACCTTAAGCTATGTTCTTTTGGGGAATTAATTGTTTAAAAAGACTGTGAAAGGATTATTGCTTAAATGTCTTAGTGAGGATGAAGCATATTTAACTCTTTCGACTGTCCATAGTGGGGCATATGGAGCACACCAAGTAATCCACAAAAGGAAGTGGCTTTTATTTCGACAAGGTGTGTATTTGCCTGCTATGTTGAAAGACTGCATAAAATTTGCTTAAGGATTTCAGGAATGTCAAGTGCACGCTGGCATCCAACATGTTCCTGCAAGTGAATTACATTCTATAATAAAACCTTGGCCTTTCAGAGGATGTGATTTGGATTTGGTTGGAGAAATTCGACCAGCATCTTCAAAAAATCATAAGTACATTTTGGTAGGGATTGATTATTTCTCCAAATGGGTCGAAGCAATCCCATTGCCAAATGTTGATCAAAAGGATGTAATTGAATTTATTCAGAAACATATCATATATAGATATGGAATCCCAAAAACAATCACTACAGATCAAGGGTTTGTATTTACTGGTTGAAAGATGCAAGAGTTTTCCACAGAAATGGGTTTTAAACTTTTAACATCCACACCTTATTATGCCCAGGCCAATGTCCAGGTCGAAGCAGCGAATACAATAATTATTGGTTTGATAAAAAAAGCATGTCGGTAAGAATCCAAGAATATGGCACACGTCATTGGACCAAATCCTCTGGGCATGTCGAACTTCACCCAAAGAAGTAACCAATACTACCCCATTTCAACTTGCTTATGGGCACGACGCATTTTTTCCCTTTGTAATTTATCTTCAGTTCACAAGAATTCAAAAGCACCAAGAGATTCCAGCTGAAATCTATTGGGTCATGATGTTAGATGAGTTACTTGACCTAGACGAAGAAAGACTTCATGCCTTAGAGTTATTAGAAAGGAAGAAGAAGAGGATAGAGAAATCCTATAACAAAAAGGTTAAATTGAAAACCTTTTCAGTTGGTGAATTAGTGTGGAAAGTCATATTACCTATGGATCGAAAGACTAGATCCTTAGGGAAATGGTCACCCAAATGGGAAGGCCCTTTCCAAGTTATACAAGTTTTCAGTAACAATGCGTATGAGATTTATGAGATTGAAGCTGATTTAAGAGTCTTTAAAGTAAATGGGAATATTTAAAACGATATAGGCCAATGCTTCAATATATTCATATCATAAAATAAAAATTTCATTGATAATCAAGAGGGCCATGAAAGGCCTGCAATTACAGGAAGTCTAAAAACATGGTTTAACAACCAAAAGAAAATAAAACCTAGACTTCCAAATCCTCCCAAGTGAGGGAATTAAGGTAATTCATCCAATCTTCGTCAGCTTCATCATCATCATCATCATCATCATCTGTTTGCTCATTCTTGGGAGGCTCCTTGGTGGGAGAGGCCGTCCTACCCTCCTTTGTCTGGGAACAAATGACTACCCATACACGAGGGGAAGGGTTCTCTTTCTTTTTTGTTCTCTTCTCCTATTCGTGTGAAACAGGGCCATCTGCTTTCTTTGCGGAATTCTCCATGTTGTTGTGATGAAAAGATAGACAGAATAAGGGTTATTTATAGGAGAAAGGCCTATGCGATGATTGGCCAGATAAAAGGAATCCAAAAAGCGCGTAAAGTCTTCCTTGGGAATAACATCCTAAAAAGGCGTTCTAGCTCTAATGGTTAATTGGGAACTTATGCCACATAAATATGAGGCATTATAAGCCGAAACGCCGCCGCCATAATTAAGGGTAGAGCAATAATGCTTTGACCCAAATGTAAGTTAGAATCTTTTCTGACTAACTTAAAGGTTATGTCAACAACCAAATAAAAAACAAACACATTATTTATGCAGCAAAAAGAACGTAAGTCGAAAGTGATAAAAATGCATAAATTAAATGGGGAAATGATGCCCTAAATTGTCATTACATAAAGGCCACATTCGGGCCAAAAGAAAATCACATGAAGAGGGAAACGCAAAGTTCTAAGACATGACAGAAGTCGTTGAAGATCAGAATGGGAGCTTTGATTGCAATTAAAGAAAATTGTTCTGGCTGATTAGAAGGTGGTTTTCACATAAAGCCTTGTCAAGTTTGGCAGTAGCAAGCTCCTTGTCGAGCACCTCAGCAGTATCAATGAGGTCAATAGTGTGCTTCAATTTAGTAGTCAGTTCTGCATTGTCGAACTGACTTAGCTCAAGGTTTCTCTGCTTAGCCTCAACAATTTTCTTTTGAACTTCTTCAAGCTCTTTTTCCCAAAATTCAAGGGATAAGTTGTTGGCATCTATTTGTCTTTCCCTCTTAGCCTTGATTCCCTCCAGCCTATCGACTTCATTCTCAGCTTCCCTAGATCGATCCCATGCATTAACACTATTGACTCCAGTTTTCTGAATGATATCCTCAACCTTTGGGGCCAGCTTAAGGTCATCAAGCATCTAGTTCACCAGAGTACTTAGCTTCATAAGAGAAGTAGAGATCTTAGGATCAAGGGTCGAAAGGTTCAGTTGTTGCAATGTGTCTTTCAGGTAAAGGCGGGCAGTATGGTCTACGTCCAAAGTAGTACGAATATCCCTCTTGAAGAATTTGCCCTTTATTTTCTTGAGGATTGGACCAACAAGATCATCAGGAGAAAAGGCCCCAGGAGCTGTTGAAGAGTTTCTTCCATAAAATCCAAGACTCTTCTGAAGCTTCATCCTAGCATACTCCCTAGGGTTCGAGTGCTTCAGAGTTGTCATTTGGTCCCCAGCTGCAGGAATTGGAAGTTGGATGATAGGAGTTTGTTGAGAACCTCCTTCAGGCAGGATTGATTGAGTATTTTCAGGCTCTGTCTCTTGTTCAGCCTCATCCTTGTCCTGATCATCATCCTCTTCATCCTCCTTCTCAGGACCATTTAGGACTTTGTCTTAAGCAACAACTTGAGGATTATCCATAATCTCTGGCTCTTTACCTTTTGGGCTAGAGGGGACAGGTTCTTCAGTCTCTTTATCATGTTCTTCTTCGTCAACAATAAAGGTTGCGTCCATCTCCTTATCAAGCCTGCTTGTCTGGCCAGCAAAGTCCTTGCCAGTCACATTCTCATACTCACGCTCTGAATCATCAGTGTAAGACTGTTGAGTAGTTGTTTTAGCAGGAGAGTTTTGTGCGGCTTCGACTATTGAAGGAGGGGCAACTACCATAATTATGGGTTGGTTAATCTCACCCAAAGAGCTATAATCAGAGGCAAAATCAGAAGTTGGGTGATAAGTGGGCTCACCTTGGCTGTTTATAAGAACTATAGGCAAAGGAGTGGCAGTTGAAGGTTGTCGGGCAACGTCGGCACCAGTCTGTTGACAAGAAAAGAAGTTAAGTCGAGGTTGTGAGAAGAGATTAAAAAAGGGTCAAATGCCAAGTTAAGTACCTGATTCTCTTCACCATCGGGACTTGAGTTGGAACTCTCGGGAGGGCCAGCAGTAGGTTTCGCCACAGGAGTAGGAAGTTTAGCTTCGACACCACCCTTAGTGGATGCCTTTTTTAAAATTTTAGCCACCTTGGATGAAGGTTGGCCAACAGCACTAGGAGATTGTGCAATATTCCTCTTCCTCTTAAGGGGCAGCTCCTCAGGGGATTCATCATTGTCCACAACGATGACAACACTTGAAGTCTTTTTTTCCCTTTCTTGGGGACGTTGAAGGCTTTTTGGTTGTCTGACAGAAAAACTAAACATTAGAAGACAGACGCATGAGAAGTTATAGAAAGTAAGGATGATGAAATACCTTAGTGCCTTCTTTGTTATCCGTCTATATTGCTACGCCTCTGCTGGAAGTGGTTTTTCTGGTGATTGTTGCAAATGCAAAAAACAATTGTTATGAGTTAATACTTGATTACTCAGTAAGGGGGAATAAAGACTTCAAACCTTCATATATTTTGGATTCAACGCGAACGTCTTCGAGCCCTATATGAAGGTTCCCTTTGAAACTATCCAATGTGTGCTTAGTCGCAACCACTCTTTAAGCTTTCGGCTGAGACTACTATCGAAGGATTTTAATTAAGTCCCCACAAACGAACCAATCTGGAAATGGAAGGGAGAGGGCCACTCCAAAATCAGCAGTAGGAAGTCGAGGGAATTTCGGGGGAAAAGTTGAAAAGCCACCTCATACCGCCTCTCACGAGGAACATTTGGAGGGATTTTCAAATTGTCCATATTTTGTAAAAAATTCTCCTTCAAAGTGACAACAGCCTCACGAACGGTTCGACTAAGATCATTTGGTCGATAGATGGTTTCAAGTATTTTTGGAAAGCTTGTTTCTCTTGGATTTGGGCAGACTTACTTTTCTTGACCTTCTTCTGCACATTAACAAAAGCAAGGTCAAGTTGAGAAAAAAATTCAGTGGTAGTGAGAAAGTTCTCATTGTAGTACTTGCGCCACCAATCATTAAAGAGATGGGTGCGTTGGGTCGAAGGTCGAAAGAAGACAGGAGACATGTCTTCTTTATGAGATTCCCATATGGCGAAGATGTCAACAACATCATCCTCGTCGAAAGAATTATTGTAAAAAATGACTTGGCCCTTTCTATCATAGAGGCATTTGGGGAAGCTCTAACTCAGCCCTATCTTCCTAGAAACCAAATTGGGTTGGTAAGCAATAAGGACTGTGTTGGGATTTCCGCCATTTAGCCTATAAACAAAGAATCTGGGAATTAAAAAGGCTTCCCAAATTCCAACAGAGTCCATGTGAAGTTTCCTTGTGGGGGAGTTGGGAAAAGCCCTAGTGAACTATCTGGGACCAAACTTTCTACCAGCAAAGGGAGCCATGGACGGTGTAAAATCATACTGATGTGAAAACATCATCATTAAACTGGAAAATGCCCCCTTTTAAGGTTTCGCCTTCATCATTGGGGGTGATCTTGGCTAGTCGAACGCCCTCGGTACTCATGAGCCTGATCTCCTCTGATTCCTCATCAACTTTCCCTTTTCTGGGAAGCACAGGTTCAAAGGTGGCATTCAACCAAAGTTGAAGGAGCTAGAGAGGACCATTGAGACTCATGGTACCAGAGTTAGGGTCTGGGTACCTCAGTCGAGTCACTCCTTCACTGAGATACTCATAGAGACTAGCCAAAATAAGTTCACTTAAGCAAACCTTTTTGTTGCTGTGAAGCTGGTTCGCCAAGGGTAGATATTTATTCGCCACCTGTAAAGACTTGGTGCATAATACATATCTAAACAACCATAAAGTAAGGAAGGCAATATGTTCCTTATCAGAAATTGCCTCTTCATTCGGTTTGGAATGGTGCTTGAGGATGAAGGTGTATGTCAGTTTGGATGTATTGAAGCCAATAGTGTCTTCAACATCAATGGTAGGGTCATAAGTAGGACCATCAGGTCGAAGCCCTGTGATATCGGCTATGTCAAAAAGAATGGAGGTAACTATCCCACAAGGAAGATGAAAGGTATAATGGGTGTAGTCTCAGAAGTACAAAAAGGCGTCCAGGAGGTTTAAGAAATAGGGTATATGCGTCTTTGTCAGCATTAAGAGATCATATATCCATATGCTTTTCTAATGGTCAGCCTTAGTTTTCACTATCCTAGCTAACCACGGATCAAACTCAGTAAATTGGATGATAGCTCTAACCAGCCTGGTACCATCATGGAGGTACTTCAAATCTAGTTCATTAAAAGGAGGTGGGTCAGAGGAAGAGTTGTCAGATTTAGGGAGGTGCTTATACCCTAAAGGTTGAGTTTTTCGGTAGCAAGGAAAGAACTCTTTCAGTTTTTCGTCTATGCTATGTACAATAGCTAAAGGACCAGATACAACAAAAGGAAAATCATTTACAAGGAAAGGAATCATTACCTGAGATCGGTACAAGCTCCTTGTTTCGTTGTTCAAGGGTTCGGTGCGAACTGAGTTTTTTTTTATTGTTTTTTGTTCAGAAATGTTGTTGAAGGGTGGAAGAGTTTGTTCGAAGTGGAAAGTTTTGGATTTCTGGCCCTTCTTCTGAGAAACATTAGTCTTAGAGGACGCCGTTGTTGGATAAGGAAATGGAGGTTTTCTATGGTTCTTAGAAAGAAAGGAGAAAACTTTAGCAAGAAGGAGATAAATTCGCAAGAGTTTGGGAAAGTTTCTTTGTTTGCTGAATAAGGTATTTATAGGCGTAGGTAATGAGAAGTTGTGAAGTCTAGCCGCTTAATGGAGACGTAAAGTGATGGGGCACGTGGCACTTGCGGCTTGACGCGTTGAGGAAGCAGTTAATGGAAAAGACATTAGCGCATTGTGTCAAGGAGAAACTCATGATCAGAAATCCGTAGAAACGATTGATGGGACTTTTGGTATTTTTTTGCCATTATGACATGACGTCATGCGCGTGGGCAAAGAATCATAACAGTTTTAGAATGTGGGGTAGGTGGTTTCAACCATGCTTTTGTCTGACCTGAGTTGGCGTCGAAAAGATGAATATCAAAAAATTATCTTTTCATCAAGATGGTCGAAAAGAACATTTTGGAAGGCAATTTGGTATCCCTAAATTTTGACGCTAGCAATTAATGAGGTTGTTTTGGCTTAATAAAAGAGTTCTCTTGTGATAAGCTAAAATTAAGGTTTCGACCTAAGGATGAAAGTCAAAGGAACCTACCTATAAGTTTCATACTTAGTGAAATTCTAAGTTTGGAATATTTTCTAAGTCTTGGAGGGATTCGACCAAGTGCATGTTCGATGAAGATGGCATCTACCAAGGTTCCCGCACGTTCAATTTTGGAGGGAACATGTGTAGTTTTCAATTCAAAGACAAGGACAAGTGGCGCAAGATGAAGCTTCTTCAACATATAGTGGAACAAGTGTCATCATCATAGGATAATTGTAAGAGAAACCATCGAAAGAGGTTACTTTGTAATGTATATAAATAGCTTAGTCTAGTGTTAGAATACGTGTGTGGAAATCATATGACCTAGTAACTCCGTATACTCAAAGTATCCGCGTGTAAAGAAACGAGTGCAGTGAGAATTTACGTGATTGAAATACCACCAATTTATCTTCAATGTCAAATTTATCTTCAATGTCAAATTTATCTTCAAGCTATTTACTTTTGAAGCCATTTATCTTTACAAAGCCTTTATTTTAAAGCAATTTACGTTTCAAAGTCATTTATCCTTTCAGCAGTTTACTGCATTTCCTTTACAATTTCAGCCCTTTTATCTTTCCAGCAATTTAACATTCCTCGCCTTGCCTTTAAATTTCATTTACTTTCAAGACTTGTCTTTACTTTCCTTTAAAATTTTAAGCTTTGTCTTTTACCTTAGTTTACTTTGAAAGCCTTTGTCTTTTACTTTATTTTCCTTTTAAAACAATTTTTGAATCTTGTTGAAAGATTCAAGACCCTTTTTTTCTTTCCAAAAACATGATATACCAAATCAACCTTTTTCTTAGCACATGTCCTAGGATCAATCTGGTCGATCCTGCGAGTAACTAAGAGTATTTTTGGTATCTTCAGAGGACCAACAGTTGTTTACCAATTTTGGGGGTAAACACCAATTATACTTTGTTTCTAAGGTATCTAATTCACAACATCCAGCATGAAAGATGCAATTCAATGTCATTCTCAATGGTTATGATATACTCATTTTTGTAGATGATACCAAAGTCTGCCCAGCCTAAACACAGGGTGACTATGAGTATTGAACAAGGAAACATCAACTCATACTTCATGTCAATCTCCTTTATGGATCAAAATGTTGTCACTATGTTTGGAAGTGCAAAAAACTTCAAATAAGCATGAGACATACTCAACAACTTTCACTAGCAAAACATTAACACATATCATGCAACTCTAGAAGTGACTCACAAGATACAAAAAAGATTCAAAATCTGCCACAAAATACCTACATGGTAATAAGGAATTTTCGGATGAACTTGATGTTATAAATTCACCACTATATGATATTGATCTAGTTGTCCACACACTCAATGACCTTGGTCTGGAGTACAAAGAAATATCGACTGCTCTTCGTACTCGTGAAAATCCTATTGGGTTTGAAGAACTTCATGATCTCCTTCAAAATTATGGAACCCACTTCACATGTGATGATATCATTCCTCATGTTACCTTAGCTCATGCAACATACAAAGGAAAACCAAACTTTACGAAACGTGGCAATCCACCAAACAAATCATATTATCCCTAAAATACCAACCAATCTCCATAATTTCTGAAGATTGTCACTTGTCAATATGTGACAAGCTAGGCCACATAGCCAAGGTGTTATAAGCTTCATGGTTATCTTTTGAATTATCCCAACTACCACCCATCTGCTCATCATGCTCGTTTTGCATCATCTCACATTAATCCAAATTGGATCATTGACTTCGGAGCCACTCATCATGTCACCAATGATCTAGATGAACTCCATCTCACCGCCCCTTACCGAGGTAATGATCGCATCAAAATAGGACGATAACATTATTCTAATTACTCACACAAGTAAACTTGTCTTACACACAAAAAATCAAAATCGATACTTACGATAAGTATTTCATGTTCCAAATATCTCAAAAAAATTGTTATCTATATCATCATTGTGTTAAACTAACCCTATTTTTGTTGAAATTGTTTTATGATTATATTTTGGTAAAGCATTTGAAGACAATAGCGCCTCTTCTCAAAGGAATGCATAGCCACAATATCTACCATCCACCTCAATCCATCAACCATTCCACAACCTTAGTCACCAACTTCTCATCCCAACCACCGTGGCACCATACCCTTGGTCATCATATTGAAAGAATAATGAGACATCTTATTTTCCTTCATTATATAAGCTTCCTTTTTTACTTCTTCTAGTATTATAAGAAATAGGCCGCTATAACTTATTTATAGTGATGTATGGGTCCTAGTCCTATAAAGTCCTTAGATGGCTATTTATATTAATTAATATTTATAGAACATTTCTCTAAATATATTTAGTTATATCCAATGAAAAATAAATTTGATGTCTCTCTCATTTTTCCACAATTAAATGTCAATGTTGAGTTTTTTTTTAATTTACCAATCATTACACTTAATTCAGACATTGGAGATGAATATATTAAACTTCAACAATTTCTCTTAACAAATGGCATATCTCATTATACTACACCACCACATACACCTGAACATAATGCAACAGCTGAGTGATGCCATAGATATATTGTGAAACTGGTCATGCCCTACTCCATCATGTTAAACTCCCACCACACTTTGGTCATTTGCCTTCCGAACAACCACATATCTCATCAATAGATTACCAACACCCAACCTTGACATGAAGACTCCACACCAAATTCTTTATCACAAAAATTCACATCTACATCATCTACATGCCTTTAGGTGTCTTTGCTTCCCATGGCTATGGACTTATACTACTAACAAACTTCAACCCAGGTCTAGTTCTTGCATCTCCTTGGGTTATTAACCCCTAATATGCCTACCAATTCCTTGATTGTATAACTCATAAAATTTATACATCTTAACATGTCAAATTGTATGACAACATCTACCCTTATCAATCCCTTATTAAACTAATCTCAATTATCTTTTCAACATCCCCAACCATACCTATAGAACTGCACAATATCCTACCCTTACATTCCCAACCATCACCTAACCCAACTCCTCAACACATACATCCTTTGAATCCCTAAGTCACCATGCCTACCAACTCAGTCCAAGATGCTCCTTTGGGTTCACACACTTCATCAGGTAACAGTCACTCTTATTTAACTTCTTTATCAATTCCCACAAATCAAAATTTTACAGACATTACTAGTCACCATATGCAAACAAGATAAAAAAAAGAACATTTTAAGCCAAAAAAGTATTTTAGTGTCTCTCATCATCTAGTAACCAAGAATCTTGAATCGTCAAACATTAGACAAACCATGCAACATCTTCATTGGAGACAGACCGTTCTAGAAGAATTTGATGCGTTAATATGCAATGACACGTGGACTCTAGTTCCAGCACCTTCTGATCACAACATTGTTGAATGTAAATGGTTGTTTCACATCAAAAGTAATCTAGATGGAACTATCTCTAGATTATAGGGGTCAAAAAAGCCCTATTTGATAAGGCCCTAATATTTAGGCCCCTACTTGGCCCTTTTTTTAGGCCCTTACTAAATAAATATTTTCTTGGCCCCTTATTTTTAACCCTTTCCAAAAAAAAAAGGATCGATTTCTAGAAAAAATAAATGAATTTTCCCAAAACAACCTCAATTTTTTGGAAAAAAACTTGATTAAAAAAAAACTCGATTTAAAAAAAACTCGATTTTTAGGAAAAAATGCAATTTTCCCGAAAAAAACTCGATTTTTTCGAAAAATATTCGATTTACCGAAAACAAAACTCGATTTTTCGAAGAAAATAAACTCGATTTTTCGAAGAAAAAAAACTAAATTTTTCGAAAAAAAAAACAATATTTTTCGAAGAAACAAAACTCAATTTTTCAAAAAAAATCGATTTTTCGAAAACAACTCGATTTGATGAAAAATATTCGATTTTTCAAAGAAAAAAAACTCGATTTTTCGAAAAATATTCGATTTTTCGAAAAAAAAAACACAATTTTTCGAAAAAAAACTCAATTTTTCGATAAAAACTTAATTTTTTCGAAAAAAAATATTTTTTTCGATTAAAAAAAACTCGATTTTTCGAAAAATATTAGTTTTTTTCAATAAAAAAACTCGATTTTTCGAAAAATATTTGATTTTCCGAAGAAAAAAACTTGATTTTTCGAAAAAAAACTCGATTTTTTAAAAATATTCGATTGATATAAAAAACTCGATTTTTCGATTAAAAAACTCAAATTTTCGGAAAAAAAAATTGTTATATTTTTCTAAAAAAACTCGATTTTTAGAAGATTTGTTTTTCTAAAATCGATTTTTTCGAAAAATAAAAGTCTATTTTTGTGTAAATAAAAACATTCGATTTTTTTTCTTCGAAAAAAAAAATCAAATTTTTTAAAAATTAAAAAAATCGATTTTTTTCAAAAATAAAAAATATCAATTTTTTTTGAAAAAAAAAATCAAATTTGTTTGATGGAAAAAATCAATTTTTAAAAATGTAGGGGGGCTTTAGCCTTTATTAAATTTTATGGGTCTTCACTTTAAGGGCCCTACATATTTTAGAGCTCATTTATTTTAAAAACTTTAGGCTCCATATATTTTAGGAGCCTAACTTTTTAGGCCCCAATCCCTAAATTGACAGCTTTACTCTAGATACCAAAGTCCACCTAGTTTCAAAAGGATACACACGATCATTGATTAGATTTTAGAGAGACATTTGCATCTGTTATTCGACCATAAGCAATTAAATTCATTTGCCTTTTATTTCCCTTATTCAATTTTCAATGTATTTTCTATGCTCAACCAAACAGTACAAAATATGCAGAAAATAAACTTATATTGACCATATTATATGAATTACTCATAAAATATGTCATGATATTAGAAACTACATGTCAAGTTAAGTTAACTTGAAATCTAATCAAAAGGTTTTATGAGTTAGGATAATGTCAATTTACCCAATTTTCCCCAAAATCCTTAGTCTCAAGCCTTGCTTTTCATGGATTCAATACTTTGTCTGTGCAATGAAATAAAAAACAATATAAAAAAAATTCAAATTTTTTCAAAATTATTAAGTAAAGAAAAATATTGATCAGCAAGAGTATAGACACAAACACATAAACAAAATGAACATATAGCAACTCTTTATATAAATTGAGTGTATACACAATAAATACTTTCGCTGTCTGTTTTCGGAAAACTATGAATATTGGAAAAAAAGTTTAAAACATATTTTTAAGATAAGGTCTATTCAACTCACCCCTTCCCCTTCTAGACCTTTCTCACCCATATTTTCTCCAAACAAATCCTATACGAAGTCACGACTGGCCAATCTCATGAAACACCACGACCAAAATCAAGCTTGACCCTTTTCACCAACAAACACGCCTATATCACCTCACCCCTACATGACTTGATCTTGAAGGACTGTTAACTATAATCTATTAGCTTAATCACTTTGTGTTTTACTGGCCTCGTGCTCGAGGGACTATGTAGTGGAATATTATATCTTAATCCTTTCACCCTTATATGCATTGTGCTTGAGGGACCGTGGACTGAAATAACTTTGACTATGCCAAAAGGACCCAGCACATAAACACTTCAACCTGTAAATTACATAGAGGGTACTTGGGCACTAAAGAGCAAGGTCACTTGGTGAACATGTGATCTAGCTTAATCCATTACTCCTTCATTGTGTCTCGTGGGATAAAGGGTCAAGCCACATATTAGGCAAATAATTGAAAGACCTCGTGTTTCATATTGTAGATGTTAAGAATTGGCAGAATTTTTGACAAACAAGAAGTGTTGAACTTAGTTCAGGATGTCACACCAGATGTTGTGACATTGACAAACAAAGTAAAAGTTAATGAACTTAAGTCAAGACATCAGGATGTCACACCAGATGTTGTGACATCGTAAACCTGCTATTTGACCTAAATGATGCGTAACAGAAGTGAGTAAATTCAGGAGCAATTATCTGGAATTAATTATAAAGAGATAAGCACTCCAAGGCGCATCTTTAGGAAGCTTAGTTATCTGATTTCAGAGTAACAGAATAACTAACTCACCTTTATTCAAGGAGACAACAACTTACTCACCTTTATTCAAGGAGATGATTGTGGGATTTATCAAGGTCTGGATAATTTGCAAAAACCCCACAAACCAGGCATCTATTTAAGGAACTGAAACACTCAAGAAGAATCACGAATTTTAGAAGACCAAAAAGTGTGTTTGTGTTTTATAGCAGGTTTTAATTATTTGTCACTTTATGAGCTTTTAAGCAAAAAGTGTATTGTGTCTTGATTGAAACTTTTAAGTAAGATCAAGCTGTTGTGTTTGAAGTGTGACTTCAATTTTATTAATCATTGTAAAATATCACTGTGTGATTGAGGGGGAGTGAGTAGGTACTCATATCTAAGTAGTGTCTTAGGTAGAAATTGCCTTGGGTAGATATTAAGTGAAGGATTAAACTGGTTGGTTTAATTCCAGAATTAATATTACTTATATTGGATTTCCTTCCTGGCTTGGTAGCCCCCAGATGTAAGTGTGGAGATACACTGAACTGGGTTAACAATTTCCTGTGTTATTTAATTTACCAGCACTTTAAGTTTTGGTTAAGTCTTCAAGTGTTTAAACATCTGATTCGATATCACGTACCTGATCCCATAATTTCAATTAGCATCAGAGCAGGCACCCTGCCTGTTTAACTGGGTGAGATCTAGGGACTGCAAATTTTGGGAACATGGACAGAGATGTAGGATCTGTGAATCGACCACCTATCTTGGATAGATCCAACTATGATTACTGGAAGCCAAGAATGGTAGCATTCTTAAAATCTCTTGATAGCAGGGCTTGGAAAGCAGTTAACAAAGGATGGGAGCACCCTGTCCAAGACAATAAGGATGGGGCAAAAGTGTTGAAGCCTGAAGAAGAGTGGAGCAAGGAGGAAGAAGATTCAGCACTTGGAAATTCCAAAGCCTTAAATGCCTTATTCAATGGCATTGAAAGGAACATATTTAGACTTGTGCATCACTGTGAGCTGGCCAAGGATGTTTGGGACACTCTCAAAACCACTCATGAAGGAACATCAAAGGTGAAGATTTCAAGACTTCAACTTCTCACCACCAAGTTTGAAAACTTGAGGGTGAAGGAAGATGAGACCATTCATGAGTTTTACATGAACATCCTGGAAATTGCTAATACTTTTGGTGCCTTGGGAGAGAAGATGAGTGATGAAAAGTTGGTAAGGAAGATTCTCAGATCACTGCCAAAAAGATTTGACATGAAGGTTACTGCCATAGAAGAAGCTCAGGACATCTGCACAATGAAGGTTGAAGAGCTCATTGGTTCCCTTCAAACCTTTGAGATGGGAATGAATGATACAATTGTGAAGAAAAACAAAAGCATAGCCCTGGTCTCAAACACTGATAAAGAGGAAGAAAGTCATGAAGCAGACTCTGAGGACAACTTATCAGAAACAATTGCTATGCTTGGAAGACAATTCAACAAAATTCTCAAAAGAATGGAAAACAGGAACAGACCAAGTGGAAGAAACTCAACCTCTGAGAATAAAAAACTTCATGACTCTAATAGAAGGTCAAACTATGATGAGAAGACTAACCAAGGAAAAGGGATCCAATGTCATGGATGTGAAGGGTATGGACACATCAGAAGTGAATGCCCAACCTACCTAAAGAAGCAAAAGAAAGGTCTCTCTGTGTCCTGGTCAGATGAAGACTCAGGTTGTGAGTCAGAAGAAGAATCTACAAAGCATATCACTGCTCTAGCTGGAGTATGTGAAACTGAAGGGGGATCCAGTGATGAGGAGCTGACATTTGAAGAGCTTGAAGCATCTTACAGGATGGTGTGTAAAAGGAGCACTGAAGTATGCATGGAGAATATACAGCAGAAGAAGCAGATTGAGGAATTAAAGGCTGAAAAGGCAAGTAATCTAGAGATCATTGACACTTTGAAAAGTGAAGTCAGCCTTCTCAACTCCAAAATGGAGCATATGTCCAAATCTGTCAGAATGCTAAACAGTAGCTAAAACACACTGGATGTCATTCTCAATAACAACAAGCACTCAGGGGATAGGACTGGGCTGGGATTTAATAAAGCTCAAAACTTTGAGGCTAGCACCAGCCAAACAACTCCAAATCCCATGAAGTCAACTAAGATGTTCAAGCAGATGTCTCAACATCATGACAAACACATGTGTAAACACCCCAAATTTGCCCTCACCCATTCACACCATGGCTTGTGATCATTTCATATGCATAAACACAATCATATCATCTCATATCCCATTTTTTTTTCACTGCATAGATTCAAAGTCATCTGCATCTAGGGTTTGTGAGCTGAGCAATCCAAGAGCTTCTTGAGCCACTCCAAAGGCCACCAATCACTTCAAAAGGATCCATGTGTGTTCTTATATCATATTACATCCTCTCAAAGTCAAAAATGCAAAAGAATCACAAGAACTGGGATTGGTGTGAATGCAGAGCCAGGTTTGACTGCACAATTGACCTAGAATTAGGGTTTTGGTTTCAGAGGCCATAACTCCAATTTTTTTGGTCATTCTTGTTTCCATTGGTCTCTATATGGTATAGGGAGTGTGCATATCAATTTTCATGAAGAAATTCCATGGGGAAGTCATCTGATCAAGGGTTGACTTTTCAGACAAGTCAGTGCAAAATCAGGGCATCTGAGGCCCCCAATGACCCAACCAAGGGGTGATCTTCATCATTTTGAGTGTATATGATCTTTATTTGATCATGGAAGAAGGTTGAAGTTCACAAAATTCAATAATTACAAGTTTTTGCAAAGTTGACTTTTTAGGGCATGGTTGACTTTTCAAGAATTTGTCAATTTAGGTCACTTTTCAAACCTTACTTTTTGATCCAAAAATGCTTCAAATGGAAAAACTTTGGTCATGAAAGTTGGAGATTAGATCTTTCCCTTTTCAAAAAGTACAAGAACATGACCTAATTCATCTTGGATCAAAAGTTATGGTGTGTTGAAGTTGGCAAAAATCACTAATTTTCAAGTTATGCACTAAAAAGAAAACTTGCAATTTCATGAACCAAGCATTCTAGTAACTTCAAAGTGACTTCAAAGCTGCATTACATGATCACACATGACCCCAAAAACAGATTTGGCCCAAGGAATTTTGGATGGCTTGCCTTGATTTTCAAAGTTCCATAAAGCATTTTTCATAAGTATGCAAAAAGAGGATTCTTGGCAAAATCATGCTTCAAGGAATTATGTGATCACTAGCTGATCTCTAAACATTGCCATGACCAATTGAGACATCATGTGACAAAATTCAGCAAGCATTGTCTCATGTGCTTAGCATAAACTCATGAGAAAACACAAGTTGTCAAGTTGCAAAAGCTAGCATAGCTTGTCATCCATATGTTGCAGTCAGCTACAAACAATCCAAGGGCTCTCCTCAACTCAAGCTGGAGCAAGACATGACCTCACACAGTTGCTGCCATGACCCATACTCTCAAGGACACAAACTTGACTTTTTTGCAAAAGGCTCCCATACTCTTGGCACAGTACACAACCACCCTACTGACCTGCCTCACAGTCTATCCACACAAGTTGGAGATGATATAGCAAAGCATTGAGCATTGAAGCTGGCCAGAACATAGCATATCACAAAACTGTCCAAAACTCTTCTCTCTTCGAATCTCATTTTCCAGCCATCAAACACCCCATTTCTCTTCACCAACAAATCAAACACATAAAAAAGAACCAGAATCCACCATGAATGCAGCCTGAAACCCTACTAATCACAACTGCAAAACCTGCCATATCAGAACTCAAACTTCCAAAATAGCCACCAGCAAGAGGTTGTGAACATTCCATTGGCTTCAAGGGGTCCAGAGAAGGCATCCTGCACCAAAGCAGGGTCAGAAGAGCTCATATTCACAGTTCATCACTTCAGGTAGCTTCAAGTTTTCAACTTTTTAGAGCTTGATTTTTATGTTAAAAATTGATTTTGTATGCTTTGCTGGTCATGGGGATGGGTTTAGAATTAGAAATGAGTGAGAAATGAGGATTTACCAGGGCTCTGAAACATTGCCCGTGAAACTTCATGGCTTCGATTCCCTTAGTTTAAGCATGAGAAATTTATTTTGAGAGTTGATTTGAGTGAGGTTTGAGTAGAGGAGTGTTTCCCTGGCTTTAATTTGAAGAATGGTTGCCTGAATCGTATTCTAGGGTTTGGTGGTCACCGGAGAAGATGACCGGAGCTTCCCTCCGGTCACCTGAAAGTCATTTGCCCTAATCTCAGGTCATTAATTCCATTTGAATCTTGGGCGTTGGATTGCTTGACTCCGTTGACCTCCCGCGTACATGAATGGTCCAGATCCTTTTGTTTTGCCCTAATCACCTTTAATTAGTTTAATTAATCTTAATTAAATTAATTTAATCAAAACCAACCACAGCCCTTGGATTCGCGCGCCAGTCAACCCTTTTAAACCCAGTTCAAATCTCAGCCATTAGATCTGAATACTTTTCATTTATTTTCATTTTTATTTCATTTTCTTTCATTTAATTTGCATAATTTATTTAAAATAGTAAAAATTGTCTAAAAATTATGAAACTTCTTCTCAAGAATTTCATAAATTTTTATGACACAAAAATATTTTTGTTTTCATTTTTTACATTAAAAAAGTATTTTTAAATATTTAAAAGATTATTTTTAATTGATTAATGAAAATTAATTTATTAAAAATACTTTTTGGTATTTAAAAATCACCAAAAAATTCATGAAATGTCCTAAGACATTTAGAAACATTGTCCAACCTTCAAACCAAATTTATTTTTTGATCTTGATGCATTTTAAGAATTTCTCATTGAATTAAAATCATTTTTGTGCATTATTTTGATCCAAAGTTCAAAAAATCATTTCTGCCTATCCATGAAGAGTTGGACATTGGTTCTTTTTGCATTGCATTGTGTTTAGCATGTAGTTTGTGAGATTAAATGGCCATGATTTGATCTTTCATTTTCAATTTGTTTGGCATTTTTCTTGTTTAGGAACCCTAAAACCCTAGAAATCTTAGAAAAATCATAGCTTGAAAGTGGTTAGGAGTTGAGACCTCTCCTTTGGGCATTGGTTTAGTATAGGATTAGGGATCCTTTGAGTGGCATTTTCAATTTTTTATCTTAGGGTTTGCTTCTGATTTTGGTTTTTGTTTGATGTATTGTTCATAAACCCTAATTTGGGTTACCATATGCATCCATCTTGCATTCTCTTGCATAACATGACTTGCCATGACATTTCAAGCATCCATTTGATTCATTTGATATCATGAGACATATTGAAAGCATGTTTGATCATTGCATCATGTATTTTCCATGTTGTATGTCATGTGCACTTCATAACTTTTCATGTATGTCCATGCTTCCTAACTTGCTTCATTTGCATTCATAAGCTTGTATGATTATTTCCATGTGTTGCTTCATGTTTGTAGCATCTCATAACATCATTAGCATCATGTAAATGTTTCTGGTTTTGTTTCTCATCATGTCATCTCATCCCATTTTGCATTGCATGGCATTCCTTTTCTAACCTTTCAGGTGGTAAGTGACTTTGAGAAGTGAATTTGCCTTCACTTCTCATAACTTCTCTTCATCTCTTTTCATGCATCCTTGCTGCATTTTTGTATGTGTTTGAGATTGAGCTTGCTCATTATTCCTCTTCCCACTTTCTTTCTTCAAGTGACTTGACTTCTTGAATGAAGCAAGTTGCTTTGCCTCTCTTGATCCTTTCATCTGCTTCCTGGTGGTTCCATTGAAGACTTCTCTTGAAAACCTCACAAACCTTAGGGACAACCAAGCATGACAATGATTAGGGTTCTGATTAGTCCCCTTCTTAGTTTTACCTTTGTGTCTCTTTTGAGTCTTCTCTTCTCATCTCATAATCAGGGACTAAACCCTAAAGGCTTTAAGGCTTTGTGATTAAGCTTATGCCTGCATCCTTCTCTTAGGATGGAGTGTATAAATTTAATCCTAAGTGTTAAACCCTTAATGTGTTTAAATCCTTTAATCAATTCATCTAATAATCATCAAGACATCAAGCTTGTAACTTGGGCCTTGCATCAGGGTTCTAATTCTTCCTTAATTGGTTAAGAAGGACTAACCCTAGTGTTAATGGACAAGTCCCCCTCAAGTTGTCTTACAAACCCTAAAACTCACTTCATCATCATACCATTAAATAAAATCCACTTAATCAAAGGCTTGTTTTGTCATGAGTTTAATCCCTAATCATGGATTAAGTTGAGGAGCTTTCCTCAGCTTAAACATTCTCATCTATTATCCTTCTATTAGGATGGTGTAATGAGTCTGTTAAATCCCTGATTATGGCTTAACCTCATTACTTAACACTAAACAAAACACCAAAAACATCTAATTAATCACAAATAGGTTAATAATCTTAATCCTATACCAAAGGTGATTAAGTGTGAGAATCTGACTTCACACTTAAGGTATTCTCATTACCCCTAATCAGAGGGAAGATGTGATGAGTTTACTAAATCCATTGGTTTAGGCTCAAGCTCATTAACTTATGACAAACTTTCAAAAGCAATAAAAGACTGAAAACACAAAAACAAACAATAATCGTCTCCTTCGGGATTCTTTTTCTCATCTCATTCACTCACAAACGAGAACTTGCTTCTTCCGTCTAATGCAAGACAGTTTGCACCTGAGCCAGACAGGTCATGCACTTGAGCATAGACAAGCAAGAAGTTCACAAGTCAATTCATCTTTCAGTCTCTTTGGGTCGAACTACGGTGTTCTGACTTCCTCATTGCACGAGAGGATACGTAGGCATAACTTAACGGTTATCGAACAAAAGTCTCAGTACATTCCCCCTCTTTCCAGCATCATTCTTTTAGCCTCATGATCTTGAGCAATTCATTCTCATTCCTACACTGACACATCATTTATACACTTCACTTCTCTTACACTGACACCTGTACATCCTTTTCCAGCTCTTTTGTACACAGATTGCACTGACACTACCCCTTTAAAACACAAATCTTTTAAGCGTGGATCCCGTCGAGTACGGCGGACAATCTGGGTGCTAATACCTTCCCAGGTTGTAACCAACCCCCTTTCTCAGTCTCTCTGGTTCGCAACCGTCTTATCCATGTCTTTCTAGGTCTATGCAGCATTGCCTTTCCTCCGGGATAAAAATGCCTAGCTGGCGACTCTATTCATTCCCTGTGAGTTCACTCCTGTGTGTCCTCGCATCCCCCTTTCGCCGACCGTTCGCGTCTGTACCCCATTTGACCCGGCTTCATTTGGTGGGAGCGACAGCTTGGCGACTCTGCTGGGGAACCTTATACTGCAACCAGGGCTTCTGGTTCTTTTTGTGGGTTCCTCCTAGCGCTTGTTTGATTTGTGTTTACTGGGGTGTTATGTGTTTATTTGTGTTTGTGTATTTGTATTTATTTTGTACAGTTTTGTTTATTGCTTTCTTATAGCTTTATGCATATATTATCATATTGTCATACTGTGCTGCTGGCTGGATCTGTTGTTTGCTTTGGTGGGTGGGTGTTCCATTGAGAGTTAAGGTCCTATACCTGGGACCTGAGTGACACCTAGGCTAGAGTGAATCATATTCTTTCCCATTCCATCTCGGTCTGGTGCGGGAATATGAAACACGGTTCAGATATGGGTTTCTTCTTGAGAACTCTGTGTTGCAGATCTCCTGTAATACTAGGGCTATCTGGGAAGCCTGCTAAGTCTGGATGACCTTTTAGTATTGACCTTCAGAAACTGAGGTGAATTAGAGGAGGAACTTTTATGGTTATTGTAAACACTGTACCTCCGGGTTAGAAGTGTTTACACTTCTCATAACTGATCCAAGTCTGAGGATCCTTGTTTTAGAACACCACCTGTGAGGGGGTTGGGCTGTTTACAGGTTTGCAGGTGCCTTGACCTTAGAATACCCTGTTACTTTGACTTGATTAAGAATACTCCATGTTGGAACAGTTCTTGTGACTCTAAACCCTGGACATGTGGCTCTTTATTTGAGTCCCCCACCTTGGTTACCGGATTTATAGACCTCCATCTGGAATTCTTGAACATACTTGGACCTATACCAGGGCATTTGATCAGATCCAGCTCAGTCACAAACCCTTGCATATCATTTGCATACATACTCATTGCATCATATTGACATTTGCTTATTTGTGTTTCAGGGTATCCACTTTCATCTTTGGTTTTGGTTTTGACCCCATCTTCAGTATTTGACCCATCTTCATCAGCATCTGCTTCATTTATCAGCTACCTGCTTCAGTCACCTGCAACAGCCATTCAGTGGCCCATTCTTCGGTGTTATCATCAGCACTTGTCTCTACTCATCTTCAGCATCATGGCTCCTAAAAAGAGCAACATCACCTATCACTTCTTCCAGCCAGAGCTATCTGACATCAGGAGGATTCAAACCCTAATCACTCCAGACCATATACCATTGTTCAGGGAACACTTTGGAGATATACTTGATATGGTTATGGATCTGGACCCTTCACAGAGAAGCCTGATTCACACCTGCATTCAGTTTTATGATCCCCCTTTGAGGTGTTTTACTTTTCAAGACTTTCAGCTGGGCCCCTTATTGGAAGAATACTCATCATTAGTTGGTATACCTATCAGAGGTGGAGTCCCTTTCAACCCTGAGATGGTCTTTCCTAGTAATGGAGAAGTAGCAAAGGCTTTGCATCTGGAACCTGTTCTGATTGAGCAGCATATGACTTCTAAAGCTGGAATCCCTGGCTTTCATCTGGATTTCTTGATCTCTCAAGCTACCCTGAAAGCCTCTTTAGGAGAGTGGAAAGCTGTCTGTGCTTTATTGGCCTTGAGTATATATGGAATTGTGTTGTTTGCAGATGAGCCTCGATTCATTAGCAAGAATGCAATCCATCTTTTCATCTTGAAGAACCCAGTGCCCACTTTATTGGGGGATCTCTACTACTCAGTGCATCAGAGGAATGAAAAGCAGAGGGGAAGATTAGTGAGGTGTTGTGCTCCATTTTTCCACACTTGGCTTCTCAGGCATCTACCCAGGACAGATGCATTTTTGAATCCTCATCAGCAGAGAAACTGGGCTAAGAGACTCACTGCTCTAACTTCAGCAGATATCAGGTGGTGCACTCAAAGCACCAAAGGCAGGGATATCATCACCAGCTGTGGGCATTTTCCCAATGTGCCCCTAATAGGGGTTAAGGGTAGTATCAATTACAACCCTCTGTTGTTCAAAAGACAACTGGGCTATGCACTGGTCCACACTCCTAAGGCACAGGATTTGGTTGAGACTCTTTATTGTGAAAACAAGCCTAATCTGGCTATTGTTAGGCAGGCTGCTTGGGCCTGGGATAATGTTCAAACCAAGGGAATAACCATTTTGGGGAAGTGCAGCAATGTGGCATCAGCGCAATATTATGAATGGTCCCGTGCCAGGGCTCAATTCTCTGGGATGCCCTTTACCATAGAAGATATGCCTGAAACATCTTCAGCACCACCCCCTGCCACTATCAGTTTGGAGGAGTTTGAGGGCTTGAAGGAAAGAAATGAGAAGTTAACTCAGGCTTTGCAGAAGACTCTCCGGGAGAGGAATGATGGCAGGATGGAGATTGAGAGGCTAGAGAAGTTGAGAGTGGAGCATTTGGTTAAGATTGAGAAGTCTGGGGATTATATCAAAAAGTCTAAAGCTGGAGAACAAATTCTGAAGAATGCTTGCAAGGAAGCCCAGTTCCAGAGAGCAAGGACAGACTTGTATCTAAAGGAGAGTCAGGCCCGGTGGGTCAGGATCACCGAGGCTCGTACTCTGGAGGACAAGAGAGTTCAAGACAAGATGGAGCAACTGGAAGCTAGTGCAAAAGTGCAGCAGGAAGCCCTGGCAGCAGCCCAGAAGGAGATATCAGAGCTAAAGATCAAAGCCGGAGTGAATAGGTCAAAAGACCAAAGTCAGCACAAGAAACTAACGGCAGCTGTTACGACCCGGAATCTCCTCATCAGGAATCTCACGGAGCGTCCGGCTGATCCTGTGACCGAAGCACTTCTCAAGGAAGTTCGTGAGGATGAGTTTGGTCTTGGTGTTTGACCATTTGTTTGTTGTTGCTTTCATTGTACTTTTACTTTCTTGTAATGTATTTTGACCCCTCCGAGGGCTTGTATTTGTGAACAAACTATATACCATTTTGCTTTTGTAATATATGTATTAGTTTGTTCCATCCAAGTGTCACTTCAAAAGCAACATCAACAGCATCTTCAAGGGTCTGGAAGGGTCAAAAATGAATGCCAAGCCGGATACCTTGAAAACAAATAAGCATACTGCATTGCATGCTAACCCTTTTGTTTGTTTTGTAGGTTTTTGTTTTATTGTTGCTAACTCTGTTGTGATATTCAGGAACTATTGCTCGACGCCGGGTATTTCCCCTCAACCGTCCGCACCGTTATCCAACCCGTAACAACCTTCCAGGCATACAAATGGATCAAATGCAGCAGGACCTTACTGAGGTCAGGAACCAAATGACCAACGAAAGGTTGGAAATGAGGAACCAGATGACTCAGTTTATGGAAGTAATGAACAACATGGCTCAGAGCCAGGAAAGATTGAGGGCCATGGTGGAAAGGCAGAATCAAGAAGATCCACATATAGGAACTGCTGGCACAAGCAATAACGAGAGGGTCCAAACTCATGTCAATCCCCCTGTATTTGGCCCCCATCTCCATCCAGAGGTCAATATCCCTGCAAATGTTCAAGGGACTGCCACTGCAGCCAGGGTACTGCAAGAAGACCCCCAAGAGGATCAATTCACAGTAATGGGTGCTGGGGAAGAAGCCTATGATAGGAGGCTGGATGAGATAGCTGAGAAATTAAGGTCCTTAGAGTCTCAAAACTCTTTGGGTTTCGATGTCATGGACATGGGCTTGGTAGACGGGGTCAGGATTCCCCATAAGTTCAAGCCTCCTTGTTTTGAAAAATATAACGGGACTTCATGCCCCCGGACTCATTTACAATCATTTCTGGGAAGGCTGAAGGCCTATACTATGGATGAGAAGCTCTGGATGTTCTATTTTGAAGATAGCTTGACAGGGGCTTCAAGAGAATGGTACTCTCACCTGACAAGGGCAACTATCAGGTGTTGGAAGGACCTGGCAGAGGCCTTCATCAGACAGTATCAGTATAACCTGGATATGGCACCCAACAGGACCCTCCTAATGGGAATGTCACAGTCGTCAAGAGAAAGTTTCCGAGAATATGCCCAGAGATGGAGGCAATTGGCTGCTGCTGTTCAGCCACCTATGTCTGAGAGGGAAATGGCAGATATGTTTATGAACACCCTTCAGGGGACATATATTGACAGGCTGGTTGCTTTCTCTTCCACTAGCTTTGCAGATGTTGTCATAGCTGGGGAGAGAATTGAGAGCCTGTTAAAAATGGGCAAGATCTCAGACAACGGTGCAAGCTCGTCCAGTAGTACAAGAAAGCCTTTTGCGGGCCCAAGAAGAACTGGCGAGACCAATGCCATCCACACCAACAGGGGCAGGCCCCAATATGTTCACAGATCAGTGGCAGCAGTCACCATTCCCGCTCCAGCTCATCCTCAACCAGTTTATCAACCTTCGCAACAAAACTATCATCAACAACCTCAGTACCATCAACAAGCTCAATATCCTCCGAGAAATTAAAACAACAACAACACCAACAACAATAATCAGCAAAGGCCATTCCAACAGAGGCCTTCTCAAGCCAACAGGGTAATCGATCCGATCCCTATGCCATATGCTACATTGCTGCCACAACTCCTGAAACTCAACCTAGTTGAGCTAAGGACGTTGGCACCTCCAGATCCCAACAGTCTACCTAGGAATTATGATTCCAACGCCAGATGTGCCTTCCATTCAAATGCACCTGGCCACAGTACAGAAAAGTGCAGAGCTTTGCACATGAAGGTACAAGACCTGGTAGACTCTAAAGCTCTGAATTTCGCACCACCACCTAATGTCAACAAAAATCCGATGCCAAACCACGGGGGTCCCAGAATTAACGCTATTGAAGAAGACAAGCCGTCTTATTTAATAACCAGTGTGGGTCAGATCCGGACACCGTTGGTAGAAATCAAGGCTCAACTCCTCGAATGTCAGATGTTCCCGGGGTGTGAATTAGGGTGTGCCTACTACAATATCTCAGTAAATGGGTGCGATAACCTGAGGAATGGCATAAATGGTCTTATTCAGAGTGGCCAACTTCAAATCACCACATCATTCCCAACAAATACAACAATCTCAACAACAACAATTCCGGCATCTCCTACGACTGCAGCAACCATTGTACCTGACAGTTCTTCGGTTTCATCAACAAGTGCTTCATCTATCATCTCAACTGATCATCCATCAACAAATTTTCCTTCTACAACTTCAGCACCACTCCGGTTTGAGTTTCCTACAACAACAACATCCATCCTTCCACCAATGTCTCCTACAACATCAGCAACAAATCATGAAGATGTCTCAACTGTCACAATATTTTACGATCCAGAAAATAACTCTGTTTACAACTCAGAAAGTGCTGCTCCCATCAGAGCACCGGTCACAATTTATTATGATCCACAGACTATCACAATTCCTTCCGCAGCCGCAATCAGTCCAGTCACTATCACGGTGCCTGGACCAGTACCTTATGAAAGCAGTAATGCCATCCCGTGGCATTACGGCTCTGACCTGTACTGCGAAGGACAAAGAATCACTTTTGAATCATCAACCCCTGCACCACAAATTGACAATGTGGGAGGAGGCGGAGGCTTCACTCGAAGCGGACGTCTTTTCGCTCCACAAATTCAGAGACCCACTGCCGAAGCAGAAGCTGCTGCTAAAGCAAAAGGAAAAAGCTTGGTGCAGGAAGAGCAGACCGTTAAAGAAGCCTTGAAAACACCCTTTGACCAAGAGGTTGATGAGTTCATGCGAATCATCAAGAAAAGTGATTACAAAATAGTGGATCAGCTTCATCAGACGCCTTCCAAGATCTCAATCCTATCATTGCTTATGTGCTCCGAAGCCCATCGGAATGCACTACTCAAAGTCTTGCACGCAGCTTACGTGCCTGAAGAGATCACTGTCAATCAGCTAGAAGCTGTAGATGGAAATGTTAATGCTAGTCACGGACTAGGGTTCACCAATACTTATTTGACTACGGAAGGCCGCAACCATAACAAAGCCTTGCACATAACCATGGAATGTAAAGGTGCAGTCCTTTCCCATGTGCTGGTGGACACGGGGTCATCCCTAAATGTCTTACCTAAAAAGGCCTTGGTGAAGCTAGAATATGATGGATTGGCGTTAAGACCCAGCAACCTGGTGGTGAGAGCCTTTGATGGTTCGAAAAGATCGGTTCTGGGAGAGATCGAGTTGCCCATAACGATTGGCCCGCAGACCTTCAAAACGACCTTCTACGTGATGGATATACAGCCTGCCTACAGCTGTCTATTGGGTAGGCCATGGATTCACGCCGCTGGCGCCGTGACCTCTACCCTTCACCAGAAGTTAAAATATGAGTGGGAGGGTCAAATCGTTACTATCTGTGGAGAGGAGGATATTTTTGTCAGCCACCTGGCTACCTATAAGTATATTGAGATGGATGGGGAGATCCATGAAACAATGAGCCAGGGTTTTGAAGCCTTGAATGTCAATGAAACATCTGCTGTGCCTGGTACTTCAATATCATCATACCAACAAGCCCGGAAGGTTGTTGAGGGAGGAAACGCCCAAGGCTGGGGCAAACTGTTATCGGTGGAGAAGAAAGAGGATAGATTTGGGTTGGGTTACAAACCAACTCAACAAGATCAAGCAGAGGCTGCAAAGGAGCCCAACTTTGTGAGTGGGGGGATGCTCACCCCTGATGCTGTCAACTGTCTGGAAGACGAGCTGGAAGAAGAACGCAACCTGGAAAGCTGGATTCGTCCAAAGATCCCGGGGAGCAGTATCTCAAACTGGTCTTCCCAGGAAATTATAAGAGTTACTCATGCAGAGTAATTATTATTTCCTGTATTTTTATAGCATGCATCAAAGTCTTGCATCTTGCCCAAGATGACAAGACTCATTTTGTAATCGGGCCATCTGTACTTTTTGTGCAACAAGATTAATCAATGAAATATCAGACATCTTTTTGCAAATGAGTCTTTTTCTTTTCCGTTCACTGTTTTTCCATTTTTCTTTTTGTACAAAAAATAAATGGCAGTGTTTTCAAAATGACAACTTTATTTCACTTTTCTAAAACAAGATTAAAATCAAATCACTAAAATGAACAAACTAAACCCTTGCAGAGTGTGCCTTCCAGACAGCACCGACAACAGCACGGCTATGACTTCGTATGACTTTGACAATCCGATCAATCAAACTGATGAAGGGGTTGAAGAAGAATATGAGCTTCCTGAAGAGCTAGCCAGGTTGTTAAGACAAGAGGAAAAGGTTATTACTCCTCACCAGGAGGAGGTTGAAACAATCAATCTTGGTACAGACGAAGATGTGAAAGAAGTTAAAATCGGGGCCTGCCTACAAGACTCAGTGAAGAGACAACTGATTGACCTGCTTCGAGAGTATGTGGACGTGTTTGCTTGGTCTTATCAAGATATGCCGGGATTGGACACCGACATTGTTGTTCACAAGTTGCCTTTGAGAGAAGAATGCCCACCGGTCAAACAGAAACTGCGCCGTACTCGCCCGGACATGGCAATGAAAATCAAGGAAGAGGTACAAAAGCAATGGGACGCCGGGTTCCTTGCTGTGACTAGCTATCCGCCGTGGGTTGCTAACATAGTACCTGTGCCCAAGAAAGACGGCAAAGTAAGGATGTGTGTTGACTACCGGGATCTGAACAGAGCTAGCCCGAAAGATGATTTCCCACTACCTCACATTGATGTATTGGTGGATAATACGGCTCAGTTCTCGGTATTCTCCTTCATGGACGGATTTTCAGGATACAATCAGATTAAAATGTCACCTGAAGACATGGAGAAGACAACCTTCATCACACCCTGGGGCACGTTCTGCTACAAGGTAATGCCATTTGGGCTGAAGAATGCTGGTGCGACATATCAACGGGCTATGGTGACATTATTCCATGATATGATTCATAAGGAAATCGAATGTTATGTGGATGACATGATTGCCAAGTCCCTTACCAAAGAAGATCACCTGGTAAATCTGCTGAAGCTATTCAAGCGTCTGAGGAAGTATCAACTAAAGCTGAACCCCAACAAATGCACATTCGGGGTGAGATCTGGTAAGCTGCTGGGATTTATTGTGAGTGAGAAAGGGATCGAAGTTGACCCCGACAAAGTCAAAGCCATCCAAGAGATGCCTGCACCAAAGACAGAGAAAGAAGTTCGAGGGTTCTTAGATCGATTGAACTACATCTCAAGGTTCATATCCCACCTTACAGCAACCTGTGAACCCTTGTTCAAGCTGTTAAGAAAAGAACAGACGGTCAGGTGGAATGAAGACTGCCAGAAGGCATTTGACAAGATCAAGGAATACTTACAAGAACCTCCCATCCTTATGCCTCCAGTTGAAGGAAGACCTCTGATAATGTACTTGACAGTATTAGAAGAGTCAATGGGGTGTGTGTTGGGCCAGCATGACGAGTCTGGTCGAAAAGAGTATGCAATATACTACCTAAGCAAAAAGTTTACCGACTGTGAACAACGTTATTCACTGCTCGAGAAAACTTGCTGTGCTTTAGCGTGGGCTGCTCGCCGACTGAGGCAGTATATGTTGACCCACACTACTTTGTTGATATCAAAAATGGACCCAGTCAAGTACATTTTCGAGAAGCCAGCTCTTACCGGACGGGTTGCAAGATGGCAGATGATTCTCACAGAATACGACATCCAGTATACATCTCAGAAAGCCATCAAGGGCAGTGTATTGTCTGAATATCTTGCTGAGCAACCTATTGATGATTATCAGCCTATGAGATTTGACTTCCCTGATGAAGACATCATGTTCATAAAAGCAAAAGATCATGAAGAGCCTATTCACACTGAAGGGCCTGACCCGGAAGAAGAATGGACTATGATGTTTGATGGGGCTGTTAATATGAATGGTCGTGGTGTTGGTGCAGTACTCATTACACCCAAAGGAGTTCACATGCCTTTCTCGGCAAAACTCACCTTTAACTGCACTAACAACGAAGCTGAATACGAAGCTTGTATTATGGGTCTTGAGGAAGCCATTGACCTCAGGATCAAGACATTGACCGTATTCGGAGATTCAGCTCTGGTAATCAATCAAACCAACGGAAAATGGTACACCCACCAGGACCATCTGATACCTTACAGGGATTATACAAGGAGGTTATTGACTTTCTTTACAACAGTCAAACTTGAGTATATCCCTCGGGATGAGAATCAGTTTGCAGATGCTCTTGCTACCATTTCATCCATGATCAAAGTTCAAGCTGCCAACTTTGTACCTCAGATTTCAGTGTCCAGACTCGACAGACCAGCATATGTATTTGCAGCAGATGTTGTTAAAGACGATAAGCCTTGGTTCCAGGACATTAAACGCTTCTTGGAGGATCAAACATACCCACCTGGGGCATCTTCCAATGATAAGAAGACTTTGAGAAGGCTTGCTGGTAGTTTCTTTTTGAACATTGATGGGTCTTTGTATAAAAGGAACTTTGATATGGTACTCCTCAGATGTGTTGATAAGACAGAAGCAGATTTGTTGATGCATGAAGTGCACGAAGGATCCTTTGGTACCCATGCAGGAGGGCATGTCATGGCTAAGAAGTTGCTAAGATCAGGTTATTACTGGATCACAATGGATGCCGACTGTTGTGCCTACGCCAGAAAATGCCATAAATGCCAGATTTATGCAGATAAGGTGCATGTGCCCCCCAATCCTTTGAACATAATGTCTTCACCCTGGCCCTTTGCTATGTGGGGCATTGATATGATTGGCAAGATCGAGCCAACTGCTTCAAATGGCCACAGATTCATCCTGGTCGCCATTGATTATTTCACCAAGTGGGTTGAAGTAGCCTCATATGCAAACGTTACAAGGCAAGTGGTAGCCAGATTTCTGAAGAGAGATATCATCTGTCAGTATGGAGTGCCCGAGCGAATCATTACTGATAATGGTTCCAATTTAAACAACAAGATGATGGCAGAGCTGTGCCGGGACTTCAAGATTCAACATCACAATTCTTCTCCTTACAGGCCAAAGATGAATGGCGCTGTTGAGGCAGCAAATAAAAATGTCAAGAAGATTGTGCAGAAGATGGTAGTCACTTACAAAGACTGGCATGAAATGCTACCGTTTGCCTTGCATGGGTACCGCACGTCAATCAGAACATCCACTAGGGCAACACCGTATCAACTTGTGTATGGTATGGAAGCAGTCCTACCTGTCGAAGTTGAATTACCCTCCCTACGGGTACTAATGGATGTTAAGCTGAACGAAGCAGAATGGGTCAGGGCCCGATACGAGCAACTGAGTCTGATTGAAGAAAAGAGATTGACTGCAATCTATCATGGGCAGTTGTATCAGAAGAGAATGAAGAAAGCCTTCGATCAGAAAGTCAGGCACCGAGAGTACCAAGTAGGAGATCTGGTGCTGAAAAGAATCCTCCCTCCTCATACAGACCACAGGGGCAAATGGACTCCAAACTATGAAGGACCATTTGTGGTAAAGAAAGTTTTCTCTGGTGGAGCACTGATGCTCAACACCATGGACGGTGAGGATTTCCCGTCCCCTGTGAATTCAGATGCAGTTAAAAAATACTTCGCATAAAAAGACCCGCTGGACATAAAAACAGAATGTAAGTCCAGGCAAAAATAGGGCACCCCGGCGAGTCAAAAACAGAATAAAAGACTCGGGCAAAAATAAGGGAAAATAAATAAAAATGTACACCCGCTGAGTTGAAAAGCCACATTGGACAACTCAGGCAAAAATGGGTATCCCGATGGATTGAAAACCCGGAAGGGCGATCCATGCAAAATAAGGGAATAAGCGAACAACTGCATTTTGAATTCGTCTGTATCATCTACAACTTGGTAAGCTTCGAAAAGATCTAGCTTCAATCAGAATCAACATTCTTCAGAAAGCAAGATGAGAAGAACGTCAAAAGTCATACGGGTCATAGCGAAGAGGAAGCTCCTCAAAGCGTCATCAACACTGCCAACATTTTGTTTCTCAATTTGTAACAATCTCCTCGTTTCAGGGGATATGTTCCTTTGACTGTATCTCGCCCATTCAGGGCATATGAATTAATAAAATCAGATTTTCAGTCATGTCTCGTTTTGTACATTTTACTTGCAAAAAATGTCTGATGTCTTAAAAAAAAAAAAAAAAAAAAAAAAAAAAAAAAAAAAACTGATTGCATAAGAATACAGATGCTTATTTTCAAATAAAAACATGCTTGCAGGAAATATGCTTACTCTCAAAAGTATCTAAACTCCTATGACGGAATCCAGTAAAGGATACCTCGGGATTATCTTGTGCGTTTCTCTATCTTTTTCAGGATTGCAGGTGTCCAGAACGCAACTTGGGGCATGAAAACTTTATCCCAGCAAGCTGGCAAATCCACACTCAATTTTAGCACCCAAAGTGCTCTCTCCCCAGCTGAGTTGCCTCTCATGACTCCCCCGGCTGAGCTGCCACTTGCTATCTCTCCCCATCAGAGTTGCCAGGCATCACAGTAGGCGCCCATGTCCCCGGCTGAGTCAAAGAATCCACCTCAACTGAATTTCTAAGGAGGTCTTTCAGTGATTCCTCTTTTCTCCCCAGCCGAGTTTCCATTTCATCCTCAGCCAAGTACAAAAGTCAGGGAACCATCTCCCCACAGAGCTCCAGCCTCTATCCAGAAGAGCAACGCACGAAGAATCACAACAGAGTGAAAGAAAGCTTCTTCAAACCCCAGTTGGGTCCATCACTACCAGGATAGGTTCATCAATGACCTATATCCCCAAACAGATATCATCTCATCAGATCTACCAATGATCTCACCCCCAGCTGGGATGTCCGCTTCAGGCGGATCAATCGAAGATCTTCGCAGCAACGGGACCCGGATCCCGGTTTGGTATCTTTGCATAATCATAGCATTCGCATCATGTTCACCCACAAAGCGTGGCATTCCGTTTTAACACTGAGCATTACGGCAAAAATCCAACATATAGCATAATCATAAGCCATGTTTTAAATCAGCACTTGTGAATAATGACAGTTCATCAACGTACAGAAAAATCCCCACCAGAGTTCCCAGCAAAAGCAGCTGCCTCACAACCACAAACACCAGTATATACTCATTTTGACACCCGTCCGTGTCATACCCCAGCAGAAAGCCAAAGACATCCTCTTTGCACTCACATATGCCTATATACACTTTCTCGACACCCGTCCGTGTCATATCCCCAGCACAGTCATCTACACTTTTGCAACCCACATACTTGTTGATATTATTATACCTTTCTCTCTTGACACTCGTCCGTGTCGCTCTCCCCAGCAGTTAACACTCATCTATACAATACTCATACTCATTACTCATGTTACACTCATACAGATACTCGTCCGTATCTTGTATATACCATTCATATCCCCACAGATTCGGCATTGGTCCATGATTCTTTGTTAACCAGTTGGTACTCGTCCGTATCATCATCTCAGAACATGCGTCAAGCGTTTGTTTCTACTTGATACTCGTCCGTATCATAGTCTTAAAGATGCTCGTCCACATCTTTAATCCATACACCGTGTCAAACACTTTTGTCTTCTTGGATATAGATACTCGCCTGTGTCTACTATTCCCTAGAGGAATCCTCTCAGATTCAACACTCGTCCGTGTTTTCTGTTAACCAGTTGATACTCGTCCGTATCATCATCTTTGAACACGCGCCAGTGTTTGTTTCTACCCGATACTCGTCCGTATCGTAGTCTTAGGGATGCTCGTCCGCATCTTTAATCTATACACAACATCTAAACACTTATACCTTCTGTTTCTTGGATGTAAACACTCGTCCGTGTTTACTATTCCCCAGTAGATCACCAACAAAGCAAATTTCTTTTTATCTAACACTCGTCCTGTGTTATGATAAACCCTGAGAGCAGCCGTACCCTGCTAGGTGGTCGTCCTCCACCTCTTGATGGTCGTCCTCCATCACGCTCATCCGATGGCCGTCCCCATCGTTGATATTCAGCAGCCGTCCCCTGCTAGGTGGTCGTCCTCCACCTCTTGATGATCGTCCTTCATCAATTTTATCCAATGGCCGTCCCCATTGTTGATTTTGGTTATCTGGCATTCGTCCTATGTCATGATAAACCCTGAGAGCAGCCGTCCCCTGCTAGGTGGTCGTCCTCCACCTCTTGATGGTCGTCCTCCATCATGCTCATCCGATGGCCGTCCCCATCGTTGATATTTTTTCGGCATCCGCACCCTGCCTGGTGGTCGTCCTCCACCTTTGATGGCCGTCCCCATCATAATTCCTTTATTCCCCAACAGAGCAGTCGTCCCCTGCTAGGTGATCGTCCTTCACCTTTGATGGCCGTACCCCATCATCTGTTTATTTCATTCATTCTTTAACCCGATGGCCGTCCCCGTCGTGGTCCCTTTTCTTTTTAGCCCGATGGCCGTCCCCATCGTCGGTTACTTTGCTTTATGAACTTGATGGCCATCCCCGTCATGTTTCATTGATCCCCAGAAATTCTACAGCTTTATCTTGATGGCCGTCCCCATCATAATTTCTTACTTTTCCCAGCTAGTCGGTCGTCCCCGTCTTGGCTTTACCTTTTTATCCCCAGCATGTCGGCCGTCCCCGTTATTGCTTTATTCCTCACACTTTACAATTTACTTTATTTTCTTTTACAATCTATATCCCTTTTCTTCTTCATTCTGTGAGTGCAAATTTTGGACTGTCTTTGGTATTCAACCACAAGTTATCCTGTTTGCCTGTTAACCCGTTGCTTACATCCTGCACAGCAAACTCATGTTTGAATAGGGGCAGCTGTAAACACCCCAAATTTTCCCTCACCCATTCACACCATGGCTTGTGATCATTTCATATGCATAAACACAATCATATCATCTCATATCCCATTTTTGTTTCACTGCATAGATTCAAAGTCATCTGCATCTAGGGTTTGTGAGCTGAGCAATCCAAGAGCTTCTTGAGCCACTCCAAAGGCCACCAATCACTTCAAAAGGATCCATGTATGTTCTTATATCATATTACATCCTCTCAAAGTCAAAAATGCAAAAGAATCACAAGAACTGGGATTGGTGTGAATGCAGAGCCAGGTTTGACTGCACAATTGACCTAGAATTAGGGTTTTGGTTTCAGAGGCCATAACTCCAATTTTTTTGGTCATTCTTGTTTCCATTGGTCTCTATATGGTATAGGGAGTGTGCATATCAATTTTCATGAAGAAATTCCATGGGGAAGTCATCTGATCAAGGGTTGACTTTTCAGACAAGTCAGTGCAAAATCAGGGCATCTGAGGCCCCCAATGACCCAACCAAGGGGTGATCTTCATCATTTTGAGTGTATATGATCTTTATTTGATCATGGAAGAAGGTTGAAGTTCACAAAATTCAAGAATTACAAGTTTTTGCAAAGTTGACTTTTTAGGGCATGGTTGACTTTTCAAGAATTTGTAAATTAGGTCACTTTTCAAACCTTACTTTTTGATCCAAAAATGCTTCAAATGGAAAAACTTTGGTCATGAAAGTTGGAGATTAGATCTTTCCCTTTTCAAAAAGTACAAGAACATGACCTAATTCATCTTGGATCAAAAGTTATGGTGTGTTGAAGTTGGCAAAAATCACTAATTTTCAAGTTATGCACTAAAAAGAAAACTTGCAATTTCATGAACCAAGCATTCTAGTAACTTCAAAGTGACTTCAAAGCTGCATTACATGATCACACATGACCCCAAAAACAGATTTGGCCCAAGGAATTTTGGATGGCTTGCCTTGATTTTCAAAGTTCCATAAAGCATTTTTCATAAGTATGCAAAAAGAGGATTCTTGGCAAAATCATGCTTCAAGGAATTATGTGATCACTAGCTGATCTCTAAACATTGCCATGACCAATTGAGACATCATGTGACAAAATTCAGCAAGCATTGTCTCATGTGCTTAGCATAAACTCATGAGAAAACACAAGTTGTCAAGTTGCAAAAGCTAGCATAGCTTGTCATCCATATGTTGCAGTCAGCTACAAACAATCCAAGGGCTCTCCTCAACTCAAGCTGGAGCAAGACATGACCTCACACAGTTGCTTCCATGACCCATACTCTCAAGGACACAAACTTGACTTTTTTGCAAAAGGCTCCCATACTCTTGGCACAGTACACAGCCACCCTACTGACCTGCCTCACAGTCTATCCACACAAGTTGGAGATGATATAGCAAAGCATTGAGCATTGAAGCTGGCCAGAACATAGCATATCACAAAACTGTCCAAAACTCTTCTCTCTTCGAATCTCATTTTCCAGCCATCAAACACCCCATTTCTCTTCACCAACAAATCAAACACATAAAAAAGAACCAGAATCCACCATGAATGCAGCCTGAAACCCTACTAATCACAACTGCCAAACCTGCCATAAAAGAACTCAAACTTCCAAAATAGCCACCAGCAAGAGGTTGTGAACATTCCATTGGCTTCAAGGGGTCCAGAGAAGGCATCCTGCACCAAAGCAGGGTCAGAAGAGCTCAGATTCACAGTTCATCACTTCAGGTAGCTTCAAGTTTTCAACTTTTCAGAGCTTGATTTTTATGTTAAAAATTGATTTTGTATGCTTTGCTGGTCATGGGGATGGGTTTAGAATTAGAAATGAGTGAGAAATGAGGATTTACCAGGGCTCTGAAACATTGCCCGTGAAACTTCATGGCTTCGATTCCCTTAGTTTAAGCATGAGAAATTTATTTTGAGAGTTGATTTGAGTGAGGTTTGAGTAGAGGAGTGTTTCCTTGGCTTTAATTTGAAGAATGGTTGCCTGAATCGTATTCTAGGGTTTGGTGGTCACCGGAGAAGATGACCGGAGCTTCCCTCCGGTCACCTGAAAGTCATTTGCCCTAATCTCAGGTCATTAATTCCATTTGAATCTTGGGCGTTGGATTGCTTGACTCCGTTGACCTCCCGCGTACATGAATGGTCCAGATCCTTTTGTTTTGCCCTAATCACCTTTAATTAGTTTAATTAATCTTAATTAAATTAATTTAATCTGAACCAACCACAGCCCTTGGATTCGCGCGCCAGTCAACCCTTTTAAACCCAGTTCAAATCTCAGCCATTAGATCTGAATACTTTTCATTTATTTTCATTTTTATTTCATTTTCTTTCATTTAATTTGCATAATTTATTTAAAATAGTAAAAATTGTCTAAAAATTATGAAACTTCTTCTCAAGAATTTCATAAATTTTTATGACACAAAAATATTTTTGTTTTCATTTTTTACATTAAAAAAGTATTTTTAAATATTTAAAAGATTATTTTTAATTGATTAATGAAAATTAATTTATTAAAAATACTTTTAGGTATTTAAAAATCACCAAAAAATTCATGAAATGTCCTAAGACATTTAGAAACATTGTCCAACCTTCAAACCAAATTTAATTTTTGATCTTGATGCATTTTAAGAATTTCTCATTGAATTAAAATCATTTTTGTGCATTATTTTGATCCAAAGTTCAAAAAATCATTTCTGCCTATCCATGAAGAGTTGGACATTGGTTCTTTTTGCATTGCATTGTGTTTAGCATGTAGTTTGTGAGATTAAATGGCCATGATTTGATCTTTCATTTTCAATTTGTTTGGCATTTTTCTTGTTTAGGAACCCTAAAACCCTAGAAATCTTAGAAAAATCATAGCTTGAAAGTGGTTAGGAGTTGAGACCTCTCCTTTGGGCATTGGTTTAGTATAGGATTAGGGATCCTTTGAGTGGCATTTTCAATTTTTTATCTTAGGGTTTGCTTCTGATTTTGGTTTTTGTTTGATGTATTGTTCATAAACCCTAATTTGGGTTACCATATGCATCCATCTTGCATTCTCTTGCATAACATGACTTGCCATGACATTTCAAGCATCCATTTGATTCATTTGATATCATGAGACATATTGAAAGCATGTTTGATCATTGCATCATGTATTTTCCATGTTGTATGTCATGTGCACTTCATAACTTTTCATGTATGTCCATGCTTCCTAACTTGCTTCATTTGCATTCATAAGCTTGTATGATTATTTCCATGTGTTGCTTCATGTTTGTAGCATCTCATAACATCATTAGCATCATGTAAATGTTTCTGTTTTTGTTTCTCATCATGTCATCTCATCCCATTTTGCATTGCATGGCATTCCTTTTCTAACCTTTCAGGTGGTAAGTGACTTTGAGAAGTGAATTTGCCTTCACTTCTCATAACTTCTCTTCATCTATTTTCAAGCATCCTTGCTGCATTTTTGTATGTGTTTGAGATTGAGCTTGCTCATTCTTCCTCTTCCCACTTTCTTTCTTCAAGTGACTTGACTTCTTGAATGAAGCAAGTTGCTTTGCCTCTCTTGATCCTTTCATCTGCTTCCTGGTGGTTCCATTGAAGACTTCTCTTGAAAACCTCACAAACCTTAGGGACAACCAAGCATGACAATGATTAGGGTTCTGATTAGTCCCCTTCTTAGTTTTACCTTTGTGTCTCTTTTGAGTCTTCTCTTCTCATCTCATAATCAGGGACTAAACCCTAAAGGCTTTAAGGCTTTGTGATTAAGCTTATGCCTGCATCCTTCTCTTAGGATGGAGTGTATAACTTTAATCCTAAGTGTTAAACCCTTAATGTGTTTAAATCCTTTAATCAATTCATCTAATAATCATCAAGACATCAAGCTTGTAACTTGGGCCTTGCATCAGGGTTCTAATTCTTCCTTAATTGGTTAAGAAGGACTAACCCTAGTGTTAATGGACAAGTCCCCCTCAAGTTGTCTTACAAACCCTAAAACTCACTTCATCATCATACCATTAAATAAAATCCACTTAATCAAAGGCTTGTTTTGTCATGAGTTTAATCCCTAATCATGGATTAAGTTGAGGAGCTTTCCTCAGCTTAAACATTCTCATCTATTATCCTTCTATTAGGATGGTGTAATGAGTCTGTTAAATCCCTGATTATGGCTTAACCTCATTACTTAACACTAAACAAAAACACCAAAAACATCTAATTAATCACAAATAGGTTAATAATCTTAATCCTATACCAAAGGTGATTAAGTGTGAGAATCTGACTTCACACTTAAGGTATTCTCATTACCCCTAATCAGAGGGAAGATGTGATGAGTTTACTAAATCCATTGGTTTAGGCTCAAGCTCATTAACTTATGAAAAACTTTCAAAAGCAATAAAAGACTGAAAACACAAAAACAAACAATAATCGTCTCCTTCGGGATTCTTTTTCTCATCTCATTCACTCACAAACGAGAACTTGCTTCTTCCGTCTAATGCAAGACAGTTTGCACCTGAGCCAGACAGGTCATGCACTTGAGCATAGACAAGCAAGCAGTTCACAAGTCAATTCATCTTTCAGTCTCTTTGGGTCGAACTACGGTGTTCTGACTTCCTCATTGCACGAGAGGATACGTAGGCATAACTTAACGGTTATCGAACAAAAGTCTCTGTACATTCCCCCTCTTTCCAGCATCATTCTTTTAGCCTCATGATCTTGAGCAATTCATTCTCATTCCTACACTGACACATCATTTATACACTTCACTTCTCTTACACTGACACCTGTACATCCTTTTCCAGCTCTTTTGTACACAGATTGCACTGACACTACCCCTTTAAAACACAAATCTTTTAAGCGTGGATCCCGTCGAGTACGGCGGACAATCTGGGTGCTAATACCTTCCCAGGCTGTAACCAACCCCCTTTCTCAGTCTCTCTGGTTCGCAACCGTCTTATCCATGTCTTTCTAGGTCTATGCAGCATTGCCTTTCCTCCGGGATAAAAATGCCTAGCTGGCGACTCTATTCATTCCCTGTGAGTTCACTCCTGTGTGTCCTCGCATCCCCCTTTCGCCGACCATTCGCGTCTGTACCCCATTTGACCCGACTTCATTTGGTGGGAGCGACAACATGATGAAAAAGAAATATCAAAGATGGATATGCCATCACTGTGGAAGGTTTGGTCACATAAAACCTTACTGCTACAAGCTGCATGGATACCCCAATCAGAGTTCCCAGCACCCTCTTAAGCAGAAGACAGAGGTCACCAAGAAAATCTGGATACCTAAAGCTAGTTTGTATGCTGATAAAAGCTACCAGTACATGCCTAAGAACAAGGTCAACAGGCAGCCTTGGAACTCTAGAGATAGACACTACCCAGAACAGATGCATCAAAGGAAACCTCACAACAGGCACAAATGGTCCAAGAAGGTTGTTGCCTCTTTAGCTCATACATCTCTCAGAGTATCAGCTAAGGAAGACTGGTATTTTGACAGTGGCTACTCAAGGCACATGACTGGACTGAAGAATCTGCTGGTAGACTTAAAGTCACAGTCATCCAGATATGTAACCTTTGGAGATGGAGCAAAGGGGGAAATCAAGGGAGTTGGGACCCTGGACTGCTCAGGTGTACCAAGTCTAGATGATGTGTTGTTGGTAAAAGGATTAACTGCTAACTTGATCAGCATAAGTCAATTATGTGACCAAGGTTACAGTGTAAACTTTACCAAAACTGAATGCATAGTTTCTGATAAAGAACAGAAGGTTGTCATGAGAGGAGCCAGATCAAAAGACAACTGCTATATGTGGGAACCCCAAGATTTCAGCCTCACATCAACTTGTTCCTTAGCCAAAGAAGAAGAAGTGAAGTTGTGGCACCAAAGACTGGGTCATCTCCATCTCAGAGGAATAAAGAAGATCATTTCTATGGAGGCTGTAAGAGGGATCCCAAGACTTAAAATTGATGAAAGTAAAGTGTGTGGTGAATGTCAAATAGGCAAGCAAACCAAAATGTCACACCCAAAGCTCCAACATCTGACAACTTCCAAAGTCTTGGAATTATTACATATGGATCTTATGGGACCAATGCAGGTAGAGAGTCTTGGTGGAAAAAGATATGCCTATGTGGTTGTTGATGACTTCTCAAGATATACCTGGATAAGATTCATCAAAGAGAAGTCTGATGTGTTTGATGTATTCAAAGATCTGTGTCATAGAATCCAAAGAGAAAAAGAAAGCTGTGTGGTCAGAATAAGAAGTGATCATGGAAAGGAGTTTGAGAATCAAAAATTCTCAGACTTCTGTTCTTCAGAAGGGATCAATCATGAGTATTATTCTCCTATAACCCCTCAACAGAATGAGATTGTTGAAAGGAAAAACAGAACTATTCAGGAGTCAGCTAGAGCCATGATTCATGCTAAAAAGTTACCCCTGTACTTTTGGGCTGAAGCTATGAACACAACATGCTACATCCACAATAGAGTCACACTAAGAAAGGGAACTTTATCCACCATCTATGATGTCTGGAAGGGCAGAAAACCTACAGTCAAGTACTTTCATGTGTTTGGAAGTAAGTGTTATATTCTGGCTGATAGGGATCAAAGAAGGAAGATGGACCCTAAAAGTGATGAAGGGATTTTTCTTGGATACTCCATAAATAGCAGAGCTTACAGAGTATTTAACTCCAGAACCAAGGTTATAATGGAGTCAATAAATGTGATTATTGATGATGCCTCTGCAAATGTTGCTGATGATGTTGGAACATCTGCTGACAATCAGACTGAAATTGAAATAAAAAGTGATAATCTTGACTTCACTCTAACTGAGGCAAGGTCAGAACAATCCAACAAACCTCCCTCCATCAGAATCCAGAAAGATCATCCTAAAGAACGGATAATTGGGGATCCCAACAAAGGTGTCATCACTAGATCAAGAGAGGTGATCTCAGGCTCCTGCTTTGTTTCAAAGATAGAACCTAAGAACATCAAGGAAGCTCTGAATGATGAGTACTGGATCTTTGCTATGCAGGAAGAATTAGGCAAGTTTACAAGGAATGAAGTATGGGATCTTGTTCCTAGGCCTGATGACATTAATGTGATTGGCACTAAGTGGGTGTATAAAAACAAGTCTAATGAGCAGGGAGTAGTTACCAAAAACAAGGCTAGGCTTGTGGCTCAAGGGTATACACAAATTGAAGGGGTAGATTTTGATGAAACCTTTGCACCAGTAGCAAGGCTTGAATCAATCAGACTACTCCTAGGAATTGCTTGCATCCTAAAGTTCAAACTATTTCAGATGGATGTTAAAAGTGCCTTTCTAAATGGGTACCTTAATGAGGAAGTGTATATGGAGCAACCAAAGGGATTTGTAGATCCAAGCTGTCCAGACCCTGTATATAAGCTAAGGAAAGCTCTGTATGGTCTAAAGCAAGCCCCCAGAGCATGGTATGAAAGATTGACCACTTTTCTCATTAAACATGGATACAAAAAAGGTGGAATAGACAAAACCTTGTTTGTAAAGGATGAAGAGGGAAAGGTTATGATTGCTCAAATATATGTGGATGACATAGTATTTGGTGGGATGTCAGACAGGATGGTTAAACATTTTGTTACTCAAGTGGAGTCTGAGTTTGAAATGAGCTTAGTGGGAGAACTAACATACTTCCTTGGACTACAAATCAAGCAAATGGAGGACTCCATGTTCATATCCCAAAGCAAGTATGCAAAGAACACTGTCAAGAAGTTTGGGATGGACAATGCAAGTCACAAAAGAACACCTGCCCCCACTCATTTAAAACTTACCAAGGATGACAAAGGTGAGAGTGTGGACCAAAGCTTGTACAGAAGCATGATTGGAAGCCTACTATATCTTACAGCTAGCAGACCAGATATAGCTTTTGCTGTAGGTGTGTGTGCAAGGTATCAAGATGAGCCAAAAGTGAGTCATCTAAACCAGGTTAAGAGGATATTGAAATATGTAAATGGTACATGTGACTATGGCATAATGTACTCTCATGGCTGTGAACCAATTCTCACTGGATTTTGTGATGCTGACTGGGCTGGAAGTGCTAATGATAGAAAGAGTACATCAAGAGGATGCTTCTTTCTAGGGAACAATTTAATTTCTTGGTTCAGTAAGAAACAAAATTGTGTGTCCCTATCCACTGCTGAAGCTGAATATATTGCAGCTGGTAGCAGTTGTTCACAGTTGGTATGGATGAAGCAAATGCTCACAGAATACAATGTCCCACAAGATGTCATGACATTGTACTGTGACAATTTAAGTGCTATTAACATCTCAAAAAATCTTATCCAACACAACAGAACTAAGCACATAGATATCAGACATCACTTCATCAGAGACCTTGTGGAAGAGAAGGTGATCACATTAGAGCATGTAGCCACAGAGCTGCAATTAGCTGATATATTTACTAAAGCTTTGGATGCTACCCAATTTGAAAACCTAAGGGGTAAATTGGGAATCTGCTTATGTGAAATATAGCAGTTATGGAGAAGTGTCAGCATGTCTCATGACATCGCGTGGCATGATCACCAGATGGCAGCACCAGCCTGGTCAATAACTCTGTGTATTCCACTCTTAAAAATTCCACTAGTAACGGATTCTATAAATGTACAAACGTGCTCTCAGCTCCTCACCTCCTCATTAGCTCCACTAAACGATTTGCATGCTAAAGCTGAATATCTAAGCTCATCAACATCTATCAAACCTAAATCATCTTCCACTACATTCAAAAAATGTCTCAACATCAAAACCCTCACTTCAGTGATGAGGGTCTCAATCAAGAAGATGTAGTGCACGCAACCCCAATCTTTATAGTACCAATGGATGCTACTCCTATAGATGAGATCAGAGGAAGCATTCCTATTGCTTAAAAACCTAGAACTCCAAATGCAAGAAGAGCTAAGGAGCCTGTTTTCAGCAAAAGCAAGGGAACTCCTTCATCTACAAGCACCCCCAAAGCTTCTGATTATGTGGATGCATCCATCAAACAACTTGTAAACAGGATCCTCTCTGAACAAAGAGTTGTACCTGGGGTGTCTGTTCCCCTGAACAGCATGCCTGCTCCACAAGAAGAACCAAACAACCAGGCTGAAGAGGACATACCTTCTCAACAGGATGTCCCAAGAAATGTTGAAGCATCTGAGGGGCATGACAAAGCCTCAAATGATCAAGCCACTGATGATAAAGCCACTGATGATCAAGCTTCTGTTGATCAAACTGCTGAAAAAGAGGCTTCCCAACCTCCACCTGTTGAAAACCTAGATGATGACTCTGACACAGAGATCATTTCATATGTTAATCCTAGCATAGCCAAGAGGCTTAGGGCTAGGAAGGAGAAGAAGCCTGCTGCACATGCAACTCCTGAAAAGAAACAGTCTACTCCCAAAAAGGACAAAGTCAAAGTTGCCTTTGGACCTACTAAACAATGGAGCAAGGTAAGCACCCAGAAGAGGAATGCTACAACTCCACCTGACTCAGATGTTGAGAAGGATGTCCCAACATCCCAACCAAGGAAGAAGCCAGCACCTCCCAGGTCTGCCTCTGCTGTTCCTGAAGCACCTCTGGACAATGTGTCCTTCCATCATGTCTCCAGTGTGAGCAAGTGGAAGTATGTCTACCAAAGAAGGGTGGCTCTGGAAAGAGAGCTGGGCAGCAATGCTTTGGAGTGCACTGAGGTAATAGACTTAATCTCCAATGCTGGTTTATTCAAAACTGTCTCCAACTTTTCTCCGTGCTATAAACTGTTGGTCAAAGAATTCATAGTCAATCTGCAAGAGGGGTGTGCTGATGGGAAATCTGAGGATTTCAGGAAGGTTTATGTGAGGGGGAGATGTGTTAATTTTTCTCCTAGGGTTATAAATCAGTACCTAGGAAGAGAATCAGATGGGCCAAATGAACTGGGCAAAACTGATAACCAAGTCTGCAAGATCATCACTGCCAACCAGGTCAAGTCATGGCCAGTCAAAGGCAAATTATCTGTCAGCTTGCTAACAAGGAAGTATGCTATGCTGCACAGGATTGGAACTGTCAACTGGGTCCCCACCAACCACAATTTTTCTATAGCTACTGGGCTGGGAAGATTCATCTATGCTGTAGGCACCCAAACAAAGTTAGACTATGGGGCTTATATCTTTGATCAAACACTAAAGCATGCAGGAACATCAGCAATCAAGCTTCCCATAGCCTTTCCCTCACTGATTTGTGGGATAATCCTCAACCAATATCCAGGCATCCTTACTGATAAGGATTCCATCTGTAAGAGGGAGAGTCCACTGTCCTTTCACAACAAATTGTTTCTGAGCCATCATGCTGCAGATGTTGAAGCTCCAAGTGGGACATCTGCTGGACCATCAAATGTCAAGACTCCTATATCCAAGGCAGCCCTGATTGCAGAGCTCAAAACAACATGCAAAGAGCTGGATGAAAGGAAGAAGAAGCTTGAGGACATAATTCAAAGGATGGAGCTGGAAGAGGTTGCTAAGAATGCTGATGAATCTGATGTTGAGTCTGAGGATGTTGAAGATACAGAGTATACTGAGTCTGAGTGAAGTTGTGTGTGTGGTGGAAAATGTTGTTTTGCTTTGTAATTTTGAATGTTTTTTTTCTCTCTGCTTATGTAATGTTTGGCCCCAAATTTCTGTCTAACAAGGGGGAGAAGTGTACTGAATGCCTGCTGCTGTTAATGAACAATGCTGATGTTAATTTTCTGTCTTCTGAACTAAGTTTCTGAACAAGTCACAGCAGTATACATACAGGTTTGAGGGGGAGCAAATTATTAGCTCTCACATGATTTAACAGAAAAGAACTCTGCTGCTCTCTGATAAAACTTTGCTGCACTCTGATAAAACCAGAAGATTGTGTTAGCCAAAAATTAGCCAAAGGGGGAGTTTGTAGATGTTAAGAATTGGCAGAATTTTTGACAAACAAGAAGTGTTGAACTTAGTTCAGGATGTCACACCAGATGTTGTGACATTGACAAACAAAGTAAAAGTTAATGAACTTAAGTCAAGACATCAGGATGTCACACCAGATGTTGTGACATCGTAAACCTGCTATTTGACCTAAATGATGCGTAACAGAAGTGAGTAAATTCAGGAGCAATTATCTGGAATTAATTATAAAGAGATAAGCACTCCAAGGCGCATCTTTAGGAAGCTTAGTTATCTGATTTCAGAGTAACAGAATAACTAACCCACCTTAATTCAAGGAGACAATAACTTACTCACCTTTATTCAAGGAGATGATTGTGGGATTTATCAAGGTCTGGATAATTTGTAAAAAGCCCACAAACCAAGCATCTATTTAAGGAACTGAAACACTCAAGAAGAATCACGAATTTTAGAAGACCAAAAAGGGTGTTTGTGTTTTATAGCAGGTTTTAATTGTTTGTCACTTTATGAGCTTTTAAGCAAAAAGTGTATTGTGTCTTGATTGAAACTTTTAAGTAAGATCAAGCTGTTGTGTTTGAAGTGTGACTTCAATTTTATTAATCATTGTAAAATATCACTGTGTGATTGAGGGGGAGTGAGTAGGTACTCATATCTAAGTAGTGTCTTAGGTAGAAATTGCCTTGGATAGATATTAAGTGAAGGATTAAACTGGTTGGTTTAATTCCAGAATTAATATTACTTATATTGGATTTCCTTCCTGGCTTGGTAGCCCCCAGATGTAAGTGTGGAGATACACTGAACTGGGTTAACAATTTCCTGTGTTATTTAATTTACCAACACTTTAAGTTTTGGTTAAGTCTTCAAGTGTTTAAACATCTGATTCGACATCACGTACCTGATCCCAGAATTTCACATATTGTTAGAATTAGAGTTTGACCTAACTCACCCTACAAAACCGGTTGGTAAAGTGAGGAGTATCACTCTATTTAAACCCTTTGTGAGTTATTTATTTAGCCAATGTGGGACTTGGGTTTTTCCCAATACACCCCCTTGCGCCTAATATATCTTGGGCTTGGTGCGCATATTAAATGGTGGGTGGCCCGAATCGATAGGCTCTTGATACCATATTAGAATTAGAATTTGACCTAACTCACCCTACAAAACCGTTTAGTAAGGTGGGGAGTGTCATTCTATTTAAACCCTTTGTGAGTTATATATTTAGCCAATGTGGGACTTGGGTTTTTCCCACTACACCCCCTTGCACCCAGCACATCTTGGGCTTGGTGCGCATATTAAATGGTGGGTGGTCCGAATCGATAGACTCTTGATACCATGTTAGAATTAGAGTTTGACCTAACTCACCCTACAAAACCGGTTGGTAAAGTGAGGAATGTCACTCTATTTAAACCCTTTGTGAGTTATTTATTTAGCCAATATGGGACTTGAGTTGTTCCCAATACATATGATAAACACACCTCTTATTCTTAGGGATGACTCTCCCCATTCACCCCCACTCTTAGGCCAGAGCTAAGGGTGCATAGTCGAATCCACAAGTATTAAAGTTGATCATCCCAATGACTCTTTGATCAAGTAACCACATCTATAGATATCTCAGCTATGTGGACAATCTATTCATTTTTCACATATTAGAACAAAAGACCCTCTTATGCTCAATAACACAAACAAGATAGTCTATTGCACTCAGAACAAGTTCATGTATGTTAGAGTTACTATTATTTCAAAATTGATAAATATTAAAAATGAAATAGTTTTTTTTAGAGAAAGTGGAAGTATTCTCTCCAATGGTTTAGAAATAATGTCTCAATTTTATCTCTTTTTGTTGTCTAAAAAATTTGCTTCTTTAAAAATCTTATATGTATTTTTAAATTTTTTATTATTATAGTTGTATTTATTTATTTTCACCCACTTAATTACTTTATTAATTATAATTAATAAAAATATTTTTTTATAAATAATAAATTTATTATTAAAATCAACACAACTAATATTTAATAATTGTATGTTAGAGATACCATTATTTAAAAATTGAAAAATATTAAAATGAAATAGCTTTTAGAGAAAGTGGAAGTATTCTCTCCAATAATTTAGAAATAATGTCTCAATTTTATCTCTTTTGTTGTCTAAAAAAATTGTTTCCTTAAAAATATTTTATATATTTTTATTATTATAGTTGTATTTATTTATTTTCACCCACTTAATTACTTTATTAATTATAATTACTTTTTTAAATTTGATTTATCATATAATTTGACATTTATGTACATATAAATATAAAACATTTAGTTTGTGCATAAAGGGTTTATAATTGAGATGCAAAAGAATACTATTCCTGATGGTAACCGGGTTTGTTAGTGTACTTAGCAAAACAATGAAGTGACACTGAAAATAATTATGGATGAATAATTAAATCCACCCCATCCACAACTTTAATCTTTCAAGACAAGAAACGTGAAAAAGAAAGTTGTCTTTTCTCCTTTCCAATATATTTGTCTACGAATAAAACTAGAAAACAAAAGCTTGCTGTGATTATTGTCCTTTATGGCTACTCCTAATATTTTGCTATTCTCAGCCTGTCTTATAAATATGTATCATTTATATTGGAACTACAAAACATGGAATTTTTTTTAAAATTGATAAATTTTTTTCCAAAGTAATATTATTTTCAAAAAAATGATCAAAATGACTTATTTTTGGTATACATTCGACGAATGAGAACAAAACTAAAAACTTTTTATATTTGTCATTTGATATGGCTAAACAATTTTTTTAATCTTCATTCACCACACCATTTTGCGAAAGGGTGTTATTTTTTAAAGGGATTCGCCATTTGATATGGCGAATGTGTTATGAGTGTTTTTTTTTCTTAATACTTTCCCAATTAATTTGATATATATATATATATATATATATATATATATATATATATATATATATATATATATATATATATATATAATTTTTTTCTATGTAAAACACTTATATTTTAATATTTTTGAGTATATATGAAAAGAATTATAATTTTTTTTACTTAATATTGATAATTAATAAATTAAATTAAAAAAAAAAATCGACAAAGAAAAATATAATAGAAAATTATTATTGATAATTCAACAGTGGTATTACAAAAGATTAATTTCCTGCCCGATCTAATTGTCCCCCAGTACCACATCCACAGGGATGACCCCGCCTTCGAACTCTACCACGAGGCGGTTGAGGTGCCTCATGTCTTTGTGTGTTTGGTGGAGGCGGTTGTTCTTGAGCCGATGATTCTGTTATGTTTGCAACCATTTGTCCCCCAATAATTCTGAGGGTTGCTGCCAAAGGCGTTGTCGTAACTTAGTTGAGTGCCCATGTTTTCAAAGTTGGGTCGTATTGGTTGGACTGGGTTGGATTTGGTTTGGTGAGGACGGTACAATTGACTGAATGAGGATATTACCTCGTATTGAGAACGATACAAAGGTGTGGGACTATGGTAGGCTGGTGTGGAGTTGAAGGAGTTATCAGTGGTATATTGGTGTGGGTTAGGCTCTTGTTGTTGTGATTGAGTTTGTGGTATGAATGGGTTACGGGTTTGGAAGAATGGTCTATGGGTGTTTGAAGTTGATGGCTGGAATTGGGTGGTTAGGTCATGGTGTGAGGTTGGTGGTTGGGCGTATCATATGGCCTGCGAGCGCGGATCAATCAAGTATGGGTTATCAGACATTCACTGTTGCGTTGTAACTGACCTAAACCAAACTAAATATTCTCTAGTTGGTCTAACATTTTGCAGGATTGAGTCAGTTAGGACATGTTGGCGGCGATCTCTCCATTGTTGTCGCAACTCCCTAGCAAAGTCTCCAATCATCCATATTCCACATGTCGTTTACTTTTTTCAAATGCTATTCTCCCAAACATGTCAGAGGGCCCGAAATATCTTGTTGCCCTCCGAACTGCATTTTCACCCGATCTGTCTGGTGCATTTCAATTGTAGTGAACCGAATGATTGGTGTTTTTGTTGACCATATATTCAACATCCTCGCGGTTAGGTTCATGGTCCAAGCCTAAATATGGCCGCCAGATAAACTGCATTAAGAAAAAAGATTTTTTTTAGTAGAGTTTTTTTTAGTAGATAAACTACATTAAAAAGAAAAGAATTTTAATTAGATGACAATACCTGGTCGACACCCACATGGTCTAACAAATTGCGATAGAGAACTATGGAACTTCTTGGATTCTTACTGTAATCCATCCCAAGATCGGACCAGCTAAACAAAAAAGATTTAAAAGCAATTAGTTACAATAATCGTAGACTATTTAAAATTTAATATCGTAGAAAAGAATTATAATAGCAGACTTACTGGTTGGCGTAGGGGAACGAACATGGATTCATATTGCGTGGAATCACGTAAAATACTTGCTGGGAATCACGCAACCTGCAAAATGCAGAGGACATGCATGCAAGTTTTTCAGCTTTATGACTTTGACCATGTCGTTGAATTGATTGGCGAATCCGTATTAAGTTTCGCCATTTGGATTGGTGAATGGGTGTTATTTCCAAACCCTTAGCCAATCTAAATGGCGAATGAAGGCATTGCAATACTTTTTATGTGGACATTTTATTATTATGTACGAACATATAATTGAATTGGGTGTATTGTTCATATTATCAGTAGGGAAAAATAATTGTGTATGAAAAATAATTGAATACTTAAAGATAGGTGAATAAGAAAAATAATTGAATACTTAAAGATTAGTCAATAGGAAAAGATAAGTGAACAAATGTGATGAGGTTGCGTAATAATATCAGTAAAAGCCTACGAAAATAATTGAATAGGCAAAAAGTATAAGATAAGCCTATGTTTCAAAAGCCTACGAAAATAATTGTACACAACTTGTACACAACTTTCACAGAAAAATAAAACAGTAAACATATCATAAAATAATTGTACACAATTCTATTTATAGATATGGTTCGTTGTTTCGATGTACCAAAAACTTCAAAACATTAAACATATATCAAAGTGTCTTCGTATTTGAACTATGCCTAATTCACCGCAGTATATGATCAACGTCCATATAAATGGTGAAATATTCGATTGTAACCTATCTGGGTTCAACTTTCATAACACCGAGGTTACTCGGTTCTCAATTATTCGACGGTCCAATTTTTCTCATCTGAAATAGAGGTTGGAAAAGAAAATACAGCGTGGTCCAGTAGATGTCATCATTTACAAAAATCCAGTCTTTTATGAGGATAACCAGGTCATGTTTTTCCAATTAACTATATGTGATGACAAAAGTGTTCGTACTATGTTTCTCAGCCATGAGTATTATAGTTTCAATGATATTGAGCTTTATGTTACACTACACCAACAACAGATGTCTCAAACCGTTGATCCTTTGCAAGTGTTTTGCGAATCTGACAATAATTTAGCTGAAGTCGATGTTGTTGATGAGGACGAGTAAGAAGAGGAGGCAATTGTTGATGAAATGGTCAATGAAGATGAGGTCCCAGCCAGTCATGTATATCGTCCTCCTCAACATATGACAATCCTGAACTTGGGAGGTGATGACCCATCTTCAGATATATTTTACGATCCGTATCCTCAAAGACAATTTGCATTGAAGGACGGCGACCATTTTCGAACAAAAGAAGAATGCGTGCGAGCGATAAAACATTACCACGTGGATTTATCAGCTGATTATAAGGTCGATCGAACGAACCCTACACTGTATAAGATATGTTGTCATAACGTGGCATGTCCATTTCGATTGACAGCATCATATAGAAAGAGAAATGAGGATTGGAAGGTTGCGTTTATGGGTCCAAAGCATACTTGTGTAATAACTAACGCATTACAGGATCATCGACAACTGAGCTCTCAGCTAATATGCAATGATATCTTATCAATCGTTGGCGACGACCCTTCGGTAAAGGTCAGCACGATAATCAAGCACATAGTTCATAAACACAAGTATACTTCGTCGTACAGGAAAGCATGGATAGCTAGAACGAAGGATGTTGCCGTTGTATTTGGAAATTGGGATGACTTGTAAAAAGAACTCCCAAAGTTTTTGTTGGCACTTAAGCACTACACTCCAGGGACTGTTGTCTTTCTTGAGACCTTGCCGGCGTATACTCCAGAAAGTCATTGTGTTAGTGGAAATTGCATATTCCGCCGACTCTTTTGGGCATTTGACCCATGTATAAAGGGTTTTGCCTTCTGCAAGCCTATAATCCAAATTGTTGGAACATGGCTCTACGGAAAATACAAAGGAACTATATTGATGGCAGTGGCCCAGGATGAAAATAACAACATCTTCCCAATTGCATTCACTCTAGTCGAGGGAGAAACTGCTGAGGGATGGAGTTTTTTCCTAAAAAATCTTTAACTTCACGTGGCTCCCCAGTCTAACTTATGTTTGATTTCGGACAGATATGCATCAATTGAGAGTGCATGGAAGAATGTTGATAATGGCTAGTAGGATCCTCATTCAACACATGTTTATTGCATTAGACACATTGCTCAAAATTTCATGAGAGAGATCAAAGACAAGGCATTGTGGAAGAAGGTCATGAATGTGGGGTATTCATTAACCGAACTGTCATTTAAACACTATCGTGACGAAATCAGACTGACAAATGAAGATACATTCAGATGGATCAACCGAATTCCATTGGATAAGTGGACCAGGGCCTAGGACAAAGGACAACGGTGGGGTCACGTGACCACAAATCTCGTGGAATCAATGAACTTTGTTTTCAAAGGCATCTGTAACCTACCGATAACCTCTTTGGTGAGGTCGACCTACTTTAGGCTCGGGGAACTTTTTGACACCAGGTGTTCAAAATGGAGTTATATCCTACAGTCTGGTCAAGTGTTCAGCGATAGTTCAATGACATTCATTAAAGATGAAGCTTCCAAATCTAACACACATGTGGTCACAGTGTTTAACCGCAATAAAGGACATTTCAATGTTGATGAGATAATGGATCACCATGAAGGGAGACCAAGGGGATCCTATCGGGTAGAACTTGATAAAAATTGGTGCGACTGCGGAAAATTTCAAGCCTTTCGTATTCCTTGATCCCATGTCATAGCGGCGTGTTCAAAGGTTCGGTTGGACCCTTCAAACTTACTGTCCCCTGTTTACCAAGTGCACAATCTTTCAACGTCTACAACAAAAGCTTTCCGGTTGTTGCAAATGAGGACTACTGGCCCACATACAACGGGGAAATAGTCTTGCACAATGAAAACATGCGAAGAAAGAAAAAGGGGTGTGCTAACAGCACGTTGTCACACCCCAAATTTGTCCTACCCTTTTAATTTTACATTCATTTTTGTTTTATGTTTACTAACGACACAAGTTTCTATTTCTACTGTTGGATTTTGAAGTGTTGTGATCAGTGAAGATTGAGATTCAGTCATTCTTCTAAGTTGTTCTCAAAGTGTTTTTTGCATTTTTGTTCATCATCGCTCAAAATGATGCTTTAAATTAGTGTTGGCCCATTTGCTCTCATTTCTCAAGTTTTCTCTATTTTGGACAAGATGGTTTTAGGCCGAATTCTAAGTCATGAAATCTCAAGGGACATATAGGCGCCAGGGATCCAAAAGTCTGAATTGAGGTCACTCTTTTGTGATGAATATCCGATACATGACCTTGCTTAGTCAAATTGGTATTCAAGGCATATACAAGGGTGTCGTTTTTCACCAATAAAGCATTACAAGTGACCTTCCTGAGTTACGACAAAAGAAGCTATATCTTGGTAAAAAATCCAAAAGAGAATATTGGTTGACCAAGTTCAAATGGTTATGACTTTGAATTTTTAATTCATGTCAGGATCATGTTGTAGTGAATATAAGAGACGGATGATCTGGAAATAAATTCTAAAGCGCTTGTGAAATTGGAAACGCTGCTGCTCACATTCAACCATTTGAATTATCAAATTCATGCATTTTCTTAATAATAGTCCAGTCATTGATCTACAAGACGACACTACCAGGCTATTACAAGTTCTAAAAATACGTAATGTTATGGAAGATTAAGCCTAAGAGTTCAAATAAAAAATGAGATTCGCATAAAAGTATTTTGATGCACTGAAGCTAAGGAAATTGAAAATAAAGAACTATGAACTCCATGTGATCTTCCTAGAACTTCACCAAAACTCAGACCAAGCTGTTAATGTTTTCTTTATTCTAATTTTCACCAAAGAAGCAAGTAAACCGTGATTTCTCCTCCTATAAGAACTGTTTTCCAGCATCCCTAAATCCATCTTCTTCATGAGTATCATTAATATACCAAAGAACTTATCGCCATGATTTGAACCCCATCTGAAACACAACCAAAATTGAGTTAGTATTCATTTCAATTATCTCATGAACAAGTATTACCAAGCTGCCTAAGCTCTGACCTGCCAGGTTTCCAGCTCTTCAAGCCAAGTTCCCAGTTTTTCACTTGCTTCAGAGCCAAAATCATAAAAGCCTTATTCTTCAGGTGCACACAGATTTCCTCATCTAACTCTGCAAGTCATGCAAGGCGTCAATACAGAACATCATTCCAACATTTGAGATTTTGTTTGAGATTTACAAAAGACATAATTTCATGAAAAACAAAAGATGCAAACTTCAAATGTTACGAATAATTTTGTGATTTACTTCATGGTCCAAGCTTCTCCAAGTGTTGCGTCAATGCGAGCCTCATATGCCAAGCTTCCAATTTCTGCTCATCACCGAATCTTCAGTCCAAGCAATACCAAAAAGAGGCAATTCGTTTTGCCACGGTTTTCTACCACAGATTAAGAAAAAACACAGGAGTCAAAATTCAGTACAAACAAACATCAGGGCATACAAACAAATGATGGAAGCTTCGATGGTCAACCATACTTGAAACACCAAACCGGAAATCAAGCCATATTTCAAAGTCAGAATTTTCGAGAGTATTATGCACCAAATTTTAAGTGTTCATAAGATTTGATTACCTTGATGCTAAACACGAATGGTAACTTTCTTTTCTTTCACCCAAGTGTCCTTATCCAGCAAAGCCTCTCCAAAGTTCTAAACGCAATGCACCATGAATGTCCTGTGAAAAACCAGAAGAAAACATAGCAAGTTATCAACTTGCAGAACCCAAGAAACCTACAAGCCATGCCATGAACACAGGATATCCATGTCCCAGTATTGAACTGCAAGAGAAAACTTCCCATATCAGCACACCTCATGATCAGTAAAGTCAAAACTCATGCCAAACCTCCAAGGTAACATCATGCCAAGTTCTTATACAAGCTTTAATAACCAGACATGTTTTTCATTGACCTCTTCACCTCATTAACAGTCCATCGAAATATATCGAACCAAACCTTAGGTTAGATGAAAAAGCAAGCCGTCTATCCATAGCAGCCATATCTTCTATCTCATATCCAACCTATCACACAAATACACAAGGAAAGTCGAATAATCAGACTCTCATTAATTTCAATTGAAACATAAAGCCACAACAATAATATGTCGTGTTTGCACTTGCCCTGAAAACAGAGTCAAGCAGTAAAACGAAAGCAGTAAAAAAATGAAGTTCACATTCGAAATTTAGCAAGGGACCACAAGCATTCTAGAAAATGTCCAGCTCACGTAACAAACAAAAAATCACCATCACATGGTCCCCATGGATCACACAAAATATCCCGCTAACGCTTTGCAGCTCCTCTCACACGATTCAGAGGATACTCCTCTAAAATCCTCTCTCATTTCACATCTATAAAGCGTCTCATCTATTCTGTATATAAAGGAGGGGATTGACACACAAGAAGAAAAAGAGAAAACCTAGCCGCTCTGTACAAAAAAAAACGTTCCTCAACAAACCCTAAACCCTCAAAACACACAAAAAATCAAGAGACGAGGTGAAGAGATCAGATCCGAAAATCACTCACCTTCAAAAAACCTCTCTGTGAGCCAGTCTCGAAAGACGTCGCTCAACTTCACCCAATCTTCACCGAAACATCACCACACGACCCAAACCACTGCCTCTGTCACCAAACACCGAAACAAATTCTTCACCGCGAATCCACCGCCGCGAATCGCACATAACCGAAGCCGCCGCGAGTTGACCTTGAGCCGCTTCCGTTCCTTTTGTTATCTTGAAACAGGGTGGGTTTTTGCATTCTTGTTTTTTTACTGGAAATCGTATTTGGAGAAGTATGGTTTTTTGAGTTTTTACTTTTGGTCTTATAAATCCTATTTCTCTGAAATGTGCTTCTGTGGTGGGATTTTGTTTTTCTTGCTTTGTTAAACCTATTTAAGAAAAAGCTGATCATACCTCTGTTCTATAACATTGTTTTTTATTTGTATTAATTTTTTATTATTTGTTATGTAAACCCATTTGTTTCTACACAGATCACTAAGACCCACTTGTTCTCCCTTACTGCACCCACATTACCAGCGCAGCCACCTCCTTGCTATGGCACTGTCTTTTTTTTTTTAAATTTATGTTTTTCTTTTCAGATATTCATAATTTATTGTTTCTTAATGTTTTTTTATAACCTTTATTTCTTTTTATGGTTTAATTTTTTTTCTTGTTATGATTTCTTTGCCTAAGAAGATATTTAAAAGCTCTTGGTGATTCATTTATTTTTAGCTTTTGGTTCTTTGTATTTGTGGGCCAATGACATAACAAAAGGCCGTTATTCGCCCGATTTCATTAAATCGGTGATGTTCGGTCAATATGAGGCCCTCCTTGTAATTAGCTTTTTATTATTTATTATTTATTATTTTGGCAAACAAACATGTAAATTAATTTAATTTATTATTCTTAATATTATTTGATTGATTTAATTATTTAATTTATTATTTAGTTTTAATTTAATTCTAGCAATTCAATTTAATTCTATATATTTATTTTCGCATTTCAAAAAATGTTTCGACTCCTTATAGAATGATTCCAATTTTGAATCGATTCTAAGGTAATTCACGAACTAAATTTCGCCGCGTCCCAAAAAGGTCCAACGCCTTCAAATAGTTGTTCACGATTAAAAGGTCCAACGCCTTCGAATAGTTGTCTCCGAATAAAAAGGCCGAACGCCTTCGAATAGTTCAAAAACACTGCACACACGCTTCCTCTTGGGCAAACTACAACGAGACCTCTTTATTTCTCGCAATCCCCTGTATTTATTTTGTATCTCTCTCCCATTATTTTGTACGCACTTTATTTTCCGTATGTTATTTAATTCTGAATCCTTGGTCCAACGCCAAGCGATTGCACTTGCACACTCGCACCTTATCATTTCGTTTATTAGGATCCACCTCTCCTTGCGAGCCGAGCGCATTGTGCCTCGCAAACAAACCACAAAAATAAACCTCCAGTTGCATTTACTCTTTAACCTCAAAAAAACCAAAACGATTCTTTTTAGATCCAAACCCTTGATCCAACGTCAAGCGGTCATCAGGAAAACACTTTAGTAAATACGAGAAGATTTGTACGCCACGAGCCTTAAGCGGTAGAAATGGGGATAACGAGCTCTCCTTACTCGCTCCGATTATTTTTGACGCAAGACGCTCGTCTTGTTGGACGAGATAAACTATCCATAGTCTTTAGTGCATTAAACTCCTAAACCCTTTCGTCGAAGAAAGGTAATAAAATCAAACAACCATTACCCTTAGTAGGCCGAACTACGAGCCTCTGACTTTCCCATTGCACACGGGAGTACGTAGGCACGAGGATCTCCATCCTTGCCGAGCACCTAGGATCAATCTAACTTATAATTCAACTCATTTCCCTCTAGCAAGCAATTCGTTTAAGCATAGACATCCTTTCGCGCGTGATAACTTAGATGGTTCCCATCGAGTACGATGGATGTAGGGGGTGCTAATACCTCCCCCCTGCATAACCGACTCCCGAACCCAGGCAATGGTTCCGTTGACCTTTGTCCTCATCCTTTTCTTCCCGGGTTGTATCTATATCTTCCCTTTCCCTTTTCGGGAATAAATAGAATTAGGTGGCGACTCTTCAGTCTGTCCAGCGCGCCGCTCCCGTCTTTTCGGATCGCGTGAGGTCGTATTTTTCGGGGTGCGACACACGTGTATTCGCACAGAAATGGATACGGCGAACAAAAAGGTGAGACTATTCAGTTCATGTCGTCAGCCTGGGCACAATCGTAAGAAATGTCCCAATGTTGGACCAAGCACAACGATATACTTTAAACCATTGTAACCGTATCTATTTATAATAGAATCCTTGTTTGTTTCATTCATATCAATAAAATCTTACAACCACATACAAGAACATACATAAATAAAACAAGAAAATACATAATTTAAAACATGACCATACATAAATAAAACAATTAGAACATTCAACATATCTAGCCTATTACAACCATCAAGACAACTTCATCTCGACCTATCATCATCATAAGAACACCCGCATCATTGACCACTTTTCCCATTTCATCACACCTGACTCCACAACCCGCTTCTCAATTTTAATGAACTTTTCTTTATGCCCGATTTCTCCTTCTAACCAGCGATTTAATTCTCTATGCAAGTGTTCCAAAGTTTGTGTGTTCCAGAGCAGCATCTTCAAAGGAGGCTTTGTTGGTGAGAAAAACACCAAAGCATTTTTCTTCAAAATATCAAATTTTGGAAGCGGTTCTTCTGATGTTGAGGATGATGGTGTTGATGCTGATGTATTGGACGAGGAGAAGCCATGTTGTGAGAGGGAGGGATTGAAAGGAATGAATGAGAGAGGGATTGAAAGCAATGAGTGAGAGAAGATTGATGTTACTGAGTGATAACTTTGTTTACGGAACATGTATTTATAGGAAATAAAAATCACAAAGTAACACTTTCACCAAATGATATGGTGAATGCCTTTAAAACTTAAACAAGGAATTTACACATATTCGCCATATCAAGTGGCGAATTCCTTTAACCATTTATACACATTCTCCAAATGGTGTGGTGAATGTGTGATAAAAAGAATAGCTTAGCCAAATGGTGTGGCGAATCCATGTACATTTTATTCTCATTCGCCCAATCAATTGACGAATGTGAACCAAGAGTAAGCCATTTTGGTAATTTTTTTGAAAACCATGTTAATTTGGAATTTTTTTTAATTAAAGTGGGTTATTTTAAAAAAAATCATAAAACATGTACGTGAATGCAAAAGAATTTGGGTTGGACGCCATTGTCTAAATATTATAGATGCCAAAAAAATAAAAGAAATTTGTAGAAAGTGAGAGTAATTTAAAACGACATTTTTTCTTGGTTGGGAATAGAGATGGATGAAGGAAATTGTTCTTTGGAAGTTTATTTGATTTTGATTTGTTCAAATTTGAAGAGGAGATTCCTTGACACATATTTTGGTTTGTTTTGGGAAGTAATTTGTTTGGATTTTTTGGTTAAATTGAAATACTATTAATTTTAAGGAGGAATATCTTGAAAATAGGTAGTTCGTCAATAGGATCAATGCTATTTTGTGGGATTGATATAACTCCTTCTTTTGTAGTAGTGTATCTCATTGTTGATAGGATTGGAAGTGTGATTCGACTCGAATTCTAAATTGTAAATTCTTGTTATTTTTTGTTTTTGAGTTTGAGGCCTTTGTACTTTTTCTTTTGACTTTTGTCTTCTTATGTTAAAGGTTGTGCACCTGTAGTGCATCCCATGGTCCAACTTGTTGTTTATAAAAAAACGATACAATTACAATCACAATCATATTGGATTGTAACTTTAAGGAATAACTTTTTAAAATAAGTTTGTATATGTAGTTGAACTATAAATCATGAAATTTTATTGATGCAAGTTAATTGCTTCAAATCAGCCACATGACCAAGTATAGGAAAGTCCAATTATGTTGAGTCTCAGTCCAAGAGCATGCATGATGGCAAAGACACTGAGGATTCAAGGGACTCGGGACCAGGGGACATGCACCTGATCCTTACCCTCAAATGTGATATTCACCCTGTTGATTTCATCTAATGAATTGTCAACAATGATGATATCACTATGTCAAAAATAGTTTTTCATAGCGTAACAAAGTCAGCATTTTTAGGAAAAAGCGCTCTTATATGTTTAAAAAAATGCTTTTAAAAAGCACTGCTAAAGCCCTTAAAAATGACCTACCTTAGAAAGCACTTTCTAGAAAGCGCTGCTAAAGGTCCCACATTAGAAAGTATTTTCTAAAAGCGCTCTTATAGGTAGCCCTTAAGAAAGGGCCTTACAAAAAGCGCTCTCTTAGGTCAATTTCAAACCCATGCCCTTGAGATAGAGAAAGGCATTGTACAAGCGCATTAACCACTGGGGTGGTGATACATCCATTAATTAAAATACAAAAATAAATATGTATAGGGTACCTGAAATGAATATTATTATTTTTTATATTATTATTCAATTAATTATTTAAACACTCAAAATAAATCATTTTTTTTGAATAATATTTTGTACATAATTCATTCATACATTCAAAATATTATTTTCACATGAAATAACAAAAAAATATTATTATTTGACTGTGTGGTTCTAGAAAGTGTTTACATCTCTACAGATACTTAGTTGTTCTTTCTCGCCACTGTAATTTGTAGTGCTTTGAATGAACTGATATGATGGGGTTACTAACTTATTGAATTTTCTATATATATATATATATATATATATATATATATATATATATATATATATATATATATATATATATATATATATATATATATATATATATATATATATATATATATATATATATATATATATATATATATATATATATATATATATATATATATATATATAGAAAATTCAATAAGTTAGTATCCCCATCATATCAGTTCATTCAAAGCACTACAAATATATATATATATATATATATATATATATATATATATATATATATATATATATATATATATATATATATATATATATATATATATATATATATATATAGGTTACTTGTGATCAAAGTGTGAAAGTCTCGGATCTTTTCCCTATAGGTAAATATTTTTATTTTTGTTTTTGTTTAGTTTAATTTGTGTAACTATGGATAAGAAATGGATGTCTTCAAGTCGATTGTCGAAAGAGTACGAGAATGGGGTATCGTAATTCGTTAAGTTTGTTGTTGCGCACGCCAAAGATCCCAATAAAATGAAATTTCCTTGCTTGGGTTACTATTTTGTGGGTCGAGTTGACATAGTTCAGTTGGCATCACATTTAAAGAGGCATGGATTTGATCGAAGTTATACATGTTGGAATTTGCATGGTGAGAAAAGTAACGGGAATGTTGAATTGGAGGATAATACGACCTATGCTTCAAACGATAATAGCACAGATAATCGAGTCGAAGAGATTGCAGAAGCAGTTGAAGATAATCTTAAGGATTATCCTGAAATGTTTGAGAGGTTGGTAAGTGATGCAGAGAAACCGTTGTATAATGGTTGCACTAAATTCACAAGATTTTCTGCGGTATTAAAGTTGTACAACTTAAAGGCGGGAAATGGATGGTCGGATATAAGTTTCACAGAGTTATTGGCCCTTATGAAAGATATGCTTCCAGAGGATAATGTTCTTCCCAATCGAACATATGAGGCCAAAAATATGTTGTGCTCTATTGGCATGAGGTATGATAAGATACAGGCATGTCCAAACGATTGCGTCTTGTATCGAAACGAGTATGTATTGTTAAATGAGTGTTCTAAATGTAGTGTTTCTCGATATAAGAAGAAGTTATCTCCAACAAAAGTACTATGGTATTTTCCTATAATTCTGAGATTCAGACGCATGTTTTGTAGTGAACCGATTCAAGACACTTGACTTGGCATACAAATGAAAGAATTATTGATGGAAAGTTTCGACATTCGGCAGATTCACCACAGTGGATGAAAATTGATGATGATTATCCTGAATTTGGAAAAGAAGCAAAAACAACCTTTGCTTGGCATTATCTACCGATGGATTGAACTCACACGGTCTTCAAAGTATCTCATATAGCATTTGGCCTGTGATTTTAATGAATTATAACCTACCTCCATGGCTATGTATGAAGCGTAAGTACATGATGTTATCTATGTTAATTTTTGGGCCTAAACAACCAGGGAATGACATAGACGTAAACTTGACACCCTTAATCGAAGATTTAATGTTTTTGTGGGAGAATGGTATGGAGGTTTATGATGGATATATGAAAGAAAGTTTCAACTTGAGGGCGATGTTGTTTGGCACCATTAATGATTTTCCAGCATACGAAAATCTATCAGGGTATAGCATAAAGGTCAATGTTTGTGTCTTATTTGTGAAGATAAAACAGATTGGACACGATTGGAGTTTGTTCAGACTTATATGATAGTTAGGTTCCCTCTCAAGCTTCACAATAGGTCATTAGCAAGAAAAAGGTTCCTCCAAAGAACGTGCAGGCAAAAAGAGCTCATGCACATCACTTTCGGTCATGTCTTGAGACACTTATGGCAACATTAGATGTTGTGGAAGGTGTTATTCGTCAATTAGACATGGACAAAGGTGTTTTGGATTTTCTCATTCTGAGATAATTGGGAGATAGGACATGGAGCATATTTTTAAGCATCTTGAATTAGGCATCGATATTATGCAAGCATATGTCTGGTACTCCAATCAATCTATTATTAATTTAGTTGAACAATTTATTTACACATTTCAATGAAAATAGTCTAATGTTTATTATGTTTTTATTTAAGGTTCTTGTATGAAAAAATTATGCGCGGAACACAATTGTCAAAAAGATTATGTTTCTTTGCTTGCACCCCTGTCAATGCAATGACAATTAGTGTGAATTCACTTTCAGTAAGTGACCAATTAACTGAGAGATTTACGGCCAGCAAAACATAAGCTTTATTTTTTTACCGTATAATACTGGACACAAGTAAGATTTTCATTCTAATCTTTGTATCTTTTGCATAGAAATTATCCATCTAAACTTTTGTTATATTTTACAGTGGATACTGATTGTTGGTTGCCATTAATCCTACAAAAGAAATGGTTTATTATATGAATTCATTGGAGCATGATTGGTCAACATATCCGAGTATGAAGGAAGTAATTGATACGTAAGTGAGATTGTTCAAAATATTCATGTGTATTTGCACATTTAATTATTTCTGTGAGATTGTTCTAAATTTACGTTTTTCTTGTATAGAGCTATACTAGTATACCGAGCACAAAGAGATACTCGAGTAGCACGGGCTAAAGCAGACATTATTCCATGGGTCCAAGTGGAGGTATATTAATTTTCACAATGTTTCTTATTAGTGATGCTACCTGACAACACAAAACAACTATATATTAATTCTTATTTGTTTGTTTCTTTGTAGTGTCCTCAACAGAAAAATGGCATAGACCGCGGGTATTACGATTTGAGGTTTATGAGAGAAATCCTTCAAATGGATCAATTAGAGATTCCTATTCAGGTATGCATGGATTTATAACTTAGAATTTATTTTAATATTTATCGGATATGTCATAATTTATTATTTTAAACAAACTACTGCATATTTTGTTTTGTTATGTAGTACTTTGATGAATACGCATGTTCTCATTACACCCCCTCAAAATTGCAAGAAATTACAGAGGAATTGTGCGAACATCTTATTGAAAAAAGAATAGTTTAAGGTATAGGGTTATGGGATTATGTGAATATTATTGACTCGTGGTTTTTGTAAATGACTTGTGGTTTATGTAAATGACTTGATTGTATAGTTTTGGATTGCGATGATATTAGTGGTATTAGTGAAATGGTATTAGTTTTAAGATGTAAATGACTTGAATTGTATAGTTTTGGATTGAAATGGTATTTGTGGTTTATGTGATTTATGGGATTAGTGGAAATTGTAACGCCCAGAATTTATTTATATATTTTATTGAAAATGTGTGTTGTGGTGTGTGAAGCATAATATATATTATCGAATATGATTGTGATCTTAAACTATATTTGGTGGATAATTGTATTGTTAGTTGATAAATAAAAATAAATGGAATAAATAAGAGATAAGGACAAGGAGGTCAATTGGTGAAAGTAATAAGGGTAAAAGGTGAAGATCATAAGTTGGGTCTTAGGGGTTATGTTGGAAATAAGGAAAAGGGGAAAACATAATCGTGTTAGAGAAACCAAAAAGCGATCGTGAAAGGTGTGAAAAGGAGAAGAAGAGGATAAAGCTTAATCATGAAGAAGAGTTCGCGAAGGAAAAAAATTTCTCAACGAAACCTAAGGTAAGGCTGGGATTCTTCCATCTAAAGGGTTTTATAATGGCAATTGGGTAAGTTGAGAATTAGGGATTGAGATTGTGATGAATGGTTGAAGAATTTCGTGGAATTAATAGTTTTTTGTTGTTGTTGGTTGATTATTACATGAATTAGAGAACAAAATTGGTAATTGTTAAGAATTCTGGCTGGTTTTGGTGTTGTGGAAAACTGTTTTTGTAGCAGGTTTTGGGTGCAGAGAGCGACTGGGCGATTTGCGAAACTGTAGAGCTCGCTTAGCGAGCAGAGTCAGGGAGTTCGGCGCTCAGCGAGCCCTGGAGTGTGAAAATTAATTTTTAAATTACGAAAAATTACTGAAAAATTATTTAAAGCTTATTAATGCCTAGGAATTAATTGGGTGTAGTAGGAGGTACTAAAGTAGGAGCTATACACTTAATTGTAGAGATGATTAGTGTGATTTGAATTTAAACATGATTGATGTCTTCGTTGTGGTTGTTGTTGTTGTGATGTTGTGCTTCATATGCTTATTAATGATATATGAGTATATGATATGTTGTGTGTTGCGTTGTTATGATATGAGATGAATTATATGATTATATGTTATGAAATGCATGATAATCATGATGATGATAATTAGTAGTATATTAATCGATGTTGCGATATATGGTTGCGTTGTTGTTGTTGTTGCATGTTGTAGTTATTGTGAGTATGCATGTATGTCTTGCATGACATGTTGCATAGTTGTTTAACATACCACGGCGGGGTATGTCGTTGTTGTGATGTTGGTGTGGTCATGAAATAGGGATCGTGCATGGTTATGAAATAGGGTGTGATCATACAATAAGGATCATACTGGACCATGAAAGAGGGGTTGAGAGTTCCTACGGGAACTAGATCTTGAAATAGAGATCAGATTATGGTATTGTATGCATAGAGTCAAGTTGAGTCTCATTGAATGATTGTTATGGTTGTTGTGTATGATGTTGTGGTTTATGTGTTGTTGTTGTATGAGATGTTATTGAATAGTCGTTGTTGATAAGCGGTGTAGTTTATGATACTTGCTTAATTCTTATTATATTATCTTTATGATGTAAGTATCTCACCCCTTCTGTTTGAATGTTACCCTCATGTTGGTAACGTGCAGGTGAGCAGGATAAGTCGAGTGGTGGTCAGTGAAGTCAGTGTACTTCTTGTCCTTAGGGTGTCGGCTCTGAAATGTCGCTTTAGGAGTTGGATCAACGCTGCTTTTAACTATAATTTATTTTGAAAATCACTTTTGTAATTGGAGTTAAATCGTGTTGGTTTATAATTTTATTCCGCTGCATGTTGAACAAATGTTTTTGAAAACGTATCAGTGAGCCGTTTATGAAGTTGATTGTGACACTCAAATAAAAAGCTGAAAATTTTACTCAGATTTTATTAATATTTATGTGGGGTAATTTAGGTGTTACAGAAATGGTTAGTTAATCAGACTAGAAATTGTTACTGGAAATGTGAATTATACAAGTTTATTGAAATGGCTTGAATTATATAGGTTTCTGCATAAAAAAATGGTTAAAATGAGATTTAAAAAAAACATTAGAATTATACGAATAGAAAAGACAACCCTTTTTAGAAAATGCATTGCCTATAGTCCACAAAAGAAAGCGCTTCTTCTAAAAAAGCGCTCTCAAAAGGTATAGAAAAAATTCATTAAAATTATAGGTATACATTAGAGAGCGCTTTCAAAAACGCTGTCAAAAGGGGGACAAAAGAAAGCGCTTTCCTCAAAAAGCGCTCTCTAAAGGTATATAAAAAAATTCATTAAAATTTTATACATATACATTAGACAGTGTTTTTAAAAGTGTTGTCTAAAGACCCACTTTAGAGAGCACTTTTTAAGGAAAAAAACGTTGCTAAAGGCCTACTTTAGAAAGCGCTTTTAAAGGTAAAGCGTTTTCTAAAGTAGGCCCTGAGAAACGCTTTTTCCTTAAAAAAGTGTTGTCTTTACCTACGACAGCACCACCTTAGAAAGTTTTTTTAAGCATTGTTAAAGGTTAAAAACAAGCGTTGTCATAGCCCTTGTTTGGCATAGTGTATTGTCGTGGCCGGCTTAAAATCTAAGAGTCGCCATCTTATTTTTTAATAAAAATAAAGGGTAAACCTAAATCCTAAGGTCCAAAAGTCAGTTAAGTGGGAGGAAGTTGTTAGACACCCCTCACTTCTATTGTAATCAATAAGACCCCTTCTAAATTTCTAGGATATGTCTTGTTTGTGTAAAAATTCCAAAATTAAATCCAACTTTTTTTCTCATTATCCCAAAATCCTAATTTCCCTTAAGTTTACTCGCTAGGGTTTCAGTACAAAAACCCTATGCTTACGTACCCTGAAAGAGGGATCAGAGCGTCGTAGTTCAATTCCCCTAATCCCCTACCAATTACTAAGTGATAAAAGCTCTTATTTTTAAAACTCCGTTTTGATCAAGTATTAAGAAAACCCTAATTTTCTCTTTATAAGACTTTTAATTAAAATCCCATTTAAAACTCCAAAATAATAATAAAACCCCAAAATTAAAATTATATAAGAAAATCTCAATCCCAAAATAGAAATTAAACCAAATTTATACAATTAAACCACATTTTATTATAATAACCCAAAATATGATTAAAATCCAAATTTATATAACTAAACCCCATTTTACTATAATAATCCAAAATATAATTCAAACTCAAATTATTAATTATAAAAATAACTAAATTTTAATACCCAAAAATATAAATTAAATCAAAATGAATAAACCCATATTTATCAATTATAAAATAAATTAAGTAAATTAAATAAAAATGAAAAATTATAATAAACCTCACAATGTAAATTAGACCCAAATAAAACCTCTCAAATGAATACATCCCCATTATGAAATAAATTAAACCCACGTTTACTTAATATAAACCCAAGATTAGAAATCCTCATTATTTTATTATTAAAAAAAAGTTAAACAATCCCAAAAAGTTATAAATAATCTCAAATTTATTATACATAAATTATGAAAGTCATAAAACTTGAGAAAATATCAAATTAATCCTATTGACCCCTAAATTTATATTATTTCCAAAATGATTATTAAAGTATTTTAATACCTTAATTAATCCTAATTAAATTAAGTTAAATAGTCAAGAGAATCAATTTTTAAAAGACACCAAACAAAATGCTACTATTTATTTTGACTCATTATTGATTAAGGTCAAGAAATATAGTTAGGGAAAACTTCTTCAGTTTTATCACAATATGACTTTGACGAAAGAAAAAACACTAAAATTAGTTTGCTGATATAGTAGTATACAAGCAGGCCCAAGTTGCAAATATTCACAAGATACAAATAGTCTCCTATTAAAATAGATTCCTATTAATGATCTATAGCCAAAAAAACAATTAAAACAATTGTTAATATAATAAAGCCTCTAAGGAAGGGAAAGAACAAAATATGCATATCCAGAAAATCCTCAAATTCTCAGGTATCTCTCATTCCCCAAAATCATATGCCGTCAATCAAAAACGAAAACCTCATAAATGACACGATTGAGACGGAGACCGGGCACAGTGCCAACCATTGTCGGCGTAGAGGAGGGGGTTGCGACGGAAGGCTTGCCGTCGTTGGAAGGTGTTGGTCGCGATCAAAGGATCTAACACAATGGTGCAATCAGAGTCGCGATTGAGGGTTTTTTCGTTGTTACAATGGAGTGTCTGTCTTTGTGCAGTGGCCGATGGTGTATTTCCGACGAATTCGTGGTCGACACGGATTCAACTCAGCTTTTGTTTGATCGCGATTTCCTTTCCTCTCCAATTCTTCCTGTATTGTTATATTAATTTTCCCTAAAAGTTACGAGGATAGCCGTCGATGCTTAGTACTAGTTTGAAACCAGGATTCATTTTCTTATTTGGATCTGTATATATTTGATTTACTTTGTTTTTGATGGTTGAATGATTACGAATCTTGTTGATGAATTGATGTTGTTATTGTTTATTTTTATGGAAACGTTTGTATGTGGGGAAGAAGATTACTTCTGGGATTATGTTAAAAAAACAATATCATTTATTTATATATAAAACGAGATGGCAATAACATTACACAATAATTTTAATTATTATAAAAATGTGATTGGAAATTATTTATGTATCCTAACAAATAATTGATTGTATGCAAGACAACAATTTAATTGATGATGTACATACAAAAGTTTTAATTATACATTTGAACCCAACATTATATACAAAGAAAAAAAACATATTCATATTTACATTCACCAAGCAAATCAGACATGAACCTATTAATATTTACATTCACCAAGCATTCCAGACCTAAATCAAACCAAATCAAACATCAAGTAAAACAATATACGACTAAGTCCGGGATTAATTACCAACCTGACTTACCGTGACCTATTTAAGCACTCTCACTCCCTTATTTTCTTTTGCGTTCTTTTTTTTTTGCTTTGATATCTTCGTATTCCTCGTATTCTTCGTTAATGGTGGAGGTTAGGGTTTATTTGTTGTTGTTCTTCAGTGTGAAGAACAACAACTTTAGGAATTGTATATGTGAATAGTGGGTGGTGAAATAGGAGAGACTGAGGTCCTATTTATATAACAAAATTAGGTTTAGGGTTTTGAGTCAACATAGTTGATCTGGCCCAAAAATAATAAAAATTATAATAATATTAATATGAATATTAATAATAAGATTTGATAATATATAAATAAAAACTCTTCCAACTTCATTTTAAAATAAAATCTAAAATAAATAAAATCTTATTTGTTCCCATACACATATATTTATAAAAACCTATACAATATCCTAGTCTTCTTTTAATATTTTACAAAATAAAATATAAAATAAACAGAATAAAAATACTTTTTCTCAACAAAGATTTTTATTTTAATAATCTAATAAGTAATTATTAGATTTTAAAATAATTTTCCAAAATAAATCCCTTTTCTATTTTAAAACAGAGATTGATTTATTTTAATAACCTAATAAGTAATTATTAGATTTTAAAACAAATACACAATTTTTATAATAAATCCGATTTTATTTTAGTAATAAAAAAAGACTCAAAATTATTTTTAAAAAATCCCAAATAATAAATATCATTTCTAAAAAATTTAAACAAATAAAAGCAACCCCACTTCCCTTATAAATAAAAATGTAAATTATATCAAAACCCTCAAAACTGAGAAATATGTCTAAAAAGTCAAAAGAGCCCCTCTTTGACTTTTTAGATCACAAAATAGAAACTCGGGTCAAAATATAAGGAACGACAGCTGCCCCTTTTTAATATGTTTTGAATCGGACGAATGATGTCGACGAGTCTTCCTCCTTCCGAGGAGGAGACGATTAAATATAAGAGGACCCAAAATGTTTGTATACCCACATTTAATTAGATTAAAAACCCCCGATAGAACCCCATATGGCAACTCCAACTTGAATTGCTTTGATAAACCCTGATAAAACCCTTTATGATTGATATTCACTGAACTTGTCTGATGTGAACCCCGATGGAACCCCTTGATGTCATCTTCTGACTAAATAAACCCTGATGGAACCCCTTATCAATCCCTGATATAATCCCTTATCAATCCTTGATATAACCCCTTATCAATCCCTTTTCAGCCATTCTGGGTGAATATTGTCTATGATTCCCATGATCCTCTAATCATATTGTCAGAATCAAATAGGACTTTAGTGATACCTTGATTACTTTGGATACAATGCCTGAATGGAACCCCTTCAAACTCCTTATTGAAACCCGATAATAAATCCATAAGAATATGATAGAACCCCTTTTGTAAAACCCCTAAATCCCTTTCATACAACCTTTTTAGATGAACATCTGGTAGAACCCCATATATCCCATCAGATAATAAATCCGATAAAAATCTTCTTGAACCCTTGATACAACCCCTGATATAATCCATTTTGAGTAATAATATAGTAGAACTCTTTTTGATAGAAACAATACCTTAGTAAAAAACCCTTAGTAAAATCCCTTTTGATATATCCCTTTGATAGATTCCTTTGATGGAATACAGTGATATCCCTTGAGGAAAATCCAATAGAACCCTTATTAATAAAAATCCCTTAAAATCCTTTGCCGAAACTTAACAAATCCTAAATAAGTCTTTGATAAAAACTTTGATTAAAACCCTTTTGGTAAATCCCTCGTGGCATACCTTATAGAATCCTTTTGACAGATTCAGTTAGTGGAATCTGGTATAACCCCTAAATAACATCGTTAGATGATAATCCCTTGATATAATTCTGGTAAAAACTCCCTGATAAGTTCTAATAGAACTCCTTTTGGATAAAATCCCTTGATAGAGCCCCTTGGATAATACTCTGGTAGAACCCCCTTGGGAAAAAAATCGATAAAACCTTTTTTGAATAAAAATCCTTTGATAAAAATCTCTTTGATATGAATCTGGTAGAATCCCTTGACAAAATTTTAAAAGAACCCCTTTTGGATAAACATCCCTTGGTAAAACTCCCTTTGACAAAAATCAGGTAGAACCCCCTTTGAAAAAATTCTGATAGACCTCATTAGATGAAAATCCATATTATAAAACCCTTAAAATTCTTTGAGAACTCGCGATGGACCTTTGATAAAATCCCTAATGAAACCCTTTGATAAATCCCTTGATAAAACCCTTTTGGTAAATCCTTGATGAAATCATGTTTTGATAAGTCCTGAATCAAACCCTTAAAATATCTTGATGCAATCCTTTAGATAAATCCCTTAATGAAATCCCTTTTGATTGAAACCCATTGATAAACTTCCTTTGATAAAACTCCTCTATAAAATCCCTCGATGGAATCTCCGATAAAAATCCCTTAACAAAATTTGGTAGAACCCTTTTATGGAACCCCTTGGATGAGACTTCAAATAAAAATCCCTTTTGACGAAATGCCTTGATAGAAAACCCCCTTGATATGACCTTCGTGAAAGTTTTTAATAAAACCTTTGATAAAACCCTTATGAATCCCCATGATAAGACATTAGTGAAAACCTTTAATAACATTCTGGTAGAACCCCTGAAAGAAATAATCTAGTAGAATCCCTTAAAATTCCTGATTAAAACCCATTGATAAATCCTTGGATAAGAATCCGGTAGAACCCCTTGATATAATTTTGATAAAATCCAATTGGTGAAAATTCCTTGATAGAATCCCTTATTTGGATAAAAATCCGGTAAAACCCCTGGACAATTTCTTTTTGTAGAATCCCTTAATGAATACCTTGATGAGACTTATGATAAAACCCCTTTAATGAAAGCCATTGATGATTAAATCTTGGTGAAACTCCTTAAAAATATTCTTTGATGAAACCCCATTGGTAAGACCTTCTTGATGAAATCCCTTGATAATATTCCTGATAAAACGTTTTTGATAAAATCCCTGTGGAACCCTTTTATAGGAAATTCCAGTGAAACCCTTTAATAAATCCCTGATGAAATCCCTTAGATAATACCGTTTTGTTGAAACTGCTTGTAAAACCCTAACGAACCCCTGGTTGGACCCTGTAGATGATGTTCTGATAAAAACTCTTTGATAGAACCCCCTTGGTAAAACTCCTTTGATAAAATTCCTTAGTTGAACCTCATCGATGATACTTTCTTGATAAAATTCCTTAGTTGAACTCCATTGATAATACTCCTTGATAAAAATTCCTTATTTGAAACCCATTGATAATATTCCTTGATAAAATTCCTTACATGAAACTCATTGATAATACTACCTTGATAAAATTTCTTGATTGAATTCCTTAACAAAACCCTTGATAAAACCCCTAATGAAACCCCATTTGACAAATCCCATTGATAAACTCCCTTGGGTAAAATTCCTCGATAAAATCCCTTTTGATAGAACCCTTATGATAGAATCCATGGATGACAATCCTGATAATCCCTTTTAAAAAACTCCCTGATGAGATTCTAGGGGAACCCTTTGATAAGAAGTTCCGGTGAACCCTTTGATAAATCCTTGATGAAACCCCTTAATACCACTTTATTGAAACTTCTTGATAAAACCTCGGTGAACCCTTTGATGAATCCTTTAAACCAAACCCTTGGACGAATCCTTTAAATCAAACCCTTAGATGAATCCTTTAAATCAGACCCTTAGATGAATCCTTTAAATCCAACCCTTAGACGAATCTTTTAAATCCAACCCTTATATAAATCCTTTAAATCGACCCCTTAAATGAATCCTTCAAATAAAACCTTTAGATGAATCCTTTAACTTAAGCCCTTAGATGAATCCTTCAAATAAAACCCTTATGTGAAACCTTAGTGGAATCCCTCTGATAAAAATTTGATGAGAACACTACTGGAAACTTTTGATAAAAACCCTTAATGTAACCCTGGGGAAGGCCAATAAGCATTCCTAGTTAGGAATTGTACTGGTATAGCTAGGGATTTGACTTCTATTAGCGGTCATAAATCCTATGTTATGTATACATGTTCATGTATGCATGTGATGTTATGTTATATATGCATGATATGTACTAGAGTGTAGAGACATAATTAATGCATGACAATGATTTGAATGTCTCCATAAATGCCCCAGATAACCCGTATTGTGAAGTGCCTTACTTTGATCAGGCCTTGCAACAGTCTGTCCCAGATTTAGTTGTGATTCAGAGAGTATTTCCCTTGCTTGATTAAGGTTTGAAAGGTATACCTTGTCGCTCCCTGTATTTCCATCCTGGTACAAACGCGAAAGTGGCGAGGAATAGGTTAGAGTCGCCAGCCAGGCATTTTTATCCCGAAGGAACGGGAATGGTAATGCTGCACAAACCAGGGAAAAGAAAAGAAAGGACACAGGTCTTGCGAACCAAAGAGACTGGGTTCGGGAGTCGGTTATAACCTGGGAAGGTATTAGCACCCCAGATCGTCCGTCATACCCGACGGGATCCACGCTTGCAAAGAAAACTGTTCCAAAGGGTGAAAGAAATGAAAGCTGCTGCAAAAAGAAGGTCTGGAACTGGAGAAAAGAAAAGAAAGGGGGAAAATGTAAGGAAAATAAAAGAGTGCTCGAACAGGCCCTACCCCGCTGCCTACGTACCTCATCTGGATATGAGGATCAGAGACGCCGTAGTTCCCCTAACTAGGGATGGAAAGAATTTTTTGTGAATTAAGGCTTGAACTGCCTATGTCAATGCTCAGGCGTTGCAGGCTCGGACAACGAGTGTGTATCCATCTTGCAAAATGACAAGTAGGAGCAAGTCAGCGTACAGAGCGAAAGAGATGAGAAAAGAAGTCCCGAAGGAGACGCTTATTGTTTGTTTGTGTTTTTTACGAGTTTTTTATTGGTGGGGCGCAAGAGAATGAACCCAAACTCTTTTCCATGGAATGTGTACTTGCTACTACATTCCAAGATGGAATAATAGAACAAGCACACCAAGTAAGGAGAATTTATCCAAGACTTGCTTCCAAGGGCAAGGGCCTAAGCTCATTGACTTGTTGAATTTATTAAGTATTTCTGTAATTAAATGAAGAAGTGTTTTTTAGGATTTTCTTGATAAAGATGACCTCATGATCTGACTTGTGCATCATGTTAGACAAATGCACTATTCCAAGATGGAATGAATACATATGCCCCATGGAATAAGGCTATTACACAAGAAGTCACTTCTTTCATTATTAATGATTTTAGGCTTTTTGTTTTGAGATGAGAAGAGAAAGAGAACCAAAGGAGCAAAAGGCAAAAGTCTAATGGGGAAAGACTAAACCTAAAGTTATCATGAAAAAGTGGTCATAAGGTTAGTAAGGTTTCAACTATCCTAAGAGAAAAGAAGAAACAAGGAGAAGGAGAAGAAAGGAGAGGAAAGCTAGAGAGCAATTTACTCCTCTAAAGGAGATAAGTTGCTTCTAGAGGGGAAAGATAAGAATTGAATCACATGATGGCAGAAGGCACATTAAAAACCACAAAGTAGAAAGCAACTAAAAAGGAAGAGGTAAAGAATTGAAATGTGGATGAACATCCACACTTCTCTTACCATGAGCCCCTGAAATGTTAGCAAAATTCCAGCAAATTGATTAACACAATCCATGGAAGTAACATGCTCAAAGTTCTAGCAAACAAAGATCAAACAACATGCCAAGCTTTGCAAATTCATGACTTACGCATCGAGAACATGAAAACACACATCAACCAGCAAGCAAATCACCCTAAACTAGCATATTCAATTATCATACGATGATCCATGGCAATTAAAGCAAGTAAGGGAATCAAACAAGCTCAAAACAGCTCAAAAATAACATTCTGCATCAGTGTTAACCATTTAACTAATGCGTTAACCGGTTAACCAAAGCGTTAACTGGTTAACCAGTCCAAACCTGCAGCAAAATACGCAGAAAACAGGTGCTTTAACCGGTTAACCAAAGCGTTAACTGGTTAACATGTAAAAACAACAATAAAAACTTGCAGAAAAATCAGCTCAAATCCAACTTATCCAGATAATTTCACTACAGACCAGCAATCAATTAAGCATGAAATAAATGAATCAATTCACATTAATTAACATCATTAAGCTCATGAACATTAGCACACGGATCCGGTTGCAAATCAACCAATCAAATCAAGCAACACAAGCAAATACACAAGCACATGGTGGATCTAAAGCACAAGCATGCAAATAAGCTAAAAACAGAGCTAAATCTGAATTTAACCAACCTACAAAGCTGAGGTATGCTTTGGTAAATATAGTTTGAGCTGGAAATGAAAGATTTCGTGGAAAACTTCGAAGATTCGGTGCTAATCCTCACACATCATGCAAAATAAATGCAAGCAAATGATCTTGATGCATAATTTTGGCTCCAAAAGCACTTCTAATCTCCAAACCAGATCTGAATCAATTAGAGAAACCAGCAAATTGATGCAAGGAAGCTAATGATGGAGGTCTAGTTCCAAGATCTACAAGCTTTAAGGCAAAGTCTTGTGATCTTCAAAGAGGAACTTTGAGTGATTTGGAAAATTGAGAGAAAAAAGTGAGAGAATGGTGAGAGAGATCAAAATTCAGAAAATGAAGAGGAATGAATTATGAGAGAGCCTTTTCTTTGTTTGGAGGGAAATGGATTAAATATGGTCTAGGTTTGGGGCCCAAAATTTTGGTTTGGGATCCAAAAAATATGGTATGGAATTGGCTTAGAAAGTAATTAGGACCTAGCATTGGAATTAGGCTTGGATAAATGCTCTAGATCTTTCTCCTTAATTCAAAATGAATAAAATCAGAAAATTGAAAATTTGAGCCAAAACACATGCTGAATTTTGCTGCTGGAATTCAAAATTCGCAGCCGTTAACCGGTTAACCAAAGCGTTAACCGGTTAATGCCAGTGAATTTTGAATTCTCCCTCCTTTTGGTGGGAAACTTCCATAATAACCCGGTGCCAACCATTATGATCTTATTTTGATCCTCAATCCTTTTTAGGGCTTTTACCATGATATAGAGCTTGCACAAAAGGTCCCGTGGGCTTCCTGTCAGGTCATCATGCTCTTGAATTTGCCTTGTAAGATCACGAGTTCTCAAATGATTGATCATACGCCTTATGCTAGAAAATGTGAGTGCTATGCTTCATTTTACTATGCAAAAAATTCTAAGGATATGACATACTTATGATGATTATGATATGATGATGATGCTAAACAGAAGAGGGAAAATTTGGGGTGTTACAGCTGCCCCTATTTAAGTAATTGTTAATCTGAAAAGGATGGTAGCACGGGCTGTCGACCGTTCAAGATAAACTGTGGTTGAATACCAAGAAGACCTGAAATTTGTAGTCTGCTGGAGAATGCAAGCAATGGGAAATAAACCCAACCAAATGATGCTTTGGCGACTGAAGTGGGGACAAAGCAGACGAGCTCCTTCCAAATTGAATTGTTACTCCGGATAAGAAAAACTTAGACAGACGAGTCTCCCTCAAAGCAAACCTGTTACGCCAAGAAAAAGACATACGAGCCTTCTTCAAGCAACCCTGTTACGCCAGGAATTGGACATACGAGCCCTCTTCATACATTTTACAATATATGACCTGAGACAAACGAATCTCCTTCGGATAAACCTGTTACGCCAGGACTGGTGATGCACTTAAGTCTGTGGGATAGACATGCATAATCAGGATAGATGAACCCTCTTCATATATTATTCGTGGATATATAGTCTAAGACAGACGAGTCTTGTTCGGGCAAACCTGTTACGCCAGGTGCAATGTTAGGATTTGATGAACCCTCTTCACAAACCATGCATAGATAAGTGGTCTCTGAGACAGACGAACCTCCTTCGGATAAACCTGTTACGCTAGGACCAGTAACCATTTTGACGTTTAATCCCACCGTCAGGACTTCAAACCTCTTCAACATAGACGAGCATTGGATGATCATCAAGAGAACACAGACGAGTGCTGTAAGTCAATGATACAAACAAATATCAAAAGATGACCTAAGAAACGCAGACGAGCGCTTCGGGCGATGATATAGACGAATACCAACCACTGATACGGACGAATACCAGAAATCCAACACAGACGAGCATTTGGAGTAGCAACACAAACGAGTATTAGGGGCGATACAGATGAACAATAAACAGATATCCAACACAGATGAGTGCCAGGAAATGCAGACGAGCAACCAGAGTACGAACACAGACGAGTGTCAGGGAATGTAGACGAGCAGTAAGAAAATATCAAACATCAAACACCGACGAGTGCTGAGGGAAGCATACGAGCATCAAATGAGAATCAAACACAGACGGATGTCGAGGAATGCCGAAGAGCAGAAGCGACTATCACACAGACGAGTGCTGGGTATTGCAAACGAGCAAAAGCGACTATCACACAGACGAGTGTTGAAGAGTGCATACGAGCATCAGCAGATTTCAAACACGGGCGAGTGCTAGGGCGTGCGTACGGGCAAAAAATGCCTGGTAAGAAACACAACTCTACCGGGGAGAATCAAACGAAGAATAATTTACAAACGAGCGAGTGCTGGGAATGCAGACGAACATCCAGCAAATATCAAACATTAAACACAGACAAATGTTAAGGGCATGCAGAAGAGCAACTATCAAACATCAAACACAGACGAGTGCTGGGAAGTGCAGACGAGCATCAAATACCTGGTAAGAAACACAACTCTGTCGGGGAGAAACAAACGAAGAATAATTCACAAACGAGCGAGTGTTGGGAATGCAGACGAACATCCAGTAGATATCAAACATCAAACACAAACGAATGTTAAGGGGATGCAGACGAGCAACTATCAAACATCAAACACAGACGAGTGCTGGGAAGTGCAGACGAGCAACAAACGAAGCGCGAGCATCGATGAGTGCTAGGGAATGCGAACGAGCATCAAACAAAGTGCCCTGATTGGCAACAATAATCACGGCTCTGCAGGGGAACCAGGTCAATAGGCTTTGACGATGCTTATCTCTGATTGGGGAGATGAATACCTGTCTGTATCATCACAAATGCCAAAAATAAATTGGCGACTTCTCTGGGAGAATATTTCAATGGTGGGAGCAAGTCCCGATCATGAACTTTGTGGAGGATAACCGTCTTCAGACTTGGCTGGGGATGATGCTTGGTCAGACCCTAGCTGGGGAGGGAATTCTGAAAATTCTGACTCTATGGGGAAACTAGGCACACAGTTGCTTTATGGGGAGAACTTCGCTTGTGGAAAGATAATCCGCTTGGGGATGAAAGATCTTCAATTAGCCTTGGAATTTCGCTGGGGAAATAATCAAGATATCCTGGAAATACTTCGTTGAGGAATGAAATGTGAACAAATGTCTGCACTACTTTGTCACGCTGGCCAAAAATAAATTGGCGAACTCACTGGGTACATTTCAATGATGGTTGCATTCCAATCATGAAACTCTGTGATGGAATGACAAACTTCCGACCCGTCCGGGGAAACGCTTGGTCAAATAAACCTTTGCTAGGGAAAGAGTTCTGACAGTTACAACCCTGCGGTGAAATAGACCTTCAGTAGCTCGCTAGGAATAGCCCATTCTTACACAAAGACTCTGATTGGGGACATACCTCTTCGATTGGGTTTGAAGTTCTACTGGGGATACCACCCTACTCTGACTCAACTGGGGACGGTTCTATATGAACACTATTGGGGATAACCAGGTCTTTCTTGTGAAGAACAACCACCACTTGGGGAGGACACCTCTTTGATTAGGTTTGAAAGTTTGTCGGGGATTCCACTTGCTCTAGCTCAGTTGGGGAGCACTCTCTACTTGGGGAAATACCACATCGCCCTGCCAAACCTGCAACAACAATATACACACATGTGCCCCGGGGACTAGCATGGTATGATCTGTTCATCCATTTTCACTCGACACTCAAAGACAGTTTTAATTGTTTCCCTGCAATGTCAATTTTCTTAGATAAATCAACATGTTTCATATTTAATGTTCTTTTTGCCAAAAATTCAGGACATTTTTGCAAACAAAGTAAACACAACGCAACACGATTTTTGGTTGAATATTCATTCATTGAATGGCCTCTGAATAGGCAAAATTTTACATCTGGAAACAACTACCTGGAAAGAGGTAGCTACCATAAAATTGAGAAAAGAAACTATCCTCATGGAAATATACACGACATTCCAATGAGTTTCCTTCATGCTATGACCAACATGTCTTCAAGACTTTTTGTTCTTACCTTTTCTTTCTGAAGAGGACGAGGGGACTGATTCCTATCCTTCTAATATTTCCAGACTGCATGAAACGGTGATTTGGTTCAGATTACCTGGATCGCAGTTGTTCGCTTATTCCCTTGTTTTGCGTGGATCGCCCTTTCGAGTTTTCAATCCACCGAGATACCCTTTTTTGCTTGAGCTATCCGATGTGGCTTTTCAACTCAGCGGGTGTACAATTTTTCTTTATTTTCCCTAACTTTTGCCCGAGCTTTTTATTTTGTTTTTAGCTCTCCGGGATGCCCTTTTCTTGCCTGGACTTTAATTCTGTTTTTGTGTCCAGCGGGTCTTTTTATGCGAAGTATTTTTTAACTGCGTCCGAGTTAACAGGAGACTGGAAATATTCTCCATCCATAGTGGTAAGCATCAGTGCCCGACCTGAGAAAACTTTCTTTACTATGAATGGGCCTTCATAGTTCGGGGTCCACTTGCCCCTGTGATCTGAACCTGGAGGAATGATCCTCTTGCGTACAAGCTCTCCTACTTGATACTCTCGAGTACGTACTCGTTGGTCGAATGCTCGCTTCATTCTCCTCTGATAAAGCCGACCATGACAGATAGCCGCTAATCTCTTTTCCTCAATTAGACACAACTGATTATATCGAGCACGTACCCATTCAACCTCATCAAGCTTCACGTCCATCATCACACGTAACAAAGGGATTTCTACCTCAACAGGCAAGACTGCCTCCATGCCATATACCAAGGAGAATGGAGTTGCCCCGGTTGACGTCCTGACTGACGTTCGGTACCCATGTAGTGCGAAGGGTAACATCTCATGCCAATCCTTGTAAGTGACAACCATCTTCTGCACAATCTTCTTAATATTCTTATTAGCTGCCTCTACTACGTCATTCATCTTTGGCCGGTAAGGAGAAGAATTGTGATGTTGAATCTTGAAGTCCCAGCACAGTTCTTCCATCATCTTGTTGTTTAAGTTGGAACCATTATCAGTAATGATTTGCTCGGGCACTCTGTATCTGCAAATGATGTCTCTCTTCAGAAACCTGGCTACCACCTAGCGAGTGATATTGGCATAAGATGTTGCTTCAATGCATTTGGTAAAGTAATCAATCGCGACCAAGATGAAACGATGACCATTCGAAGCAGTAGGCTCTATCTTCCCGATCATTTCAATGCCCCACATAGAAAAGGGCCAAGGAGATGACATGACGTTGAGCGGGCTTAGAGGAACATGCACCTTGTCTGCATAAATCTGACATTTGTGGCATTTACGGGCGTATGAACAACAGTCTGCATCCATTGTTAGCCAATAATACCCTGATCTCAATAACTTCTTAGCCTTAGCATGTCCTCCTGTATGAGTACCGAAAGATCCCTCGTGAACTTCCTGCATTAACAGGTCTGCTTCGTGTCTATCCACGCATCTGAGCAAGACCATGTCAAAGTTCCTCTTATACAGAACCCCGTTCGCATTCAAGAAGAAGCTAGTAGCAAGTCGTCTCAAGGTCCTTTTGTCGTTAGATGATACCCCAGCTGGGTATTCTTGTTTTCCAGGAAAAGCTTAATATCAAAGTACCAAGGTTTCTCATCAGACACTACATCTACAGAGAAAGCATAAGCTGGCGCGTCAAGCCTGGAAATGTCAATTCTGGGCACGTAATTCCAACACAAAACTTTGATGGACGAAGAAAGAGTAGCCAATGCATCCGCAAATTGATTCTCATCTAGTGGTATATATTGAAGCTTAACCATTGTGAAGAACGTCAACAATCTTCTGGCATAATCCCTATAAGGAATTAAGTGTTCTTGATGTGTATACCACTTGTCGGTAACCTGGTTGGTAACGAGGGCTGAATCTCCGAATACCTCGAGGGTCTTAATCCGAAGATTAATAGCCTCCTCTATTTCCATTATGCACGCCTCGTATTCCGCTTCATTGTTGGTTCAACCAAAAGTAATTCTGGCAGCGAAGGGAAAGTGAACACCTTCAGGAGTGACAAGAACAGCACCAACTCTGCGTCCATTGATATTGACTGCCCCATCAAACATCAACTTCCATTTGGATTCAGGGTCAGGCACCTCCTCCAGAAGTGCTTCCTCGCAATCTCTTGCCTTGAGGTACATGATGTCCTCATCAGGGAAATCAAACTTCATTGGATGGTAATCATCTTCAAGCGGTTGATGTGAAAGATAATCCGACAATACACTTCCTTTGATGGCCTTCTGGGAAGTATATTATATGTCATACTCTATTAAGATCATTTGCCACCTCGTAACCCTTCCGGTTAATGCTGGTTTCTCAAAAATATACTTGACGGGGTCCATTTTTGAGATAAGCAATGTGGTGTGGGTCAACATGTACTGTCTCAGTCGGCGAGCAACCCATGCCAAAGCGCAACAAGTTTTCTCGAGCAGTGAGTAACGGGATTCACAGTCGGTAAACTTTTTTCTAAGGTAATAAATAGCATGCACTTTTTGACCAGACTCGTCATGTTGGCCTAACACACACACCCCATCGACCCTTCTAACACAGTCAAGTACATGATAAGTTGTCGTCCTGGAACTGGAGGCATTAGGATCGGAGGCTCCTGCAAGTACTCTTTTATATTTTCAAAGGCTCTTTGACAGTCTTCATTCCACCTGACCGTTTGTTCTTTTCTTAACAATTTGAATATTGGCTCGCATGTGGCAGTTAGATGAGATATAAACCGAGAAATGTAGTTCAATCTCCCTAAAAACCCACACACTTCTTTTTCTATTTTCGGTGCGGGCATGTCTTGTATTGCTTTTACTTTCGACGCACGTCCGGACCTTTCCATCCTTCTTAGGTACATGCATGATGTTAGCTACCCAAGGTGGGTAACTAGTTACACCAAGGAACCCGACATCCCACTGCTTTTGAACTTCCTCCTTATTCTTCATAGCCATATCAGGGCTAGTTCTTCTCAGCTTTTGTTTTACAGGAGGACAGTCTTCCTTTAGTGGCAGCTTGTGAACAACGATGTCAGTATCCAGCCCTGGCATATCTTGATACGACCAGGCAAAGATATCTACATATTCACGAAGCATACCAATCAACTTCTTCTTTATCTCGGCCTGCATACTGGCCCCAATCTTTATCTCTCTCTTTACATCTTCAGACCCGATGTTGATGATCTCTATCTCTTCCTGATGAGGCTGAATGACCTTTTCCTCTTGTTTCAACAATATAGCCAATCTTCCGGGAGTTCACAGTCTTCCACATCCCCTTCATCAGCTTGGTAGATAGGATTGTCAAAGTCATGCATAGTCATAGCAGGAACGTTATCACAAGAATTAGAATGATCAACACTACACAAATGATGTGCTTGTTTTAGAATCTTTTTCGTTCAAAGGAGATGCAAGCACAAAAACACTGGAAAGAAAACATTGCCATTTTATTTGTTTTTTTTTTGTGAAAAATTTTAAAACGAAAGAAAGGGAACACAATTTGCTTGAAAATTTTCCTTTATTTCATGGAAAAAGCAAATGCATTAAAAACATGGTGGCCCTACAGATGGATCCATGCACCTTGGGCAGAGTGCAGGATTTGACATGCAGTATGATAAAAATGCAATCAAAGAAAATTACTTTGACTACCAAGTAACTTGAACAAAATCTTCAGCAGACCAGTTCCGGAGCTCCTCCCCATGTACACATGGGTGAATCCAGTTATCCAAGTCGCAGTCACTATCCCCCTCCGCATCTGTAGCACAAATGCGGTTGTAGTCGAGCATTCTAGTGATTGTGAATATTATGGGCTTACCGCCATGAGACCAGCTGGACTGACCAGGTTGATATCCGAGACCGAACTTGTCATCTTTCTTTTCCACTTCTAATAGCTTGCCCCAACCATGGGCATTTCCGGATTGGACTACTTCCTAAGCTTACTTGTAGGAGTAGATAGGAGTCCTTTCCTTTTCATTGCTCTGAACTACAGCTGTAAACACCCCAAATTTTCCCTCACCCATTCACATCATGTCTTGTGATCATTTCATATGCATAAACACAATCATAGCATCTCTATCACATTTTTGATTCACTGCATAGATTCAAAGTCATCTGCATCTAGGGTTTGTGATATGAGCAATCCAAGAGCTTCTTGAGCCACTCCAAAGGTCATCAATCACTTCAAAGGGGTCCATGTGTGTTCAAACATCATATTATATCCTCTCAAAGTCAAGAATGTCAAAGAATCACAAGAACTGAAAATGGTGTGGAGGCAGAGCCAGGTTTTTAACTGCACAGATGACCTGAAATTAGGGTTTTGGTTTCAAAGGCCATAACTCCAAATTTTTTGGTCATTCTTGTTTCTATTGGTCTCTATATGGTATAGGGAGTATGCATATCAATTTTCATGAATAAATTCCATGGGGAAGTCATCTGATCAAGAGTTGACTTTTCAAGCAAGTCAGTGCAAAATCAGGGCATCTGAGGCCCCCAATGACCCAACCAAAGGGTGTTCTTCATCATTTTGATTGTATATGATCTTTATTTGATCATTAAAGGAGTTGGAAGTTCACAAAATTGAAGAATTTCAAGTCTTTTGCAAAGTTGACTTTTAATGAATTTGTCATTTTAGGCAACTTTTTCAACCCTTACTTTTTGATTCAAAAAAGCTTCAAATGGAAAAACTTTGGTCATGAAAGTTGTAGAATGGATCATTCCCTTTTCAAAAAGTACAAGAACATGACCTAATTCATTTTGGATCAAAATTTATGGCTTGTCAAAGTTGGCAAAAATCACTAAATTTCAAGTTATACACCAAAGAGGCCAAGTTGCAAATTCACTTCTCAAGGCAAATTGGGCTGTCAAATGCATTTCTAAACTTCACCATATGATCATACAACACATAAAAATCAGAATGGGCCAAGAGATCATTCACTTTTGTGGCCTATGGAGCAAGACTTTTTCATGAAAAGCAAAGGCAAGGCAAGTTGCAAAACTCATCATAAGACATAACCCACTTGTTTGCTAGCCTGCTGAGCCACCCTAGGCCTCTCCCCTCATCATGCTGCGCAGGACACACTCCTTGTACTTGGCTAGAAAGTAGCCCATGCCTTCTTACACCAACTTTGACCTTTTGGCAAAAGCACCCATACCAATCAATAAAGCACATGTCACTTCTTCTGACCAATGGCATTTGTTTATACAAAGAAAATGCAAGCCAAACACAACAAGAAGCAAGCCTGAAGCCTCCCATAGCACAGCATTCTCATTTTCACCCTCTTGAGCAAAAGCATTCGAAACTCATCACACAGGCCACAAACACACAAACAAACTTCATAAACCAACTCAATACATCTTCCTGGTCACAAAGCACCCTTCAAAACAGCCTGAAACTCAAAGAATCAAGAACACGATTTCCTCACTTCACTGAACAGAACTTGCTCAATCTCACAAACCAGCCCTTTTAAACTCCAACCAAGCATTGCAAGCTTCTCAGGAGGTTCATTAGAGGCATTTTGGATCAAAGGGCCAGCCAGAAAGTGTCAGAAATCAAAGCTCCATTTCAGGTGAGCTCAAGAACATTTTTTCCAGAAACATGTTTTTAAGTTCTTAAATGATTCTCTATGTTCCACTGATCATGCTAATATGTTTTGTTTCGAAAATGATTGAGTATTGAGTATGTATGTTGTTCCTGAAACTTTTTGACCTAAACCCCTTTTGATTCGATTCAGCCTGGATACGAAAAATAAATGCATTTTGTTTGTTGATTCGTGTTGTATGATGTTTGGGGATGGATTCTGGGCAGAAAGATTTTGTTTTAGATGCCTAGGGAGTGAGATTGAGATTCTCAGGGGAGAGTGTGGCCGGAGAAGATGACCGGAGGTCATTTCCGGCCACCTGAAAGTGATTAGTGCATTAATGAGGATTAGGGCTAGGTTTGAATTCTGAGCTTAAGATGGGTTGACTGGCATTGACTCCCGCGTGAATGAACGCACCAGATTTCGCATTAAAACCCTAATCATAATTATTTAATTTAATTAAGTCAGATTAGGTTAATTGGGGAAGTTTGAATCTCAGCCCTAGGATCACGCGCGAAGTCTTTCCCTCCTTCTCCAGTTTGAATGCAGGCCATTGGATGCGCTGACTTTTCTTTTAATTCATTTTTATTCTCATTTTATTTCATTTAATTTGTACATTTATTTTAAAATAGCAAAAATTATTCAAAAATTCTGAAAATTTTTATACACACTTTTATTAATTTTCAGAAACCAAAAATATTTTTATTTTTATTTTTTTCATTAAAAAATATTTTTAAATCATTTAAAAGTTTATTTTTAATTAATTAATGAGAATTAATTAATTAAAAATACTTTTAGGTATTTAAAAATCACCAAAAAATTCATGAAACTTTCATAATCATTTAGAAACATTGTCCAACCCTCAAACCAAATTTCTTTTTTGATCTTGATGTCTTTTGAGAATTTTTCATGGAATTAAAATCATTTCAAGGCATTATTTTGATCCAAATTTCAAAAAATCATTTCTGCCTAACCATTGAGAGTTGGACTTTGATTCTTTTTGCATTGCATTTTGTTTAGCATGTAGTTTGTGAGATTAAATTTGCATGATTTGATCTTGCATTTTCAATTTGTTTGGCATTTTTCTTGTTAAGGTACCCTAGAACCCTAGAAAACTTAGGAAATTCATAACCCTAATTAGGTTAAGAGTTGGTACCTCTCCTTTGGGCAGTGAGTTTGTATAGGATTAGGTTTCCTTTGAATGCATTTTCAATTTTTTATCTTGATGTTTGCTTCTGATTTTGGTTTTTGTTTGATGCATTGATCATAAACCCTAATTTGGGCTTCCTTTTGCATACATCTTGCATTTGCTTGCATACCATGACTTTCCATTACATTTTGTGCACCCATTTGATTCATTAGACATCTTAAGATATGTTTAAAGCATGTTTGATCATTGCATCATGTATTTGCCATGTTGTATATCATTTACATCTCATAACTTTTCATGTGTGTCCATGGTTCTAAACTTGTTTCATTTGCATCCACATGTTTGTATGATCATTCTCATGTCTTGATTCATGTTTGCATCATCTCATAGAATCATTATCATCTCATATATGCTTCTGGTTTTGGTTTGCATCATGCCATTTCATTCCATTTTGCATTGCATTTCATTCCTTTCACTAACTTTTCAGGTGGTAAGCAACTTTGAGAAGTGAATTTGCCTTCACTTCTCACAATTTCTTTTCATCTCTTTCATGCATCCTTGCTGCATTTTGTTATGTGTTTGAGATTGAGTTTGCTCATTCTTCTTCTCCTCACCTTCTTTCTTCAAGTGACTTGACTTCTTGAATGAAGCAAGTTACTTTGCTTCTCTTGATCCTTTCATCTGCTTCCTGGTGGTTCCATTGAAGACTTCTCTTGTTAACCTCACAAACCTTAGGAACAACCAAGCAAGACAATGATTAGGATTTTGATTAGTCTCCCCACTTAGTTTTACCTTTGTGTCTCTTTGAGTCTTCTCTTCTCACCTCATAATCAGGGACTAAACCCTAAAGGTTTTAAGGCTTTGTGATTAAGTTTATGCCTGCATCCTTCTATTAGGATGGAGTGTATAACTTTAATCCTAAGTGTTAAACCCTTAATGTGTTTAAATCCTTTAATCAATTCATCTAATAATCATCAAGACATCAAGCTTGTAACTTGGGCCTTGCATTAGGGTTCTAATTCTTCCTTAATTGGTTAAGAAGGACTAACCCTAGTGTTAATGGACAAGTCCCCCTCAAGTTGTCTTACAAACCATAAAAATCACTTCATCATCATATCATTAAATAAAATCCACTTAATAAAGGCTTTGTTTTGTCATGAGTTTAATCCCTAATCATGGATTAAGTTGAGGAGCTTTCCTCAGCTTAAACATTCCCATCTATTATCCTTCTATTAGGATGGTGTAATGAGTCTGTTTAATCCCTGATTATGGCTTAACCTCATTACTCAACACTAAACAAAAACACCAAAAACATCTAAATAATCAAAAGTAGGTTAATGATCTTAATCCTACACCAAAGGTGATTAAGTGTGAGAAGCTGACTTCACACTTAAGGTATTCTCATTACCCCTAATCAGAGGGAATATGTGATGAATTTACTAAATCCATTGGTTTAGGCTTAAGCTCATTAACTTATGACAAACTTTCAAAAGCAATAAAAGACTGAAAACTCAAAAACAAACAATAATCGTCTCCTTCGGGATTCTTTTCTCATCACCTTCACTCACAAACGAGAACTTGCTTCTTCCGTCTAATGCAAGACAGTTTGCACCTGAGCCAGACAGGTCATACACTTGAGCATAGACAAGCAAGCAGTTCACAAGTCAATTCATCTTTCAGTCTCTTTGGGTCGAACTACGGTGTTCTGACTTCCTCATTGAACGAGAGGATACATAGGCATAACTTAACAGTTATCGAACAAAAGTCTCTGTATATTCCCCCTCCTTCTAGCATTATTCTTTAAGCCTCATGATCTTGAGCATCTTATTCTCATTCCTACACTGACACATCATTTATATACTTTCACTTCCCTTACACTGACACCTGTACATATTGTTTTCCAGCCCTTTTACACACAAATTGCACTGACACTACCCCTTTAAAACACAAATCTTCTAAGCGTGGATCCCGTCGAGTACGGCGGACAATCTGGGTGCTAATACCTTCCCAGGTTGTAACCAACCCCCTTTCTCAGTCTCTCTGGTTCGCAACCGTCTTATCCATATCTTTCTAGGTCTATGCAGCATTGCCTTTCCTCCGGGATAAAAATGCCTAGCTGGCGACTCTTTTCATTCCCTGTGAGTTCACTGCTGTGTGTTCTCGCACCCTCCTTTCGCCGAACGTTCGCGTCTGTACCCCATTTGACCCGGCCTCATCTGGTGGGAGCGACAGCTTGGCGACTCTGCTGGGGACCCTTATACAGCAACCAGGGCTTCTGGTTCTTTTTGTGGGTTCCTTCTAGCGCTTGTTTGATTTGTGTTTACTGGGGTGTTATGTGCTATTTGTGTTTGTATATTTATTGCTTTATGTACAGTTGTTTTATTGCTTTCTTTATAGCTTTACATATATCATACTGTCATACTGTGCTGGCTGGATCTGTTTTATTGCTTTGGTGGGTGGGTGTTCTATTGAGAGTTGAGGTCCTATACCTGGGACCTGAGTGACACCTAGGCTAGAGTGGTTCATGTTCTTTCCCATTCCATTTCGGTCTGGTGCGGGAATATGAAACACAGTTCAGATATGGGTTTCTTCTTGAGAACTCTGTGCTACAGATTTCCTGTAGTGCTCGGGCTATCTGGGAAGCCTGCTAAGTCTGGATGACCTTCAGTATTGACCTTCAGAAACTGAGGTGAATTAGAGGAGGATCTTTTATGGTTATTGTAAACACTGTACCTCCGGGTTAGAAGTGTTTACACTTCTCATAACTGATCCAAGTCTGAAGATCCTTGTTTTAGAACACTACCTGTGAGGGGGTTGGGCTGTTTACAGGTTTGCAGGTACCCTTGACCTCAGCATACCCTGTTACTTTGCTTTGATTAAGAGTACTCCATTTTGGAACAGTTCTTGTGATTTTAACCCTGGACATGTGACTCTTTATTTGAGTCCCCCACCTTGGTTACTGGACTTATGAACCTCCATCTGGATTTCTTGAATATACATGGACCTATATCAGAGCACTTGATCAGATCCAGCTCAGTCACAAACCCTTGCATATCATTTGCATACATCATCATTGCATCATTTTAACATTTGCTTATTTGTTTTTCAGGGTATCCATACTTTATTTTGGCTTGGTTTTGACCCCATCATCAGCATAGACCTATCCCCATCAGTATCTACTTCAGCTGTCAGCTACCTGCATCACCAGCATCTGCCTGTCAGTGGCCCATCTTCAGTGTTATTCTCAGCATCTGTCTCAGCTCTTCTTCAGCAACATGGCACCCAAGAAGAGTAATATCTCCTATCATTTCTTTCAGCCTGAGCTAGCTGACATCAGGAAGATTCAGACCCTGATTACTCCAGATCATATACCACTATTCAGAGAACACTACGGAGGCATACTTGATGTGGTTATGGATTTGGACCCTTCACAGAGGAGCCTGATTCATACTTGCCTACATTTTTATGATCCCCCTCTGAGGTGTTTCACTTTTCAGGATTTTCAGTTGGGACCTTTATTAGAAGAGTACTCATCATTGGTTGGTATACCTGTCAGAGGTGGAGTCCTCTTCAACCCTGAGATGGCTTTTCCCAGTAATGAAGAGATAGCAAAGGCATTACATCTGGAACCAGTTCTGATTGGGCAGAATATGACTACCAAGGCTGGGATCTCTGGTCTACATTTGGATTTCTTGATTTCTCAGGCCATCCTGAAGGCCTCCTTGGGGGAGTGGAAGGCAGTCTGTGCTTTATTGGCCCTTAGCATATATGGGATCATATTATTTGCAGATGAGCCTAGGTTTGTTAGCAAGAATGCAATCCATCTTTTCATTCTGAGGAACCCAGTGCCCACTTTACTGGGAGATTTCTACTACTCTGTTCACCAAAGGAATGAAAAACAAAGAGGAAGATTGGTGAGGTGCTGTGCTCCCCTTTTCCATACCTGGTTGCTCAGGCACTTGCCCAAAACTGATGCATTCTTGAACCCTCACCAGCCAAGGAATTGGGCTAGAAGACTCACTGCTTTAACTGCAGCCGATATCAGGTGGTGCACTCAAAGCACAAAAGGCAGGGACATCATTACCAGTTGTGGGCAGTTCCCCAATGTACCCCTGATAGGAGTAAAGGGCTGCATCAACTACAACCCTTTTCTATTCAAAAGACAACTGGGCTATGCATTGGTCCACACTCCTAAGGCACAAGACTTGGCTGAGACTCTTTAATGTGAGAATAAGCCTAATCTGGCCATTGTCAGGCAAGCATCCTGGGCCTGTGACAATGTTCAGACCAAGGGAGTAACCATTCTGGGAAGATGCAACAATGTGGCCTCAGCACAATACTATGAGTGGTCCCATGCCAGGGCTCAAATTTCTGGAATGCCTTTCACCGTTGAGGATGCACCGGGACCCTCCACAGCACCACCTCCTGTCACTGTCAGTTTAGAGGAGTTTGAGAAACTAAAAGAGAGAAATGAGAAGTTGACTCAGGCTCTGCAGAAGACCCTCTGGGAGAGGAGTGATGGTCGGCTGGACATTGAGAGGTTAGAAAAGCTAAAGGTGGAGCATCTAGCCAGGATTGAGAAGTCAGAAGACTACATTAAGAAGTCCAGGGCTGGAGAGCAGATCTTGAAAAATGCCTGCAAGGAGGCTCAGTTCCAGAAGGCCAGGACTGATTTGTATCTGAAAGAGAGTCAAGCCAGGTGGGTCAGGATCACCGAAGCTCGTGCTCTGGAAGATAAGAGGACTCAGGGCAAGATTGAGCAGCTGGAAGCTAGTACGAAGGAGCAACAGGAAGCCCTGCTAGCAGCCCAGAGAGAGATCTCAGAGTTAAAGATTAGAGCTGGTGTGAAGAGGTCAAAGGACCAGAGTCAACACAAGAAGCTAACTGCAGCTGTTACTACCAGGAATCTCCTTATCAAGAATCTCACAGAGCATCCAGCTGATCCTGTGACTGAAGCACTTCTCAAGGAAGTTCAGGAGGATGAGTTTGGTCTTGGAGTCTGACTTTTGCTTGTTGTTTCTTTCATTTCATGTACTTTTACCTTTTATGTTGTATTTTTGACCCCTCAGAGGGCATGATTTGTAAGAAAACAAACTATGTGTCATTTACTTTTTGTAATATATGTGTTGGTTTGTTTTATCTGAGTTTCTCTCAAGCGACATCACAAGCATCTCCCTCAAGGGTCTGGAAAGGTCAAAACCAAGTGCCAAGCCGGATACCTTGGAAACAAATAAGCATACTGCATTGCATGCTAACCTTTGTTTGTTTTGTAGGTTTGTTTTGTTTTTGTTACTAACTCTGTTGTGATCTCAGGAACTATTGCTCGACGTCTGGTGTTCCCACTCAACCGTCCACACAGATATCCAACCCGTAACAACCTTCCGGGTATACAGATGGACCAGGTACAACAGAACCTTACAGAGGTCAGGAACCAAATGGCCAATGAGAGATTGGAAATGAGGAATCAGATGACACAATTTATGGAGGTGATGAATGGATTGGCACAGAGCCAAGAGAGATTGAGGGCTTTAGTAGAGAGGCAGACTCAGGAAGATCCCCATCTAGGGACTGGTGGGACAAGCAACAATGAGAGGGTTCAGCCTCATATCAACCCACCTGTATTTGGACCCCACCTTCATCTAGAGATCAACATCCCTGCTAATGTACAAGGGAATGCTACTACAGGGAGAGTGCTGCAAGAAGACCCCCAGGAGGATCAGTTCACAGTGATGGGAGCTGGGGATGAGGCATATGACAGAAGGCTGGATGAAATTGCTGAAAAATTAAGATCCTTGGAGTCTCAAAACTCCTTGGGTTTTGATGTTATGGACATGGGCTTAGTGGACGGGGTCAGGATTCCACACAAATTTAAACCACCGTGCTTTGAGAAGTACAACGGGACTTCCTGTCCACGGACCCACTTACAATCCTTCCTGGGGAGGCTGAAGGCATACACCATGGATGAGAAGCTATGGATGTTTTATTTTGAGGATAGCTTGACAGGAGCTTCAAGGGAATGGTACTCTCATCTGACTAGAGCCACCATTAGATGTTGGAAAGACTTGGCAGAGGCCTTCATTAGACAATACCAGTATAATTTGGATATGGCACCCAACAGGACCCTCCTGATGGGAATGTCACAGTCATCCAGGGAAAGCTTCCGCGAGTACGCCCAGAGATGGAGACAGCTGGCTGCTGCTGTCCAGCCACCTATGTCAGAGAGGGAGATGGCAGATATGTTTATGAACACCCTCCAAGGGACGTACATTGATAGGCTAGCTGCCTTTTCTTCTACCAGCTTTGCGGATGTCGTTATAGCTGGAGAAAGAATTGAGAGCCTATTAAAGATGGGCAAAATTTCTGACAACGGTACCAGCTCATCCAGCAACACAAGGAAACCTTTTGTGGGCCCAAGAAGAACTGGTGAGACCAATGCTATCCATACCAGCAGGGGCAGACCCCAATATGTTCATAGGTCTGTGGCAGCAGTCACCATTCCCGCTCCAATTCATCCACAACTAGCTTATCAACCACATCAACAAAATTATCAGCAACACACTCAGTATCCTCCTCAGAGAAACTACAACAACACCAACAACAACAATCAGCAAAGACCATATCAACAGAGACCATCTCAGGCCAATAGGGTGATTGATCCAATCCCTATGCCCTATGCCACATTATTGCCACAACTCCTAAAACTCAACCTGGTTGAGCTAAGGACGTTGGCACCTCCAGATCCTGCCAGTTTACCCAGAAATTATGACGCCAGCGCCAGATGTGCTTTTCATTCGAATGCACCCGTCCATAGTACGGAGAAGTGCAGAGCTTTGCACATGAAGGTACAGGACTTGGTAGATTCTAAGGCTCTAAACTTTGCACCACCACCAAATGTTAACAAGAACCCTATGCCAAACCATGGTGGCCCCAGAATCAATGCTATTGAAGAAGACAAGCCGTCTTACTTGATAACCAGTGTGGGTCAGATTCGGACACCCTTGGTAGAGATCAAAGCTCAACTCCTTGAATGTCAAATATTCCCGGGATGTGAGCTAGGGTGTGCTTACTGTAACATTTCAGTGAATGGTTGTGATAACTTGAGAGATGGCATAGATGGTCTCATCCAGAGTGGCCTGCTTCAAATCACAACATCAATACCTACCAATCCAGCAATCTCCTTAACAACAGTTCCCGAGTCTTCTACAACTGCAACAACCATTGTTCCAAACAACTTTTCAGTCTCATCAACAAGTGCTTCATCTGTTACTTCAACGTACCAAATATCAGCAAACATCCCTTCTACAACTTCAGCACCCCTTCATTCAGAATATCCTACAACAACAACACCCATCCAGTCAACAATGTCTCCTACGACATCAACAGCAAACAATGAAGATGTCTCAACTGTTACAATTTATTATGATCCTGAAAATGATTCTGCCTACAACTCACAAAGCGCCACTCCTATCAGAGCACCAGTCACAATATACTATGATCCACATAATATCATGGTCCCTTCTGCAGCTGTTATCAGTCCAGTTACTATCACAGTGCCTGGGCCAGTTCCTTATGAAAGCAGTAATGCTATCCCTTGGCATTACGGCTCCGATCTATACTGTGAAGGACATAAAATCACTCTTGAATCATCAACTTCTTCACCACAAATAGACAATGTGGGGGTAGGCGGAGGCTTCACTCGAAGTGGACGTCTCTTTGCCCCGCAAATTCAAAGACCCACTGCTGAGGCAGAAGCTGCTGCCAAGGCAAAAGGGAAGAGCATGGTGCAAGAAGAGCAAATTGCTAAGGAGGCTTTGAAAACACCTTTTGATCAAGAAGTTGATGAATTCATGAGAATCATCAAGAAAAGTGATTACAAGATAGTGGACCAGCTTCACCAGACGCCTTCTAAGATCTCCATTCTATCATTGTTAATGTGCTTAGAGGCTCATCGGAACGCACTACTAAAAGTCTTGCACGCAGCTTATGTGCCAGAAGAGATTACAGTCAATCAGTTGGAAGCTGTGGTTGGAAATGTTAACGCTAGTCATGGACTAGGATTTACCAACACTGATTTGACCACGGAAGGCCGCAATCACAACAAGGCTTTGCACATTACCATGGAGTGTAAGGGTGCAGTTCTTTCCCATGTACTGGTAGACACAGGGTCATCCCTCAATGTCTTACCTAAGAAAGCCCTTGTGAAGCTGGAGTATGAAGGATTGGCATTACGTCCCAGCAACCTGGTAGTGAGAGCCTTTGACGGTTCTAAGAGATCAGTTCTGGGAGAAATTGAGTTGCCCATAACGATTGGCCCACAAACTTTCAAAACGACCTTCTACATGATGGACATTCAGCCGGCCTACAGCTGTTTGTTGGGTAGACCATGGATTCATGCCGCTGGCGCAGTTACGTCTACCCTTCACCAGAAGTTAAAATTCGAGTGGGAGGGCCAAGTCGTTACTATTTGTGGAGAGGAAGATATTTTTGTTAGCCATCTAGCTACCTACAAATACATTGAGATGGATGGGGAGATCCACGAAACGATGAGTCAAGGGTTTGAGGCCTTGAACATAAATGAAACATCTGCTGTACCTGGAACCTCAATGACATCTTATCAACAAGCCCGGAAGGTTGTTGAAGAAGGGACTGCCCAAGGCTGGGGCAAGTTGCTGCCCGTAGAGAAGAAGGAGGATAGATTTGGGTTGGGTTACAAACCAACTCAACAAGATCAAGCAGAGGCTGCTAAGGAGACCAATTTTGTTAGTGGGGGGATGCTCACCCCTGATGCTGTCAACAATTTGGAAGACGAGGATGAAAGCGACTGCAACCTGGAAAGTTGGATCCGTCCAAAGATCCCGGGGAGCAGTATCTCAAACTGGTCTTCCCAGGGAATTATAAGGGTTACTCCTGCAGAGTAATTATTATTTCTTGTATTTTTATAGCATGCATCAAGTCTTGCATCTTGCCCAAGATGACAAGACTCATTTTGTAATCGGGCGATATGTAATTTTTGTGCAACAAGATTAATCAATGAAATATCAGACATCTTTTGCAAATGAGTCTTTTTCTTTTCCGCTCACTGTTTTTCCGTTTTTCTTTTTGTACAAAAAAATAAATGGCAATGTTTTCAAAATGACAACTTTGTTTCACTTTTCTAAACAAGATTAAAATCAATCACTAAAATGAACAAACTGAACCCTTGCAGAGAGTGCCTTCCAGACCGCACCGACAACAGCACGGCTATGACTTCGTATGACTTTGACAATCCAATCAATCAAGCTGATGAAGGGGTTGAAGAAGATTATGAGCTTCCTGAAGAGCTAGCCAGATTGTTGAGACAAGAGGAAAGGGTTATCACTCCTCATCAGGAAGAGGTAGAGACGATTAATCTTGGTACAGATGAAGGCGTGAAAGAAGTTAAAATCGGGGCCTGCTTACAAGATTCAGTGAAGAGACAACTAATTGACCTGCTTCAAGAGTATGTGGACGTGTTTGCTTGGTCTTATCAGGATATGCCAGGGTTGGACACCGACATTGTTGTGCACAAGCTTCCTTTAAGAGAAGAATGCCCACCGGTCAAACAGAAATTGCGTCGTACTCGCCCAGACATGGCAATGAAAATCAAAGAAGAGGTACAGAAGCAGTGGGACGCCGGGTTCCTTGCTGTGACTAGCTATCCACCGTGGGTTGCTAATATTGTGCATGTGCCTAAGAAAGACGGAAAATTAAGGATGTGTGTTGACTACCGGGATCTGAACAGAGCCAGCCCGAAGGATGATTTCCCATTACCTCACATTGATGTATTGGTGGATAATACGGCTCAGTTCTCGGTATTCTCCTTCATGGACGGATTTTCAGGATACAATCAGATCAAGATGTCACCTGAAGACATGGAGAAGACAACCTTCATCACACCCTGGGGCACGTTCTGTTACAAGGTGATGCCATTCGGACTGAAGAATGCTGGTGCAACATATCAACAGGCTATGGTAACATTATTCCATGATATGATCCATAAAGAAATCGAATGCTATGTGGATGACATGATTGTCAAGTCCCTCACTGAAGAAGACCACCTGGTAAATATGCTAAAGCTATTCAAGCGTCTGAGGAAGTACCAACTGAAGTTGAACCCCAACAAGTGCACATTCGGGGTGCGATCTGGTAAGCTGTTGGGTTTTATTGTGAGCGAGAAAGGGATTGAAGTTGACCCTGATAAAGTCAAAGCCAATCAAGAAATGCCTGCACCGAAGTCAGAAAAAGAAGTTCGAGGATTCTTAGGTCGATTGAACTACATTTCACGGTTCATATCTCACCTTACAGCAACCTGCGAACCCTTGTTCAAACTGCTAAGAAAAGAACAAACGGTCAGGTGGAACGAAGATTGCCAGAAGGCTTTTGACAAGATCAAGGAGTACTTGCAAGAACCTCCAATCCTCATGCCTCCAGTTGAAGGAAGACCTCTAATTATGTACTTGACAGTATTAGAAGAGTCAATGGGGTGTGTGTTGGGCCAGCATGACGAGTCTGGTCGAAAAGAGTATGCAATATACTACCTAAGCAAAAAGTTTACCGACTGTGAACAACGTTATTCACTGCTCGAGAAAACTTGATGTGCTTTAGCGTGGGCTGCTCGCCGACTGAGACAGTATATGTTGACCCACACTACTTTATTGATCTCAAAGATGGATCCAGTCAAGTATATTTTTGAGAAGCCAGCACTTACCGGACGGGTTGCGAGATGGCAAATGATCCTCACAGAATATGATATTCAATACACATCTCAGAAAGCCATCAAGGGCAGTGTATTGTCTGAATATCTTGCTGAGCAACCTATTGATGATTACTAGCCTATGAGATTTGACTTCCCTGATGAAGACATCATGTTCATAAGAGCAAAAGATCATGAAGAGCCTGTTCACACTGAAGGGCCTGACCCGGAGGAAGAATGGACTATGATGTTTGATGGGGCTGTTAATACGAATGGTTGTAGTGTTGGTGCAGTACTCATTACACCTAAAGGAGTTCACATGCCTTTCTCGGCAAAACTCACTTTCAACTGCACTAACAACGAAGCTGAATACGAAGCTTGCATTATGGGTCTCGAGGAAGCCATTGACCTCAGGATCAAGACATTGACTGTATTCGGAGATTCAGCTCTGGTAATCAATCAAACCAATGGCAAATGGTACACCCACCAGGATCATCTGATACCTTACAGGGATTATACAAGGAGGTTATTGACTTTCTTTACAACAGTCAAGCTTGAGTATATCCCTCGAGATGAGAATCAGTTTGCAGATGCTCTGGCCACCATTTCATCCATGATCAAAGTTCAAGCTGCCAACTGTCTACCTCAGATTTCAGTGTCCAGACTTGACAGACCAGCATATGTATTCGCAGCAGATGTTGTCAAGGATGATAAGCCTTGGTTCCATGACATTAAATGCTTCTTGGAGGATCAAACATACCCACCTGGGGCATCTTCCAATGATAAGAAGACTTTGAGAAGGCTTGCTGGTAGTTTCTTCCTGAACACTGATGGTTCCCTGTACAAGAGAAACTTTGATATGGTGCTCCTCATATGCGTTGATAGAACAGAAGAAGACTTGTTGATGCATGAAGTGCACGAAGGATCCTTTGGTACCCATGCGGGAGGACATGCAATGGCTAAGAAGTTGCTAAGATCAGGTTATTATTGGATCACAATAGATGCAGACTGTTGTGCCTATGCCAGAAAATGCCATAAATGCAAGATTTATGCGGATAAGGTGCATGTGCCTCCCAATCCTCTGAATGTGATGTCTTCACCCTGGCCCTTTGCTATGTGGGGCATTGACATGATTGTCAAAATTGAACCAACTGCTTCGAATGGCCACAGATTCATCCTGGTTGCCATTGACTATTTCACCAAGTGGGTCGAAGCAACATCCTATGCAAATGTTACCAGGCAAGTGGTAGCCAGATTTCTGAAGAGAGATATCATCTGTCGATACGGAGTTCCCGAGCGAATCATTACTGATAATGGTTCCAACTTAAACAATAAAATGATGGCAGAACTATGCCGGGACTTCAAGATCCAACACCACAATTCTTCTCCTTACAAGCCAAAGATGAATGGCGTTGTTGAGGCAGCTAATAAGAATATCAAGAAGATTGTGCAGAAGATGGTAGTCACCTACAAAGACTGGCATGAAATGCTACCCTTTGATTTGCATGGGTATCGCACGTCAATCAGAACATCCACTGGGGCAACACTGTATCAGCTTGTGTATGGTATGGAAGCAGTCCTGCCTGTTGAAGTTAAATTACCCTCCCTACGGGTATTGATGGATGTTAAGCTGAATGAAGCAGAATGGGTCCGATCCCGATACGAACAATTAAGTCTGATTGAAGAAAAGAGATTGGCTGCAATTTGTCATGGGCAGTTGTATCAGAAAAGAATGAAGAGAGCCTTCGATCAGAAAGTTAGGCACCGAGAGTACCAAGTAGGAGATCTTGTGCTGAAAAGAATCCTCCCTCCGCATACAGACCACAGGGGCAAGTGGACTCCAAACTATGAAGGACCATTTGTAGTAAAGAAAGTTTTTTCTGGTGGAGCATTGATGCTCAGCACTATGGATGGTGAAGATTTCCCGTCCCCTGTGAATTCAGATGCAGTTAAAAAATACTTCGCATAAAATGACCCGTTGGACACAAAAACAGAATGTAAGTCCAGGCAAAAATAGGGCATCCCGGCGAGTCAAAAACAGAATAAAAGACTCGGGCAAAAGTAAGGGAAAATAAACAAAAAAATGTACACCCGCTGAGTTGAAAAGCCGCATTGGACAACTCAGGCAAAAATGGGTATCCCGATGGATTGAAAACCCGAAAGGGCGATCCAGGCAAAATAAGGGAATAAGCAAACAACTGCATTCTGAATTCGTCTGTATCGTTTACAACACGTGGTAAGCTTCAAGAGGATCAAGCGTCTTTCAGAATCAGCCTTCTTCAGAAAGCAAGACGAGAAGAATGTCAAATGTCATACGAGTCATAGCAGAAGGGAAGCCCCTTGAAGCGTCGACGACATTGCCAGAATTTTGTTTCTCAATTTGTAACAATCTCCTCATTTCAGGGGATATGTTTCTTTAACTGTATCCTGCCGATTCAGGGCACGTGAATTAATAAAAAAAAAACAGATTTTCAGTCATGTTTCTTCTTGTACATTTTCATTTGCAAAGAATGTCTGATGTCTTAAGAAAAACTGATTGCATAAATACAGATGCTTTTCTTCTGGAAAAAAATACGTGCTTGCAGGGAATATACTTACTCTAAGAAGTGTCTAACTCCTATAAAGGAATCCGGCAAGGGATACCTCGGGATCACTTGTGCGTTTCCCTATCTTTGTAGGATTGCAGGTATCCAAAACGCAACTTGGGGCATGAAAGCTTCACCCCAGCAAGCCGACAAATCAACACTCAGTCTTAGCACCCAAAGTGTTTTCTCCCCAGCCGAGTTGCCTCTTGCTACTTCTCCCACAGAGTACAAAAGTCAGGGAACCATCTCCCCACAGAGTTTCAGCCTCTATCCAGAAAAGCAGCGCATGAGGGGATCACAATAGAGTGAAGAAAGTTTCTACAAACCCCAGCTGGGTCCCTCATTATCAGGATGGGTCTATCAGTGACTTATTCCCCCAAGCAGATATCATCTCATCGGATCTACCAATGATCTCATCCCCAGCTGGGATGTCCATTTCAAACGGATCGACCAGAGATCTCCGCGGCAACGGGATCTGAATCCCAGTTTGGTATCTCTGCATAATCATGGAATTCGCATCATATTCACCCACAAAGCGTAGCATTCCGTCTAATACGGAGCATTACGGCAAAAGTCAAACATGTAGCATAATCATAATCCATGTTCTGAATCAAACACTTGTGAATATTGACAATCCGTCAACAATATACAGAAAACTCCCCCCAAAATCCCCAGCGGAGATTCCCCAGCAAACACAGTTGCCTTGCATTCCCAAACGCCAGTACATACTCCTTGTGGCACTCGTCCGTGTCATATCCTCAGCAGAAAGCCAAAGCGTCCCCTTTGCACTCACAGATACTTGTATATATACATTTCCTTGACATCCGTCCATGTCATTTTCCCCAGCACAGCAACATAAACACTTTGTATATCAGATACTTGTTTATACCATACTCTTCACCTTTTGACACTCGTCCGTGTCACTCTCCCCAGCAGATAAACACTCATCTATACACTTATACAGATACTCTTCCGTATCTTGTATATACCACTTATATCCCCGCAGATTCAGCACTAGTCCATGTTCTTTGTTAACCAGTTGGTACTCGTCCGTACTATCATCTCAGAGCATGCGTCAAGCGTTTGTTTCTACCTGATACTCGTCCGTATCATAGTCTTAAGGATGCTCGTCCGCATCTTTAATCCATACACTGTGTCAAACACTCTTGTCTTCTTGAATTTAGACACTCGTCCGTGTCTACTATTCCCCAGAAGAGTCCTCTCAGATTCAACACTCGTCCGTGTTCTCTGTTAACCAGTTGATACTCGTCCGTATCATCATCTTTGAACACGTGTCAGTATTTGTTTCTACCCGATACTCGTCCGTATCGTAGTCTTAAGGATGCTCGTCCGCATCTTTAATCTATACACAAACATCTAAACACTTATACCTTTTGTTTCTTGGATGTAAACACTCGTCCGTGTTTACTATTCCCCGGTAGGTCGCCAACAAAGCAATTTTCTTTTATCTGACATTCGTCCTGTGTCATGATAAACCCTGAGAGCAGCCGTCCCCTGCTAGGTGGTCCTCCTCCACCTCTTGATGGTCGTCCTCCATCATGCTCATCCGATGGCCGTCCCCATCGTTGATCTTCAATCCGACATTCGTCCTATGTCGTGATTTTTAGCAGCCGTCCCCTGCTAGGTGGTCGTCCTCCACCTTTTGATGATCGTCCTTCATCATTTTATCCAATGGCCGTCCCCATTGTTGATTTTGGTTATCTGGCATTCGTCCTATGTCATGACAAACCTTGAGAGCAGCCGTCCCCTGCTAGGTGGTCGTCCTCCACCTCTTGATGGTCGTCCTCCATCATGCTCATCCGATGGCCGTCCCCATTGTTGACCTTTTATCCGGCATTCATCTTATGTCGCGATATTTTCGGCAGCCGTACCCTGCCAGGTGATCGTCCTTCACCTTAGATGACCGTCCCTCATCTTATCCCCAACAGAGCAGCCGTCCCCTGCTAGGTGATCGTCCTTCACCTTTGATGACCGTCCCTCATCATCTGTTTATTTTATTTATTCTTTAACCCGATGGACATCCCCGTCGTGGTCCCTTTTCCTTTTTCCTGATGATCGTCCTTCATCAGTTTAGCCCGATGGCCGTCCCCATCGTTGGTTGCTTTACTTTATGAACTTGATGGCCGTCCCCGTCATGTTTCATTAATCCAGAGAACTTTACAGCTTTGTCTTGATGGCCGTCCCCATCATAATTCTTTTTATCCCCAGCGTGTCGGCCATCCCCGTCATTGCTTCATTTCCCGCACTCTTCCAGCATGTCGGCCGTCCCCGTCATTGCTCTTCACCCAGCAGTCGTCCTCTGCTCGACGGTCGTCCTCCGTCGCCCATACTTTACAATATACTTTACTTTCTTTTACAATCTATATCCCTTTTCTTCTTCATTCTGTGAGTGCAAATTTTGGACTGTCTTTGGTATTCAACCACAAGTTATCTCGTTTGCCTGTTAAGCCGTCGCTTACATCCTGCACAGCTAACTCATGTTTGAATAGGGGCAGCTGTAAACACCCCAAATTTGCCCTCACCCATTCACATCATGGCTTGTGATCATTTCATATGCATAAACACAATCATAGCATCTCATATCACATTTTTGATTCACTGCATAGATTCAAAGTCATCTGCATCTAGGGTTTGTGATATGAGCAATCCAAGAGCTTCTTGAGCCACCCCAAAGGTCATCAATCACTTCAAAGGGGTCCATGTGTGTTCAAACATCATATTATATCCTCTCAAAGTCAAGAATGTCAAAGAATCACAAGAACTGAAAATGGTGTGGAGGCAGAGCCAGGTTTAACTGCATAGATGACCTGAAATTAGGGTTTTGGTTTCAAAGGCCATAACTCCAAATTTTTTGGTCATTCTTGTTTCTATTGGTCTCTATATGGTATAGGGAGTATGCATATCAATTTTCATGAAGAAATTCCATGGGGAAGTCATCTGATCAAGAGTTGACTTTTCAAGCAAGTCAGTGCAAAATTAGGGCATCTGAGGCCCCCAATGACCCAACCAAAGGGTGTTCTTCATCATTTTGATTGTATATGATCTTTATTTGATCATTAAAGGAGTTGGAAGTTCACAAAATTGAAGAATTTCAAGTCTTTTGCAAAGTTGACTTTTAATGAATTTGTCATTTTAGGCAACTTTTTCAACCCTTACTTTTTGATTCAAAAAAGCTTCAAATGGAAAAACTTTGGTCATGAAAGTTGTAGAATGGATCATTCCCTTTTCAAAAAGTACAAGAACATGACCTAATTCATTTTGGATCAAAAGTTATGGCTTGTCAAAGTTGGCAAAAATCACTAAATTTCAAGTTATACACCAAAGAGGCCAAGTTGCAAATTCACTTCTCAAGGCAAATTGGGCTGTCAAATGCATTTCTAAACTTCACCATATGATCATACAACACATAAAAATCAGATTGGGCCAAGAGATCATTCACTTTTGTGGCCTATGGAGCAAGACTTTTTCATGAAAAGCAAAGGCAAGGCAAGTTGCAAAACTCATCATAAGACACAACCCACTTGTTTGCTAGCCTGCTGAGCCACCCTAGGCCTCTCCCCTCATCATGCTGCGCAGGACACACTCCTTGTACTTGGCTAGAAAGTAGCCCATGCCTTCTTACACCAACTTTGACATTTTGGCAAAAGCACCCATACCAATCAATAAAGCACATGTCACTTCTTCTGACCAATGGCATTTGTTTATACAAAGAAAATGCAAGCCAAACACAACAAGAAGCAAGCCTGAAGCCTCCCATAGCACATCATTCTCATTTTCACCCTCTTGAGCAAAAGCATTCGAAACTCATCACACAGGCCACAAACACACAAACAAACTTCATAAACCAACTCAATACATCTTCCTGGTCACAAAGCACCCTTCAAAACAGCCTGAAACTCAAAGAATCAAGAACACGAGTTCCTCACTTCACTGAACAGAACTTGCTCAATCTCACAAACCAGCCCTTTTAAACTCCAACCAAGCATTGCAAGCTTCTCAGGAGGTTCATTAGAGGCATTTTGGATCAAAGGGCCAGCCAGAAAGTGTCAGAAATCAAAGCTCCATTTCAGGTGAGCTCAAGAACATTTTTTCCAGAAACATGTTTTTAAGTTCTTAAATGATTCTCTATGTTCCACTGATCATGCTGATATGTTTTGTTTCGAAAATGATTGAGTATTGAGTATGTATGTTGTTCCTGAAACTTTTTGACCTAAACCCCTTTTGATTCGATTCAGCCTGGATACGAAAAATAAATGCATTTTGTTTGTTGATTCGTGTTGTATGATGTTTGGGGATGGATTCTGGGCAGAAAGATTTTGTTTTAGATGCCTAGGGAGTGAGATTGAGATTCTCAGGGGAGAGTGTGGCCGGAGAAGATGACCGGAGGTCATTTCCGGCCACCTGAAAGTGATTAGTGCATTAATGAGGATTAGGGCTAGGTTTGAATTCTGAGCGTAGGATGGGTTGACTGGCATTGACTCCCGCGTGAATGAACGCACCAGATTTCGCATTAAAACCCTAATCATAATTATTTAATTTAATTAAGTCAGATTAGGTTAATTGGGGAAGTTTGAATCTCAGCCCTAGGATCACGCGCGAAGTCTTTCCCTCCTTCTCCAGTTTGAATGCAGGCCATTGGATGCGCTGACTTTTCTTTTAATTCATTTTTATTCTCATTTTATTTCATTTAATTTGTACATTTATTTTAAAATAGCAAAAATTATTCAAAAATTCTGAAAATTTTTATACACACTTTTATTAATTTTCAGAAACCAAAAATATTTTTATTTTTATTTTTTGCATTAAAAAATATTTTTAAATCATTTAAAAGTTTATTTTTAATTAATTAATGAGAATTAATTAATTAAAAATACTTTTAGGTATTTAAAAATCACCAAAAAATTCATGAAACTTTCATAATCATTTAGAAACATTGTCCAACCCTCAAACCAAATTTCTTTTTTGATCTTGATGTCTTTTGAGAATTTTTCATGGAATTAAAATCATTTCAAGGCATTATTTTGATCCAAATTTCAAAAAATCATTTATGCCTAACCATTGAGAGTTGGACTTTGATTCTTTTTGCATTGCATTTTGTTTAGCATGTAGTTTGTGATATTAAATTGGCATGATTTGATCTTGCATTTTCAATTTGTTTGGCATTTTTCTTGTTAAGGTACCCTAGAACCCTAGAAAACTTAGGAAATTCATAACCCTAATTAGGTTAAGAGTTGGTACCTCTCCTTTGGGCAGTGAGTTTGTATAGGATTAGATTTCCTTTGAATGCATTTTCAATTTTTTATCTTGATGTTTGCTTCTGATTTTGGTTTTTGTTTGATGCATTGATCATAAACCCTAATTTGGGCTTCCTTTTGCATACATCTTGCATTTGCTTGCATACCATGACTTGCCATTGCATTTTGTGCACCCATTTGATTCATTAGACATCTTAAGATATGTTGAAAGCATGTTTTATCATTGCATCATGTATTTGCCATGTTGTATGTCATTTACATCTCATAACTTTTCATGTGTGTCCATGGTTCTAAACTTGTTTCATTTGCATCCACATGTTTGTATGATCATTCTCATGTCTTGATTCATGTTTGCATCATCTCATAGCATCATTATCATCTCATATATGCTTCTGGTTTTGGTTTGCATCATGCCATTTCATTCCATTTTGCATTGCATTGCATTCCTTTCACTAACTTTTCAGGTGGTAAGCAACTTTGAGAAGTGAATTTGCCTTCACTTCTCACAATTTCTTTTCATCTCTTTCATGCATCCTTGCTGCATTTTGTTATGTGTTTGAGATTGAGCTTGCTCATTCTTCTTCTCCTCACCTTCTTTCTTCAAGTGACTTGACTTCTTGAATGAAGCAAGTTACTTTGCTTCTCTTGATCCTTTCATCTGCTTCCTGGTGGTTCCATTGAAGACTTCTCTTGTTAACCTCACAAACCTTAGGAACAACCAAGCAAGACAATGATTAGGATTTTGATTAGTCTCCCCACTTAGTTTTACCTTTGTGTCTCTTTGAGTCTTCTCTTCTCACCTCATAATCAGGGACTAAACCCTAAAGGTTTTAAGGCTTTGTGATTAAGCTTATGCCTGCATCCTTCTATTAGGATGGAGTGTATAACTTTAATCCTAAGTGTTAAACCCTTAATGTGTTTAAATCCTTTAATCAATTCATCTAATAATCATCAAGACATCAAGCTTGTAACTTGGGCCTTGCATTAGGGTTCTAATTCTTCCTTAATTGGTTAAGAAGGACTAACCCTAGTGTTAATGGACAAGTCCCCCTCAAGTTGTCTTACAAACCATAAAAATCACTTCATCATCATATCATTAAATAAAATCCACTTAATAAAGGCTTTGTTTTGTCATGAGTTTAATCCCTAATCATGGATTAAGTTGAGGAGCTTTCCTCAGCTTAAACATTCCCATCTATTATCCTTCTATTAGGATGGTGTAATGAGTCTGTTTAATCCCTGATTATGGCTTAACCTCATTACTCAACACTAAACAAAAACACCAAAAACATCTAAATAATCAAAAGTAGGTTAATGATTTTAATCCTACACCAAAGGTGATTAAGTGTGAGAAGCTGACTTCACACTTAAGGTATTCTCATTACCCCTAATCAGAGGGAATATGTGATGAATTTACTAAATCCATTGGTTTAGGCTTAAGCTCATTAACTTATGACAAACTTTCAAAAGCAATAAAAGACTGAAAAATCAAAAACAAACAATAATCGTCTCCTTCGGGATTCTTTTCTCATCACCTTCACTCACAAACGAGAACTTGCTTCTTCCGTCTAATGCAAGACAGTTTGCACCTGAGCCAGACATGTCATACACTTGAGCATAGACAAGCAAGCAGTTCACAAGTCAATTCATCTTTCAGTCTCTTTGGGTCGAACTACGGTGTTTTGACTTCCTCATTGCACGAGAGGATACGTAGGCATAACTTAACAGTTATCGAACAAAAGTCTCTGTATATTCCCCCTCCTTCTAGCATTATTCTTTAAGCCTCATGATCTTGAGCATCTTATTCTCATTCCTACACTGACACATCATTTATATACTTTCACTTCCCTTACACTGACACCTGTACATATTGTTTTCCAGCCCTTTTACACACAAATTGCACTGACACTACCCCTTTAAAACACAAATCTTCTAAGCGTGGATCCCGTCGAGTACGGAGGACAATCTGGGTGCTAATACCTTCCCAGGTTGTAACCAACCCCCTTTCTCAGTCTCTCTGGTTCGCAACCGTCTTATCCATATCTTTCTAGGTCTATGCAGCATTGCCTTTCCTCCGGGATAAAAATGCCTAGCTAGCGACTCTTTTCATTCCCTGTGAGTTCACTGCTGTGTGTTCTCGCACCCTCCTTTCGCCGACCGTTCGCGTCTGTACCCCATTTGACCCGGCCTCATCTGGTGGGAGCGACAACAGCAACCGGAGACAAAGTACTGACCTTAACCGTCTCAAAAGCCTCACAAAGTGTCTCATGGATCTCCCCATCCATTTCCACATACTTGAAGGTCGATAGATGACTTACGAAAATATCTTCTTCTCCGCATACAGTAACAACCTGGCCGTCTACCACATACTTCAACTTCTGATGGAACGTGGATGTTACTGCGCCAGCAGCATGAATCCAAGGACGCCCTAGCAGACAACTATAAGCGGGTTGAATATCCATAACATAGAATGTACTCTTGAACACCTGAGACCCAATCTTTATAGGTAGCTCCACCTCCCCAAACACAGATCTTTGTGACCCATCAAAGGCTTTCACAATCAAATCACTGGGTTGCAAAACAATGCCATTAACATTCAGCTTCATTAAGGCCTTCTTAGGGAGTACATTTAGAGAAGAGCCTGTATCCACTAGGACGTGTGATAGAACAACACCCTTAAACTCCATGGTGATGTGTAAGGGCTTGTTGTGATTACGCCCCTCGGAAGTGAGATCTCTATCCGTGAATCCCAGCCCATGGCTGGCGTTCACACTACCTACCATGACCTCCAACTGATTAACAATTATCTCTTGTGGTACATATGCCATTTGTAAAACTTTTAGTAAAACCTCCCGGTGAGCTTGCGAACACATCAGCAGCGACAAAATGGATATCTTGGACGGGGTCTGATTCAGCTGTTCAACCACCTTGTTGTCACTTTTCTTAATTATTCTCATGAATTCTTCAACTTCTTTTTAAAAAGTACCTTGACTAGCAGCAGGAGTTGTCACCTCTTTAGTAGCTATCTGCTTACCTTTAGCCCTTGCAGCAACTTCAGCTTCGGGACCACCTCTAAGAACTTGAGGAGCAAAGAGACGCTCACTCCGAGTAAACCCACCAACTCCTCTGACATTCACAACAGTCGGGTCAATTGTTACCGCTTTACTTTCCATCTTCTGACCTTCTACGTACACGTCTGGACCATAGTGCCAAGGGAAGGCCTTGTCATCAACATAGGGAACTGGTCCTGGAACAATAATGGTCACTGGACTCACTTCTGGAACATAGATAGTCACTGGCTCTCTCCGGGTAGGAACTTCAGCGGGATCAAAATAAATTGTCACTGTAGACACACAATCGCCTCTATTGTCAACTCTGTCAAACTGTAAAGACCCTTTGTCAATTAAACACTGCAACCCAGCTTTCAAATCCCTGTAACCATTAACTGAATTCAAACAATCCTCGCAGTCAAAATCACAACCGGGGAACACCTTCCCTTTCAGCAATCTGTCTTTCACGACTAGTAACGAAGTCTTCCCTTCATCCACGTTCAAAGTCAAGTTTAACCTCTCACCACCATTAAAATCATTTATCCTGGCCCCTCCATGATTTGGAATAGGGTTTGATGTAACATTTGGGGGCGGTGCGAAGTTAATTGCTTTCGACTTAATCAAGTCTTGGACCTTATGCTGTAATGCCATGCACTTCTCTGTTGAGTGCCCGGGAGCTCCTGAATGGAATGCACATCTTGCATTAGCATTATACCCCACTGGAAGCTCTCCAGGTGGAGGTGGCGCTAATGTCCTCAACTGAACCAAGTTCAAGTCTAACAATCTCTGGAGTAGTGTTGTGCACGCCATCGGGATGGCTTTAAGCACCCTGCTAGCTGGACGAGCTTGTCTCTGTTGATAGGGTCTTTGCTGATAGTTATTGCGTTGCGGCTATTTTTGTTGCTGCTGTTGTTGTGGTTGTTGCACAGGACTTGATGGAATGGTGACAGTTGCCACCTACCCGTAAGAAACCCTGTATCCACGGCCCCGGCCTCAGCCGAACACATCATTAGTTTCTCCCTCCCTTCTTCTTGGGGGTCCATTGAAAGCTTTTCTTACACCTCTTGAGCTACCTGCACCACTGTCTTGAATTTTCCCCATTTTCAGTAGGTTTTAACCCTTTCTCTAGCTATCACGATGTCATTAAACTTTGTTGCCGAAAAAGACGCAAGTCTCTCCATAAACACCCCATGCAGTGTTCCCATAAACATGTCCGCCATTTCATTCTCTAACAAGGGAGGTTGCACTCGAGCAGCAAGCTGACGCCACCTCTGGGCGTACTCTTTGAACCCTTCTTTAGCATTCTGAGACATTGTCTGCAACTGGGTACGATTTGGAGCCATATCCAAATTATACTGATATTGCTTCACAAACGCCTCATCTAAATCCTTCTAGCTTCGAATATTGATCCGACTCAACTTCATGTACCATTCCAAGGAAGCTCCTATAAGACTATCCTGGAAGTAATACATCCACAGCCTCTCATCATCTGTATGCGCATCAATCCTTCCCACAAAAGATTGAAGGTGTGTTTTCGGGCAAGCTGTTTCGTTGTACTTATCAAAAGTAGGGACTTTGAACTTGTAGGGAATTCTCACCCCTGGTACTAAGCCCAGATCAAAGATGTCAAACCCTAGAGAACTCTGAGATTGAATGGCGCGAAATTGCTCAGCCATTTCTTCAAATCTCCTATTCATGTCAACCCCTTGGCCTTCTTCCTCATCCAGCAAGGTGAACTGCTTGTCCTGCCTATCAATCTACATGTTATTCACTCCATCATTGATAATAGTGACCCCTGGTTGCACCAAAGGGATTTCAACATGATGGGCACCAACCCCGTTGCGATTACCTCCATCTACTGTCCCATTGTTCCTGGCTTGATTGTTCTCCACCATTTTGCGCAACCGCTCTTGAGTTTGACCCATCCCAACCATGAGGGTCATGAAATTGTCCATTCTTATCCTTAAATCAGCCAGATCTGCTTGCATCTTCTCCATTGCTCTCTCTGTTCACCTTCGTAGGGTATCTGTGCACAGTTGGCTGTCTCTGAACCTTCTTGGGAGCTATAGTGCCTGAAAGTGACATGAACGTTAGAACACTGACGAAATACCTGCAAAACAACAAACACGTTATATACATGTAATGTAACTATTCATGTTTCCACGTTCAGGCATTAACATGTCCTAGTTCTGGTATTCCTTGACAGAAATACTTCAGATGTCCTTTTTGGAAACTAACTTTTCAAACACTTTTGAGGAGTATTCAGACCCTGATGGTTTCAGACCAACAACTTTGCTCATTCAGAAATGGTAACTGGAAAGTATCACTGTATTACATGAACAAACTAACAACGACCAGAGTCATAGACATAAACAAAATTCCCAAAGGGTTACCATTCAATACAAAAAGACAGAAAGATAAAGCAAGACTCCTACAACAAACCTGTAGTCAGTCTGACTACAAACAAAAATAAACCAAAACCCTAGGCTAAAGGAAGAATCAGGCTCCTCTTCTGCAGTCATCAGCTCCGTACGGTTCTTCTTGACACCTGCTCTCAGCTTGATATCTGCAATCTCCTTCATTGCTTCATCTAAGGCTAGCTGGCTCTGTACCAATTGCTGAATCTTTTCCCTTCGTATCTTGTGAACTTGTTCTACCTCTTCTTTCTTGAATGCCATCTGCACCTCAAAGAACTCTTCCTTTTCTTTGTACTTCTTCTGCTCCTGTTCTCTTTGGCCCTGTAACCAAGTAATGGACTAACGAGCTTTTCTAAGAGTCCTCACAATCTTCTTATGCTCCGCTTCTCTTTTTGACTCTGTTAAACCCAATCTCTAAAAATGGGCTTCTCTCCCAGCAAACTCCTTTTCCTTAGCTTCTAAGGTAACATGTATCTTCTGTAGCTTCTCTTCTGCTTCTTGCTTAACATGATTGGCACGGTGATACAAGCTAGCCATTTCAGAATTCTCTACCCGAACCTTGTGCAACTGAGCTTCCAACTTCTTGTAATCTTCAAGGGAAACAGTGGTTTGTACTGGTACCTCTTTTGTATATAGTGGAGCCTCAACTAAAAATGGAAGGAAGAAGGTATCAACCCTACCTTGTATCCAAACAGCAAAATCGGGATAAGTCTTAGGGTCTACCTTTCCGAATTCTTTCTTACCCTCCCTAACCTTTGTTTCCCAAGCTTGAGATACTTGAATAACCAACGGCTCATTATCTTCAGCCGAAAAATATAGAGTCTTAGCTATTCCTTCATCTGATGGAGGATCCTTTAGTGGATAGGCAAATTGTTTTCTAGACAGCACATGGTTATGACTTATCACTCCTTTCCTACCTAACAAAGGCACATATGGAAATTCGCCACACCTGCTAATAAACTCCTTCCCCACTAAGTTTCTGCTACATCCCCAAGCTATATCATCAGATGTTAACCCCATCAATCTTCTTGCCCACTTCCAATCTTGCTTAAGGTCTTTGAAGGGTCCTGACTTTGGAAGCTTCTTGGCAAACCATTCAGTAAACAATGGAGCACAACAGTTCACGTACCCTTTTCTCTTCTCATTTCTGTGATGGACACCAAAGTAGAAGTCTCCCAACAACGTAGGCACCGGGTTTCCTTTAATGAACAGGGTGATAGCCTCCAAGCTTACCCATCCTTTCTCTCCTGGGAAAAGACGTATCCCATATACCATTAATGATAATAGTGCACTGAATTCTAACCATTTCCCTCCCAAAGAAAATACGTGGGCTTCTGTGATAAGAAAATCCAGAGTAAATCCCTTCCCTTTACTGGCTTCTAACTCCATCTTCACTCTAAGCATACTCAAATGACAAGCACCTGCAATGTCCTTGTACGAGGGAGACTTCTCCACAGCATAATAGGGAACACCATTCTTGACAGGAGTCTTCAGGATGTCAGAAATCTCTTCCATAGTGGGAGCCAAGACGTAGTCAGCAAACACAAAAATTCTCAACTGAGGGTCATAAAACTGCAACAAAGAATGAAGACTATCTCTCTGACCCATAGTAGGTTTGTTCATGTAACCCAAGATCTTCCCATCCCGGCTTCTGAAATCATCTGAAACCTTGTCACTCATCAAGTCCACCAGTTTCTGAATATCCTCGGCTTCTGGTTGCTGGAAAGTGTAATGAGCATTCCTTTTTCTGGGTATCTCTTGGACATCTATCATCTGAAAAAAGATGAATACCAGCACTAGGTATAGAGAATAAATGATAAACTGAAATGGAAACACAAACAGTTAATGTGAGTATGATACAATGCAAATGCAATGCAGGCATATGATCAACAACTGGGACTGTCTGGATACGGCACACTGGACCCAAGTGACCAAGAACCAATATCCTCTGAATAAAGCCCCCTGAACTGAAATTCAGTCTCAAATAAGTCCCAAATCAGATATTTGAAATCCATGTAGCCTTATCAAACCATAGAACTGTACTGGCAATGAGGTATGATGAGGTCAAGGGTTCCTGCAAACCTGTAAACCCCTCCCAATCTCACAGGTGTGCTCCGGGTCAAACATCACGGACTCTCAAATCCGAATAGCAATAATACGTTCACCATTTCCGAGAAATGGCTCATGATCAAATCAGTGAATAGGTTTGGCATTATGTACTACTCAGGGAGGTCTCAGTGTGAGTCCGGGAAAACAAGCATCCTTTATAAGTTCCCAGCTTCAAGCGCTGGAATCGAGAAACAATAGTACATTCATCCCGAAGGTACAATACTATCGTCATACGACCAGATGCTTTGACTGGGTTCTTATAAAAGAACCAGGCCATCCTATGCAAGTTCCCAGTGGGCCCTCAGGTCCGAATGGGTTTGCCACAAAATGTGGTTTGCCACTGTCACCACTAGAGAGGGATTTTTCCACAAGGGTCCTCAATGATCGGTCCCCAGATGCACATAACTATCGAGATTGTGTATGTCCCTAGAAAGATTCCGGTGTCAATACATTTCCAAGACGGTCGCAAGTCTGGGTGTGGAACTCACTACTACCAACATAGCAAGATGCCATGAAGCCAAAGTGGCTGTCCACTCTAAGTCCTAGGGTGCACTCGAGCCCCGGTTACGAGCTCATCTCTTAGTAACATTTCCCAATCCCACAGAAAAAAGGAAACCAATAGCCAGACAGTCCAGTACAATATGATGCATGAAAATAAATACTGAAAACTATAAATAAAGCTGTAAATAAAACTGTAAATAAACAACAGTAAAATAAACACACGGCAGCAAACAATTAACACCCAAAGAAACAGAAACACGCAAGCGCTAGGATTTACTCTCAAGGGGAACCAGAGATACTCTGGTTAGGATGATCTCTAGCAGAGTCGCCAGCTGTCTCTCCCTGGATTTCCATCCTGGTACAAACGCGAAAGTGGCGCGGAATAGGTTAGAGTTGCCAGCCAGGCATTTTTATCCCGAAGGAACAGGAATGGTAATGCTGCATAAACCAGAGAAAAGAAAAGAAAGGACACAGGTCCTGCTGTTGCACCCCAAAATTTGCCCTCACAATGCAAGACTTTGTGTGCTAAGAGGTTCACAAGGTTCACAATACTTACAATACCTTTCATGAGGTTCCTGAAGTCTACAAGACACTTTATGAGGTTCATAAGGTTCACAAGACACTTTATGAGGTTCACAAGGTTCACAAGACCTTTCATGAGGTTCACAAGGTTCACAAGACCTCCCATGAGGTTCACAAGGATCACAAGACATCTTATGAAGTTCACAAGGTTCACAAAGTTCACAAATAGTCAGAAAGTTTGACAATTCCCTCAGACAATGCATTCTCCTAAGCAGTGCATCCAAAACTAGGGTTTTGACTTTAATCAGGCTAAATGGACTTCCAAGACTTCAAGTAAGCTTCATAACATCTTATATGTGTCTAAGAATCCCCATGACAAGTTTCAAGACTTTTCTCAAAGGTTTGCTCAGTCAGATGATCAGATAAGTCAAAACCAGTCAAAGCAGTTAAAAAGTCAAACTGAGGTCAAACCAAAGTCAAACTTCATGATTTTTTTTCCAACATCAAGTATATGAAGTAAAATTCATCATTTGATCAAGGGTTGATCATGATTCATCAAGGATATTTCAGATCATCAAGAATCAGAGGTTTCTAAATTAGGGTTTCCTCAGGAAAAGTCAATTGAACTTTGACCAGCCATAACTTTCACATGCTTCATCAAATTTTTCCCATCCAAAGCTCATTTTGAAGGAAATTTAATTCTCTACAACTTTTTGTCTCACAAGCCAAGCCCAAAAATGTTTCATTTGGAAGGTATGAGCTAAGACATTATAGGTCCTTTTGAAAGTCAACAAAAAGTCAACCACTTCAAAAGGGCATAACTTGAGAATGGTAAATGATATGGACATGAAACCAATGGGGTTGGTTAGAGGACTCTTCAAGATTTCCAAAATGTCCAGGAAAACCCTCATAGCATAAAAATTGAAGGATATGTGCCCTTGTAAAGTTGGGAAATTTTTGGTTGGTTTATGAAGAAAATGGAGGTTTAAAACCAATTTTTTCTAAATGGGCTTGCCATATAATGATCAAATCCATACAAACACTTCATGCACGACCCAACCCTCAAATATTCATATTTTTTTATTATTTTATTTTATTTATTTTGATTTTATTCATCTAAAATCATTTTAAATTAAAATAAAATAGAAAAGTCAAATATTTAAATGGGATATTGTTTCTAGAAAGTCATAAAGATGATTTGGATCAAATTGATATAAGAATTATGAAGATTGGCTTGAAATAGAAATGTTGAATTCACAAATATTTGAATTTTAAGTCTTAATCTTTTTCAATCTTTTTCAATCAAATAATTCACACAACAATCAAGTCTCTTGACCTAATTGGACTCTACTATAAGTACACAACATAACCTAATGCACAGGAGACGAATTTTCAGCCTCCACACATATCATTCAAACTTCAAAATATCAAGAAAAAAGTCACATTCGGTTTTGGATTTAGAGGGGCTCTCAAGACAAAATAAAGGTTGCAAATCATTCCTTGAAGGTCACTGAGTGTTTTTGGATCATAAAACTATCCATCCATGCATTAAATCATGAAAACCGAATTCATGTTCTTCATCTTTTTTTCAATTTTCAATTTCATTCATTTAGCTATTATAAATTGTTTTTGTGTTGTTAAACTTGTTTGTTGTGATGTTTAGATGATTTTTGGGCAAGAACATTGAGGAATCGTGCCCTAAACCGAAAACCACCATTGGTAGGGTTAGAGTTCTCAAGTTGGGAATTTACGATTTACTTATGATAAATGAATTCTAAGAACATGGCCATAATGTATAAACTTCATGTGATTGATCTGGGCTATTAATTGGCATTAATATTGTGATTTGCTTGATGATTCAAAAACCTAGGATTTCTGGTTTATGAACACGCATGAAATTTCGCAGGAAAAACCATACAAATTTTCGCAGGAAATTCAAATGGGGAAGATGAAGTCTTGGCGCGAATTCCAGGATTTGAACACTTGATATAATATTTTTTGTTTTGTTGTTAATATTGTTTCACAGGTGCGTGTATGGCCCAGTGGTGAAGGGTGCGTGTATAATGCTTGAAGGCTTGTGTTCGAATCCTGGCTGTGGCAAATTTTTTCATATTTTTCTATTTCAATTGTTAAACTTAATATATTATATGTTGTGATGAGTATATTAACAGATGCGCCCTCCCGGCTGGAATGGTAAGAGTGTTTGTGTGTTGCGTAAAGGTCCTGGGTTCGAATCCCCCCAGGCCTTTTGTGTATTTGTTTTGCATTGTTTTTTTATGATTTTTTCCAGGTTGTGAACAAAAGGGATTAGTCCCTTGCTTCTAACGCCAGCGCGTGCGTGGCCCAGTGGATGGAAGGCTAGTCCTGGAGTTTGAAAGCTTAGGGACTGGGTTCAAATCCCAGCCCAAGCAGGTTTCTATTTTTTTCATCCTTTTCTTTAATTTTTGATTATTTAATTAATTTTCTATTTTTAAACAAATTCAAATAATAAATAGGATGTACATATTATTTTAAAATTCATTCTTTAAATTTTAATTTTATAATAAAAATTTATTTATATTTTTTTGTAAAACAATTAATATTATGAAATTATATATATAGTTATTTTATTATTCTAAAAATATGTATATAAACCCTAATTTTCTAAAACCTAAAATTTTGTAAAAACCTAATTAATAATTTTCACAAACCCTAATTCTCTTCTATTTATTTAATTCTATTATAATTTTCTATCATGTATATATATTATGTAATTTGTTCATAATTTAATTCTTGTATATAAATATGCTTAAAATTAAAATTCTTAATTTAATTTTGTTAATATAATAATGTGACATAAATTGTTTGTATGTAAATAATTTTTAAACTTGTTAATTTAATTTTATAATTTATTTTCATAACATGTTTATAATTAATTTAATTTTTATAATTTGCATATAACTTAAAATTTTATAATAATTAGTATATAATTGTTTATATTTTATTCTTAAATCTTAAAAAATAATTGTTCATTGATCTTTTAATATTTTTTCTTATATTATGTTATGTGATATTCATTACTTTATTACTAACCCCATTTATATTGTGATTTATTATTATTATTTTTACTAACCCAATTATTATTATTATTTATTATTTTGCTTATTTATTTAATTTGCTTTAATTATTATTATTATGTAATTGCTTCCTTTGTGTAATATTGTAATAGTATTATTTAATATTTATTTTATGCTATGGTTAGTAAAATAGGGAGTGTAACATGTTTGTATGTTTAAAAGCAATTTAGATCATTAAAGTTAAAGATAAATATAAAAATTGTACACTCACACATGTAAGTCGATCTTTGATCGCCATCTCACTTCCTTAAGGATACCTCTCATGTTGCCTAAAATCAAAGGTCAAGTAGGGTGTATAAAGCAAAGTCCCTAATTTCACATCATCTAGTCCCTAAACAGATAAAAAGATCAAGTCCCTTCGAATGTTGCCTTCGTAATGATCTTGTCCCTTTCGAATAAAGATGATAAGTCACTTCGAATTGCTTATACACCCCATAGTTGCCTAAATAATAGATGTCCTTTCACATGTCCCTCACATCCAAGGTAATGACTACATATTCCTTAATAATAGGGATAGTCTTACCATTCAAAGGATTCAAGAACATAAAAAACTTAAACTTAGGGTAGGTTCCTCTTAGATACTTGCTCTCTCTTCAAAATATTTCAAATACTTCACACATTTTCAAACAAATTTTCAAAACAAAGGTTTTATACGCATCCGTACATGGATCATTATAAAACACTTAAGAAAATTTCTATTCACACACTTCACATTTCAAAAACATTTTAAAGTGAGCTAAGTAACTAAGAGCCCATGGATAACCATGGATGTAAAGGGTGCTAACACCTTCCCTTTACATAACCTACCCCCCAGACCCAAAAATCTTTTAAAAGGTCTTTCCTGTTCTTTTATGCCTTTCCTTTGGATAAAATAAAAGTCGGTGGCGACTCTTGCTATCCGTAACATAACTAAAGTCAGTTCTCCCACCGTGTTACAGAACTGGCGACTCTGCTGGGGATTTAATAAAAGAGGGGTACCCTTAGGAATTAGATCACTTTAAAATTGTTTGCTTTGTTTGTTTTAATTTACTTGTTGGGTGCTCTTATGTGTGAAAGATCCTAACCCGGATCTAGTGTACCTTAGGTAAATGGCAATAGACCAAGGAAACTGTACGGCGTATACCGATATGGTTGATCTGGTGGCCATAGTTAGTGTGACTTCTTGGTTGGTGCTTATGTTCCTTAAGTCAAGTTGAGGATAATATAAGGCTGCCATATGTTGTCAATGCACTAGCTAACTTTTAGAACCCTAGTTATCCCATCTTAGCCTTTAGAAAAGTAGTGAGATAACCGGCTTTGGTGAAGACTGAAGTTGGTTGATACTCGATGCTACGCTCATTAAGATTCTAAACTTGGAGGGTTTTGGTTGGCAAGTAAGTTGCCTACTGAACAACCACCCTTGTAAAGGATCAATGATATTGAGATCCCTTAGAACCTGGTTACTTTTGTAGGACAGGATGAACCAACTAACTTCAGGGGAGGGTACTTACCTTTGAACCTCATGCAAGCCTTTAAACCTAGGGCTATTGTGTGACTTGTTTGTGTGTGCCACATGTTTGTGATTGTACATAACATCATGACATCATCATGCATCATAAGCATAGCATTTTCACTAACCATTTCAAGGACCAAAGGATTTATCTTTGTTCTTTGTTGCAGGTCATGGCTTCTGCTCGTAGAAACACTATCAGGATCAACTTTGTAGGGATACCTGCTAAGCTTAAAGAGTTGGTTTCTCAAATGTATGATCATTCCCAGTTCATCAAGAGACATGGTCACCTACTGGATCTAGTCACCTCAGGATTCAATGAAAACATGATGAGTGTTCTGTTTCAGTTCTTTGACCCTAAGCGCCATTGCTTTACATTCCCTGACGATCAGTTGGTTCCTACAATGGAAGAGTTCTCTAAACTTCTGGGTATACCTGTTCTTGATCAAAGACCCTTCACAGGCTTGGAGAAAGAGCTTAAACCAGAGGTTATTGCTGCAGCTCTACATCTGAAGAAGTCTGACATTGTTCTAGAAACGAGAAGCGGAGTTAAGGGTATTCTTGCTAAGGTGTTGATAGAGAAGGCTCAAGGGTTCTTGAAAGCTATGAGCTATGATGCTTTTGAGGAGATCCTAGCCTTGTTGATTTATGGCTTAGTGTTATTCCCTAATCCTGATCAGTTCATAGACGTTCATGCCATCAATATATTCCTGAGTCACAATCCAGTGCCTACACTACTTGGAGACATCCTACATTCTCTTCATACTCGTACTACAAGGGCAAGAGGAACTCTGATGTGCTGGATACCTTTGTTATCTAGGTGGTTTATTTCTCACCTTCCTCGCTCAGTGATGAAGAATGAACAAGGGTTCAGGTGGTCCAAGAGGATTATGTCACTCTCTCATTCAGATATCCATTGGTGCTCCAGATCTATGGAGAATGTCACTATCATTGACCGTTGTGGGGAGTTTCCTAATGTGCCACTTCTAGGAATAAGAGGAGGCATTACTTACAACCCTTCTTTAGCTTTACGACAGTTTGGCTACGCTCGGAGTGATGACCCACATGACATGTTGATTCAGGGTATTGTGTTTGACTACGACAACAATCTTCAAGGTTACCGTCAGAGATTCATACGAGCATGGGGAAAAGTGAACAAGGTTGACAGCAAGACTCTGGAACCCAAGTACACTATTCCTATGGAAGCTTACCTTAGATGGGTGCGATCTCGTGCTCAGACTCTCATGATGCCATATCCTGCTATCCTGCCAGTTACCATGGAACCTGTTGCTGAAGGAGATACTTCTTATACCATCCTTCACCCAGACATGCCTACTGACATGGAAGACTTACAGAGATCCTGGATCCAGTTGAAGGAGCAAAGGGATACTTTCGAGGCTCATTACAAAGCAAGCCAAGAAAGAATCCTGGAACTAACAAAGCAACTTCATGAGGTACGGAATCTCAACTCATACCTCAACACAAAGAGGAAACGTCCATGGGATACTTAAAACCCCATCTCTTGTATTTATTGCATTTCATTTTCTGTAAGCCCAAGAGGCAAAACAAATTTATTACTAATAAAAGTTTACCTTCTTGTTTGTTTAAGCAAATTTAAATCCTGCGGTCCTTGAAAACATTGCATATGCATTCACATATCATGTCATTGCATCACAGGTTTATTGTGCACAAGTTTCTTATCTTCTCGCTGTTTATTTCAGCAATGGCTCTTGAACAAACAGTTAAGGATCTCCAGGCACAAAATGCACAGTTCCAAGAGCTGATCCTGAACCTGTCCAAGGGGCAGGATGAATTGAAGACACTGCTGGCCAAGAAGACTAAGAAGACTAGAAGGTCAGGTGGCCTGATCAACATAGGAAGAAGGTTCAGAGGTCCTCCCAAGACCAAAGAACCAGTTGAAGACTATGAGTCTGAAGAGTCTGAGAAAGAGGGAGGCAGTCTCCACAACACTATGGGGGACTCTGATTCTGAGGCTAACTACTATCATGAGCCTAATGAAGATAAATTCAAGATGCTGGTGGATAGAATGGATGCTATGGAATTACAGAAATCTTCTGGGCTGGATTTTGAAGACCTGAGTTTGATATCTGGGGTGGTTATACCCATTGGTTTCAAGGTTCCTACTTTTGTTGTTTATGATGGGGTCTCTTGTCCCAAGCTACATCTGAGGTCTTATGTCAGGAGAATCCAACCCCATACTGCTGATAAGAAGTTGTGGATCCATTTCTTCCAAGAGAGCTTATCTGGAGCTCAATTGGAATGGTACTATCAGTTGGAGAGTGTCAACATCCGTGATTGGAATGATCTTGCTGAAGCCTTCTACAAACAGTATCAATACAATGCTGATTTAGCTCCCACTCGCATGCAGCTGCAAAGCATGCCTATGGGTGCTAAAGAAAGTTTCAAGGAGTATGCTCAGAAGTGGAGAGATTTAGCTGGAAGAGTACAACCCCCTTTAACTGACAGGGAGTTGGTTGATATGTTCATGTGTACGTTGAATGGTCCTTTTTACAGTCATCTCATTGGAAGCTCATCATCTGGCTTCACTGAGTTGATAATGACAAGAGAGCGCGTAGAAAGTGGTATAAGGAGTGGCAAGATTCAAGTGGGTACTTCTTCATCAGGTGCTGCAAAGAAGCCTCCCAGTGGGAAGAAAGAGTCAAATGCTGTTTATGGTCAACCTGATCGTAGTAGAAGGCATCAGTCTGTGAGTGCAGTCCATATCTCCAATCCAACTCCTACAACACCAGAGCAGCCACAGGGAAATCAACAGAGGGCTAGAAGGCAGTTCACTAAGATCAACATGTCAATGGCCCAAGCATTGCAACACTTGTTGAAGGCTGAACTTATCACTCTGAAAGATTCTCCTCAGAATCCTAATGTTACCTCTCCCAGGTACAATCCCAATGCACGATGCGCATATCATTCGAATTGTCAGGGACATGATACTAATAGTTGCTGGGTCTTGAAGAACAAAATCCAAGATATGATTGAGGCTGGAGAGATTGAGTTTGACCCTCCGGGTACTCCAAATGTGATTACTGCTCCCATGCCAAATCATGAGAAGACTGTCAATGCCATTGATGAAGATTCACATATTTCTTCAGTTGCAGAGTTGACTACACCATTGTCTGTTATCAAGAAGAAGTTAGTACAAGCTGGGTTCTTTCCAGGTTGTCGTGAAGATTGTCTATATTGTACCTATAAGCCAGATAGCTGCTGGAGGTTGAGAGATGGAATTCAACGTCTCATGGATAAATATACCATAGTGTTTGAGAGGACTCCACCTTCCGTAGAGAGTATGGTTGATCATATAACTCAGCGTGCGAAGATTGAAGAGGTGGATATGGTTGATAAAGTTCCGGTAAAGATTACTTCTAAGGGACCGGTTAAAATCACTCATAAGGGTCCAATTAAGATTACTGCTGAAGGCCCTGTGAGGATTGTTGCTGAAGCCAGAGTGGCTCCTATGGTCATCACCACTCCTGGTCCTATTCCGTATACTTCTGATAAAGCTGTGCCTTGGCATTATGGGTCTGATGTTTATATCCATGGTGTTAAGCAGGAACCCTTGGCTGACATGCCTATTGATAATATTGCTGGATCTAGTAAGATCACACGAAGCGGAAGAGTCTTCTCTCCTCCAATTACCTCCAAGAATGCAGTTACTCCAGCTGCTACCTCCACCACTGATGCTCGGGGCAAAAGTCCTGTTATTGAACCTATACCTACTGATGTGCCAGCTGTTGATGATCTTTCTAAGCAGATGGAAGAAGTATTGAAAATCATTCGCAAGAGTGATTATGACATTGTTGATCAATTGGGGCATACTCCCTCCAAGATTTCTATGTTGTCTGTGCTATTGTGTTCTGAAGCTCATGCCAAGGCCCTGATTAAATTTCTGAAGACTGCTCATGTACCAAATGAAATTTCTGTTGACCAGTTCGAAAATTGTGTTGCACACTTGACCTATGATAATGGGTTAGGTTTCTCTGATGCTGATTTGACTTCTGCCAAGAGGGATCATAACAGGGCTCTACATATCTCAATTGAATGCAGGGGCACTACCCTGTCACATGTATTGATCGACAATGGTTCCTCTCTGAATGTATTGCCCAAAGAAGTTCTGAATAAGCTGAGTCCTGAAGATGCTGTGCTAAAGCCCAGTAATATAGTGGTGAAGGCTTTTGATGGCTCGAGAAGAGTGGTGCATGGAGAAATTGATCTCCCAATCAAAGTTGGTTCTCAGGTTTTCAATGCTACCTTTTATGTCATGGATATTCGTCAGTCATATTCTTGTTTGCTTGGGCGTCCCTGGATCCATGGGGCAGGTGCTGTAACTTCCATTTTACATCAAAAGCTGAGATATCCGGTAGAAGGAAAGGTTGTTACTGTCTACGGGGAGGAAGGATATGTTGTTAGCCATGTGAACACCTTTAAGTATCTTGAGGTGGAAGGTGAATATGTTGAAACTACGTGTCACACATTTGAAGTGGTTCCTTGGATTGTTAATGATTATGAAGCTCCTCCTGTTGTCAAGAAAGTTCCTGTGGTCACCAGAGTACCTCCTACAATGGCCTCCCTTAAAGATGCTAGAGCTGTGGTGGATGAAGGTGGTTGTACTATTTGGGGTCAGCTTCCTGATATTCCATACAAGTCTGACAAATTTGGTTTGGGTTTCACTGCAGAGTCCCAGAAGGTTGTTCGTCGTGCTCGTGCTGTTCGTATCACCAATCAGGGGATTATGAAGAATCAAATCAATGCTCTGGGTGACTATGATAAAGACTACAACTTGGATGCTTGGATTTTTCCTACTGTGGGTGCTGGACTCAATAATTGGAAAGCTGAAGATGTTATTCCTATCTCCTTTAGTCAGGAGTAAATACTATTACTGTGTTGTTGCTTTTTAAGTTTGTAATTTCTTGAACAATTGAACTTTTAATCCTTGTGCCTTACCCGGGGCACAATGGTGTGCTTGTTACGGGATGTCATTTCATCTGCATACTTCATTCAATAAAAATCAGTGGACGTTTCGTTTTCGTAAATATTGTGTTCCTTGTCTTTCTTTTATTTTGTTTTATCAGCTATGTGTTCTTACACACACCCACATCACTAAAATGCAGATCCTTATCCACTCTGGATCCTGTTGATAACAATTCTACTATTGCCAATTATAATTTCGAGAATCCGATCTATCAAGCTGAAGACGGAAATGAGGATGATTGTGAAGTACCTGTAGAGCTTGCTAGGTTGTTACAACAAGAAGAGAAAGCTATACAGCCACATGAAGAGCCAGTCGAAGTTGTGAATCTGGGAACTGAAGAAAACAGGAAGGAAGTCAAGATAGGGGCTGAATTAGAAAATAGTGTCAAGGGCAGACTGATTCAGATGTTACATGACTATGTGGAGATCTTTGCTTGGTCCTACGAAGATATGCCCGGATTGGATACAGACATTGTGGTTCACCGTTTACCAGTAAAAGAAGATTGTCGTCCAAAGAAGCAGAAGGTTCATCGCATGCGTCCTGAAATGTCAGAGAAGATCAAAGCAGAGGTAATGAAATAGTTTGATGTAGGTTTCTTAGCTGTGACTTCTTATCCTCAGTGGGTTGCAAATTTGGTGCCGGTACCTAAGAAAGATGGTAAGGTACGTATGTGTGTAGACTACAGGGATTTGAACAAGGCCAGCCCCAAAGATGACTTTCCACTTCCTCATATTGATGTTCTGGTAGACAACACTGCTCAGCATAAGGTGTTCTCCTTTATGGATGGTTTCTCTGGTTACAATCAGATCAAGATGGCACCTGAAGATATGGAGAAGACAACATTTGTTACACAGTGGGGCACTTTTTGTTATAAGGTGATGCCATTTGGTTTGAAGAATGCAGGGGCAACATATCAGCGTGCTATGGTGGCTTTGTTTCATGATATGATTCATCATGAGATAGAGGTATATGTGGATGATATGATAGCCAGATCCCAGAATGAAGAGCAACATCTTGATCATTTGCATAAATTGTTTGAGAGGTTAAAGAAATACAAGTTGAGATTGAACCCAAACAAGTGTACTTTTGGAGTTAGGTCTGGTAAACTCCTGGGTTTCATAGTCAGTGGAAAAGGTATTGAAGTAGATCCCGCAAAAGTGAAAGCTATACGAGAGATGCCAGCCCCCCGTACTGAGAAGGAGGTTAGAGGTTTCTTGGGACGACTGAATTACATTGCAAGATTTATTTCCCAATTAACTGCCATCTGTGAGCCAATCTTCAAGTTGTTGAAGAAAGATCAGGTAATGGAGTAGAATGATGAGTGCCAGACTGCCTTTGATGAAATCAAGAGATATATGTTGGAACCTCCAATGTTGATGCCACCAGTTGATGGAAGACCCTTGATTATGTACTTAACAGTGTTAGACAACTCAATGGGGTGTGTATTGGGGCAACATGACGAGTCTGGTCGAAAAGAGCAGGCAATATACTACCTTAGCAAAAAGTTTACCGACTGTGAAACAAGATACTCACTGCTCGAGAAAACTTGCTGCGCTTTGGCCTAGGCTGCTCGCCGACTAAGACAGTATATATTGACTCATACTACCTTGTTGATTTCGAAGATGGATCCAATTAAGTACATATTCGAGAAACCTGCTCTCTCCGAAAGAATTGCAAGATGGCAAATGATCTTGACAGAATATGACATACAGTATACTACTCAGAAGGCCATTAAAGGAAGTGTTGTGGCTGATCATTTGGCTCATCAAGCAGTGGATGATTATCAGTCAATAAGTTTTGAGTTCCCTGATGAAGACATTATGATTATTACCAAAGAACCTGGACAATATGACGGACCTGAACAAGGATCCCGATGGACTATGGTTTTTGATGGAGCTTCTAATGCACTTGGTAATGGTGTTAGTGTTGTGATCAGTTCCCCTGAAGGTTGTCATACCCCAATCACTGCCAGACTTTGTTTCTATTGTACTAATAACATGGCTGAGTATGAGGCATGTATCCTGGGTATTAAAGCTGCTATTGATATGAAGATTCAGTTCCTTGATGTGTATGGAGATTCAGCCCTGGTAGTTAGTCAGATCAAAGGATATTGGGATACCAAGCATGATAATCTCATTCCTTTTAGAGAGCATGTGTTGTCTTTGATCCCACATTTCAAAGAGATTACCTTTGGACATATCCCAAGAAGAGAGAATCAGTTGGCAGATGCATTAGCCACCATGGCATCCATGTTTGAGATCAGCTGGGATGATGAGGCTCCCAAGATTACTATTGATAGATTTGAGAAGCCTGCATACTGCAATGAGATTGGCACTGAAGAAGAAGAAGAAAAGCCTTGGTTCTATGAGGTAAAAAGATATCTTGAAGCTCAGGAGTTCCCTGAATGGGCATCTGTCAAAGATAGGAAGTTTCTGAGGAGGTTTTCTGCTAAGTTTTTTTTGAGTAATGGCATTCTGTATAAGCGCAATCATGATTCAACTTTGCTTCGTTGTGTGGATAAGAAGGAAGCAACAGAGATTATGAAAGACATGCATGATGGTATCTTTGGCACTCATTCTAGTGGTCATACTATGGCAAAGAAGATATTGAGAGCAGGATACTATTGGTCTACCATGGAAGCAGATTGCTATCAACACTCCAGAACATGTCACAAGTGTCAAATTTATGCTGATAAAGTACATATACCTCCATCACCATTGAATGTGTTGACTGCTCCTTGACCCTTTGCCATGTGGGGCATTGATATGATTGGTGAGATCAAACCTACTACTTCTAATGGACATCGTTTCATCCTGGTAGCTATTGATTACTTCACGAAGTGGGTGGAGGCAGCTTCATTTGCATCTGTTACTAAGAATGTTGTGGCTCGATTCATCAAAAATAATCTCATATGTAGGTATGGCATCCCTGAAAGGATTATTACTGACAATGGCTCTAATCTGAACAACACTATGATTACTGATCTCTGCACGCAGTTCAAGATTAAGCATCACAACTCTTCTCCGTATCGTCCAAAGATGAATGGGGCAATAGAAGCTGCTAATAAGAACATTAAGAAGATTATACAGAAGATGACTGTTACTTACAAGGATTGGCATGAGATGTTACCATTTGCTCTTCATGGTTATCGTACTACAATCCGTACTTCAACAGGGGCAACCCCATTCTCCTTGGTTTATGGTATGGAAGCAGTTCTGCCCATTGAAGTTCAAATTCCCTCCTTAAGAATTATGAAGGATGCAGACTTAGATGAAGATGAGTGGATTCAGACTCGACTTGACCAGATAAATTTGATTGATGAGAAGAGGTTAGCAACAGTTTCTCATGGCCAGATGTACCAGAAACGGATGATCAAAGCTTTTAACAAGAAGGTTAAGCCTAAGGTATATCAGGCTGGTGACTTGGTAATCAAGCGTAGCATATTACCACAGGGTGATCCTAGGGGCAAGTGGACTCCTACATATGAAGGACCATTTGTAGTCAAGACAGTGTTCTCAGGAGGTGCCATGATACTTACTACTATGGATGGTGAAGACTTCCCACAGCCTGTAAACGCAGACATAGTTAAAAAATACTATGCATAAAAAGAGACCCGCTAGGTTGACTGGCCTAGGCAAAAATAAGGGCATCCCGGCGAACCAAAAGGGTTCGGGAAAAAATTAGGGATATATATAAAAAAATGTACACCTGGCAAGTCGAAAACCTGAAAGGGCGGCTTGGGCAAAAAAGGGTATCCCGGTGGATTGAAAACCTGAAAGGGCAATCCAGGCAAAAGTTAGGGATTAAAGCGTATGACTATGTCTCGTTTGGATCACCCATGAAACTGCAACCAGTTGTGCTACTTAATCAAGCTCGAACAGATAAAGCTCAATTCAATCGTTTCCGTCTCGACAATAGAAGATGAGATACTTGAAGATAATGGCAATAGTAGAATTGAAACTCAATAGGATTATTTCCCACATAGCTGATTTTCTTTGTTTTGTAAAATTTTACGACGAATTCCTCTTACTAGGATTTCTGTCTCCTTGTATAAACTTACCTGTGTATAGGTCACTTTTTGATATAAATAAAATTCCATCTTTGAATCCAGATTTACTTTTACCCTATTTACATAAGCGAAACGTCCATTGGTTGTGTTTGAATGTATGTATGCTTTTGAATATGATTGATGTTTACCAGAAATGCATGTATGCTTAATATGATTGATGTTTACCAGAAATGCATGAAAATGCAGTAATAGTATTTACTAAGGACGAACGAGAGAAGGATTTCAACAAAGCTTCGCCGGTTCATCCCCACAAGACAGCTACAAGTCCCCCAGTAGGGCAAATCCATCTTCATAAGTACTTCAAGTCACATCTACCTTAGAATTTATATCCATCTCTTTTATCCTCATACGGATAGTCGGGAATTTATTTTTCCAATAAGAGTACGACGAACGAAGATGGGAGGTTATGTATACCCTACTATCGAACGAAGACGGGAGGTTATGTATACCCTACTATCGAACGAAGACGGGAAGTTATGTGTACCCTTATTATCCAATGAAGATAGGAGGTTATATATACTATATTATCAAACAAGACGGGAACGAGTTCCTCATATCCTTCAACAACGAATTAGGATTTATTTTCCCTGGCCAGCAGTTGTTATACGAAGATATCCAGATGCTTCAAGTTACATGATGCATACATACATCATTTACATCATATCATACATATACATAAATACATAATGCATTACCTAAATGCATCATATCATACATGCATACATAATTCATAAACTAATATTATCATACAGGATGTTATAATCTTGTTTTTCAGGTTAATTCTCCAGTAGACAGACTTCATCAACAACTTATGACTTTGGGCCGTTGTTTATCTTCCCAAAGGTTATCTCATTCCCTCGGGACGTTGTTTATCTTCCTGAAAGCTATCATTCCCTCAGGACGTTGTTTATCCTCCTAAAAGCATATTATTACCTTGGGCCGTTGTTTATCTTCCCAAAGGTTATCTCATTCCCTCAGGACGTTGTTTATCTTCCTGAAAGCTATCATTCCCTCAGGACGTTGTTTATCCTCATAAAAGCTATCATGACCTTGGGCTGTTGTTTATCTTCCCAAAGGTTACCATTTCCTCAGGACGTTGTTTATCCTCCTGAAAGCATATCATGACTATTGGGCCGTTGTTTATCCTCCCAAAAGTTATACTTATACCTCAGAATGTTGTTTATCCTTCTGAAAGCATATCATTTCCTCGGGACGTTGTTTATCTTCTTGAAAGCTATCACCATTACCTCAGGACGTTGTTTATCTTCCTGAAAGCTATCATTATATCTTCATATTTTGGACTGCTTTATCCTTCAAGAAATGTACCTGAAGAATTTTTCTCCAAGTGGCATCTTTAAGCCCACTCAAGCATATTCAACTAGTCATCAGTATTACTCTATGCACCGGTGAGTGCAAATTTTTGGGCTTTTGTGTTCAATCCCCTTCAACCTTCCAGGTCATGACTGGCAAATATACCAATCTAACCCCTCAGGTTTCAGAAAATTGAACAGGGGCAGCTGTTGCACCCCAAAATTTGCCCTCACAATGCAATACTTTGTGTGCTAAGAGGTTCACAAGGTTCACAATACTTACAAGACCTTTCATGAGGTTCCTGAAGTCTACAAGACACTTTATGAGGTTCATAAGGTTCACAAGACACTTTATGAGGTTCACAAGACCTTTCATGAGGTTCACAAGGTTCACAAGACCTCCCATGAGGTTCACAAGGATCACAAGACATCTTATGAAGTTCACAAGGTTCACAAAGTTCACAAATAGTCAGAAAGTTTGACAATTCCCTCAGACAATGCATTCTCCTAAGCAGTGCATCCAAAACTAGGGTTTTGACTTTAATCAGGCTAAATGGACTTCCAAGACTTCAAGTAAGCTTCATAACATCTTATATGTGTCTAAGAATCGCCATGACAAGTTTCAAGACTTTTCTCAAAGGTTTGCTCAGTCAGATGATCAGATAAGTCAAAACCAGTCAAAGCAGTTAAAAAGTCAAACTGAGGTCAACTGTGGTCAAACCAAAGTCAAACTTCATGATTTTTTTCCAACATCAATTATATGAAGTAAAATTCATCATTTGATCAAGGGTTGATCATGATTCATCAAGGATATTTCAGATCATCAAGAATCAGAGGTTTCTAAATTAGGGTTTCCTCAAGAAAAGTCAACTGAACTTTGACCAGCCATAACTTTCACATGCTTCATCACATTTTTCCCATCCAAAGCTCATTTTGAAGTAAATTTAATTCTCTACAACTTTGTGTCTCACAAGCCAAGCCCAAAAATGCTTCATTTGGAAGGTATGAGCTAAGACATTATAGGTCCTTTTGAAAGTCAACAAAAAGTCAACCACTTCAAAAGGGAATAACTTGAGAATGGTAAATCATATGGACATGAAACCAATGGGGTTGGTTAGAGGACTCTTCAAGCTTTCCAAAATGTCCAAGAACACCCTCATAGCATTAAAATTTAAGGATATGTGCCCTTTGTCGCTCCCACCAAATGACACTGGGTCAAAAGGGGTACAGACGCGAACGGTCGGTGAGAGGGACAATGAGAACACACAGCCGTGAACTCACCGGAGATGAATAGAGTCGCCAGCTAGGCATTTTTATCCCGGAGGAAAGGCAATGCTGCATAGACCTAGAAAAAGATGGATAAGACGGTTGCGAACCAGAGAGACTGAGAAAGGGGGTTGGTTACAACCTGGGAAGGTATTAGCACCCAAATTGTCCGCCGTACTCGACGGGATCCACGCTTAAAAGATTTGTGGTTTAAAGGGGTAGTGTCAGTGCAATTTGTGTGTAAAATGCTGGAAAGATGTACAGGTGTCAGTGTAAAGTGTATAAGTGATGTGAAGTATGAAAGTGTCAGTGTAAGAAAGAAGTGAAATGCTCAAAATCATGAGGCTAAAGGATGAAGCTAGAAGGAGGGGGGATATACAGAGACTTTTGTTCGATAACTGTTAAGTTATGCCTACGTATCCTCTCGTGCAATGAGGAAGTCAGAACACCGTAGTTCGACCTAAAGAGACTGAAAGGTGAATTGACTTGTGAACTGCTTACTTGTCTATGCTCAAGTGTATGACCTGTCTGGCTCAGGTGCAAACTGTCTTGCATTAGACGGAAGAAGCAAGTTCTCGTTTGTGAGTGAATGAGATGAGAAAAGAATCCCGAAGGAGACGATTATTGTTTGTTTTTGAGTTTTCAGTCTTTTATTGCTTTGGAAAGTTTGTCATAAGTTAATGAGCTTAAGCCTGAACCAATGGGTTAGTAAACTCATCACATCTTCCCTCTGATTAGGGGTAATAAGAATACCTTAAGTGTGAAGTCAGATTCTCAACCTTAAACACCTTTGGTGTGGGATTAAGATCATTAACCTACTTGTGATTATTTAGATGTTTTTGTGGTTTTTGTTTAGTGTTAAGTAATGAGGTTAAGCCATAATCAGGGATTTAACAGACTCATTACACCATCCTAATAGAAGGATAATAGATGAGAATGTTTAAGCTGAGGAAAGCTCCTCAACTTAATCCATGATTAGGGATTAAACTCATGACAAAACAAACCTTTATTAGATGGATTTTATTTAATGATGTGATGAAGAAGTGATTTTTAGGGTTTGTAAGACAACTTGAGGGGGACTTGTCCATTAACACTAGGGTTAGTCCTTCTTAACCAGTTAAGGAAGAATTAGAACCCTAATGCAAGGCCCAAGTTACAAGTGTGATGTCTTGATGATTATTAAGTGAATTGATTAAGAGATTTAAACACATTAAGGGTTTAACACTTAGGATTAAAGTTATACACTCCATCCTAAGAGAAGGATGCAGGCATAAGCTTAATCACAAAGCCTTAAAGCCTTTAGGGTTTAGTCCCTGATTATGAGATGAGAGGAGAAGACTCAAAAGAGACACAAAGGTAAAACTAAGAGGGGAGACTAATCAAAACCCTAATCATTGTCATTCTTGGTTGTTCCTAAGGTTTGTGAGGTTTTCAAGAGAAGTCTTCAATGGAACCACCAGGAAGCAGATGAAAAGATCAGGAGAAGCAAAGTAACTTGCTTCATTCAAGAAGTCAAGTCACTTGAAGAAAGAAAGTGAGAAGAAGAAGGATGAGCAAGCTCAATCTCAAACACAAGATAAAATGCAGCATGGATGCAAGAGGGGTGAAAAGAAAAGTTATGAGAAGTGAAGGCAAATTCACTTCTCAAAAATCACTTACCACCTGAAAGGTTAGAAAAGAAATGCAATGCAATGCAAAATGGGATGGAATGACATGATGCAAACCAAGACCAGGAGCATATATGTGATTTTAATGATGCTATGATATGCCACAAGCCAGAAGCAACACATATGGATGATCAAACAAGCTTATGAATGCAAATGAAGCAAGTTAAGAACCAAAATCATGCATGAAAAGTTATGAGATGCATATGGCATACAACATGGCAAATGAGAGATGCAATGATCAAACATGCTTTCAATATGTCTTATGAGGTTCAATGAATCAAATGGAGGCATGGAATGTCATGGCAAGTTATGTTATGCAAGAGAATGCAAGATGGATGCATATGGAAGCCCAAATTAGGGTTTATGAACAATACATCAAACACAAACCAAAATCAGAAGCAAACAACATTATAAAAAATTGAAAATGCACTCAAAGGACCCCTAATCCTATACTAAACCACTGCCCAAAGGAGAGGTCTCAACTCCTAACCAAATTCAAGTTATGATTTTCCTAAGTTTTCTAGGGTTTTAGGGTTCCTAAACAAGAAAATTACCAAACAAATGGAAAATGAAAGATCAAATCATGGCCATTTAATCTCACAAACTACATGCTAAACACAATGCAATGCAAAAAGAATCAAGGTCCAACTCTTTAGGGTTAGGCAGAAATGATTTTTTGAAGCTTGGATCAAAATAATGCATAAAAATGATTTTAATTCAATGAAAAAATCTCAAAATGCATCAAGATCGAAAAAGAAATTTGGTTTGAAGGTTGGACAATGTTTCTAAATGTCTTAAAACATTTTATGAATTTTTTGGTGATTTTTAAATACCTAAAAGTATTTTTAATAAATTAATTTTCATTAATCAATTAAAAATAAACTTTTAAATATTTAAAAATACTTTTTTAATGCTAAAAATGAAAATAAAAATATTTTTGTGTTTTAAAAATTAATGAAACCCTTGACAAAAAGTTTCATAATTTTTAAAACATTTTTGCTATTTTTAATAAATTGGACAAAATAAAACAAAAGAAATGAATTAAAAATGAAATAAAAAGGAAGTATGCGCAATGGAGGGCTAGGATTCATTCTGGGGAAAGATTTGTTGACTGCGCGCGCAGATCAAAGGCTGAAATTCAAACTTGGTTAATCTCAATTATGAATTAATTAAATACAGTTAGGGTTTCTAATGGTGAATCTGGACCACACACACGCGCGGCAAGTCAAACTTTTCAACGCATCTAACGCTCCAGATTCAAATGAACATTAATGACCTGATTAAACCCTAATGATTTTCAGGTGGCCGGAGAAGACCTCCGGTCGTCTTCTCCGGTGGGAACCCCACCTGAAAATCCCCAAAATCCTCAAAACGCAACCAACATGAAATCCAAACACACAGAAATGACTCCCACCCTTCACTGAATCAAAACCCCATGCCAAAACTCATTTATTTTTCACCAAACTCAAGAATCGAAACAAAAAAAATTTTAGGTCGGGGAGTTTCAGAACACGATTACATCCTTATTTTCCCACCATTTTCAAAACCAATGACATATTTGTGATCAGGGAAGCATGAATAACAACTTAAGAACTTAAAAAAGGATTTCTGGAAAAAATGTTCTTGAGCTACCTGAGTTTCGAAGCTTTTGATCTTGCAACTTTCTGATCCCTTTCTTTGATGCAAACCACTCCTTGTGTCCCCTTGATGATGTTTGGATGTTTAGAAGAAGTTTATGCTGGCTGGTTAGGGAGTTTGAACAGCTTCTGCTCAAGCTCAGGTGAGAATTGTGTTTGTGATTCAGGCTGCTTCAGGCTTAGGTAAGGGGTTCTTTGTGATCAGGATGATGATTTGAGAAGGTTTGTGAAGTTTGTTCAAGTGTTTGTGGCCTGTATGAAGAGTTTCAAAGGCTTTGGCTTTGAGAGTGAAAAATGGAAAAGCTCAGTTCTTGTTTGTTTCAGGCTTATGTCTTACTGGTTTGGGCTTAGTGAGGCATGGTGAGAAGATTAGTGAAACTTGTTTGAATGTTTATGGCTTGTGAGATGAGATTCGAAGACAAATGCAAGCTGGGGTGTTTTTGTGAATGTGTGTTGTGTGTAGTTTTCAGGCTTGCTTGATGTATGAAATGGCTGGCATTTGATCCACATAAACAAATCCCATTGGTCAGGTGATGTGACTTGTGCTTTTGTGATTGGTAAGTTAGCTTTTGCAAAAAGTCCACTCTTGTGTAAGAGAAGCATGGGTCAAGTTCTAGGCTAGTACAAGTGTGTGGGCTGGCGCAGCATGGTGTGAGAGAGAGGCTAGAATGGTTCAGCATTGTAGGCAACAAGTGGATGGAAGTGTGATGATGATTTTGCAACTTGATCACCTTTGGTTCATATGGAAATGTCTTGCTTCACAAACCATGGAAAATGAGAAATCCTTAGTCCATTCTGAATTTTAGGGTACATGTGATGTTTGTGTAATGGTTAGACATGAATTAGAAGTCACAAATGCCTTGGTACAAAGTTTTTGCAAGTTTTCCATTTGGTGCACATTTTGAAAATTAGTGATTTTTGCTAACTTTGACACAACATAACTTTTGATCCAAAATGAATTAGGTCATGTTCTTGTACTTTTTGAAAAGGGAAAGATCTAATCTACAACTTTCATGACCAAAGTTTTTCCATTTGAAGCTTTTTTTGGATCAAAAAGTAAGGGTTGAAAAGGTTGCATAAAATGACATTTCATTAAAAGTCAACCATGCCCTAAAAAGTCAACTTTGCAAAAACTTGTAATTCTTGAATTTTGTGAACTTCAACCTTCTTACATGATCAAATAAAGATCCAATACACTCAAAATGATGAAGATCACCCCTTGGTTGGGTCATTGGGGGTCTCAGATGCCCTGATTTTGCACTGACTTGTCCAGAAAGTCAACTCTTGATCAGATGACTTCCCCATGGAATTTCTTCATGAAAATTGATATGCATACTCTCTAAACCATATAGAGACCAATAGAAACAAGAATGACCAAAAAATTTGGAGTTATGGCCTCTGAAACCAAAACCCTAATTTTAGGTCAACTGTGCAGTCAAACTTGGCTCTGCATCCATACCAATCCCAGTTCTTGTGATTCTTTGGCATTCTTGACTTTGAGAAGATATAATATGATGCTTGAACACCTATGGATCCCTTTGAAGTGATTGATGACCTTTAGAGTGGCTCAAGAAGCTCTTGGATTGCTCAGGTCACAAACCCTAGATGCAGATGACTTAGAATCTATGTAGTGAATCAAAAATGGAATATGAGATGGTATGATTGTGTTTATGCATATGAAATGATCACAAGCCATGGTGTTAATGGGTGAGGGAAAATTTGGGGTGTTTACAGCTGCCCCTATTCAAGCATGAGTTAGCTGTGCAGGTTGTAAGCAATGGCTTAACAGGCAAGCGAGATAACTTGTGGTTGAATACCAAAGACAGTCCAAAATTTGCACTCACAGAATGAAGAAGAAAAGGGATATAGATTGTAAAGGAAAATAAAGTATATTGTAAAGTGTGGGCGACGGAGGACGACCGTCGAGCAGAGGGCGACTGCTGGGTAAAGAGCAATGACGGGGACGGCCGACATGCTGGGAAAAGTGCGGAAAATAAAGCAATGACGGGGACGGCCGACATGCTGGGGATAAAAGAATTATGATGGGGACGGCCATCAAGATAAAGCTGTAAAATTCTCTGGGGATTAATGAAACATGACGGGGACGGCCATCAAGTTCATAAAGTAAAGTAACCAACGATGGGGACGGCCATCGGGCTAAACTGATGAAGGACGATCATCAGGAAAAAGAAAAAGGGACCACGACGAGGACGACCATCGGGTTAAAGAATAAATGAAATAAACAGATGATGAGGTACGGTCATCAAAGGTGAAGGATGATCACCTAGCAGGGGACGGCTGCTCTGTTGGGTATAAGATGAGGGACGGTCATCTAAGGTGGAGGACGACCACCTGGCAGGGTACGACTGCCGAAAGTATCGTGACATAGGATGAATGCTGGATAAAAGGTCAACGATGGGGACGGCCATCGGATGAGCATGATGGAGGACGACCATCAAGAGGCGGAGGATGACCACCTAGCAGGGGACGACTGCTCTCAAGGTTTATCATGACATAGGACGAATGCCAGATAACCAAAATCAACAATGGGGACGGCCATTGGATAAAATGATGAAGGACGATCATCAAAAGGTGGAGGACGACCACCTAGCAGGGGACGGCTGCTAAAAGTCAACGACGGGGACGGCCATCGGATGAGCATGATGGAGGACGACCATCAAGAGGTGGAGGACGACCACCTAGCAGGGTACGGCTGCTCTCAGGGTTTATCGTGACATAGGACGAATGCCAGATAAAAAAGGAAAATTGCTTTGTTGGCGATCTACTGGGGAATAGTAAACGCGGACGAGTATTTACATCCAAGAAACAAAAGGTATAAGTGTTTAGATGTTGTGTATAGATTAAAGATGCGGACGAGCATCCTTAAGACTATGATACGGACGAGTATCATGCAGAAACAAACCCTTGACGCATGCTCTGAGATGATGGTACGGACGAGTACCAACTGGTTAACAAAGAACACGGACGAGTGTTGACTCTGAGGGGATGTAAGTGGTATATATAAGATACGGACGAGTATCAGTATAAGAGTGATTGGTATATAGATGAGTATTCAACTGCTGGGGAGGGCGACACGGACGAGTGTCAAAAGGAGAAGAGTGTAGTATGAACAAGTATCTGATATACAAAGTGTGGGTGACTGCGTTGGGGAGTGATGACACGGACGAGTGTCAAGGGGAGTATATATACTGGTTTTGTGAATATGAGGCAACTGCTTTTGCTGGGGAATCTCCGCTGGGGATTTTGGGGTAAGTATTCTGTATATTGACGGATTGTCATTATTCACAAGTGTTGATTCAAAAACATGGCTTATGAATATGCTATATGTTTGATTTTTGCCGTAATGCTCCGTGTTAAAACGGAATGCTACACCTTATGGGTGAATATGATGCGAATGCTATGATTATGCAAAGATACCAAACCGGGATTTGGATCCCGCTGCCACGAAGATCTTTGATCGATCTCTTTGAAGTAGACATCTCAGCTGGGGATGAGATCATTGGTAGATCTGATGATATGATATCTGCTTGGGGATTCGGGCCACTGAGAGACCTATTCCAATAAATGAAAGACCCAGCTGGGGTTTGTAGAAGCTTTCTTCACTCTGTTGTGATTCCTTCATATGCGCTGCTCTTCTGGATAGAGGCTGGAGCTCTGTGGGGAGATGGTTCCCCGTCTTTTTGTACTCGGTTGAGGAAGGAATGGCAACTCGGCTGGGAGCTGTAGCAAGTGGCAGCTCAGCTGGGGGAAGTCAAGAGGGGCAACTCAGCTGGGGAGAGAGCACACCAGGTGCTAAAATTGAGTGTTGATTTGCCAGCTTGCCAGGGTGGAGCTTACATGCCCCAATTTGCGTTCTGGATGTACGCAATCCTGCAAAGATATAGAAACGCACAAATAATCCCGAGGTATCCCTTACCGGATTCCGTCATAGGAGTTAGATGTTTCTGAGAGTAAGTATATTTCCTGCAAGCACGTTTTTATTTTGAAGATAAACATCTGTATTCTATGCAATCGGTTTTTTCTTTAAGACATCAGACATTTTTTGCAAATAGAATGTACAAGACGAGACATGACTAAAAATCTGATTTTATTAATTCATATGCCCTGAATTGGCGAGATACAGTCAAAGAAACAAATCTCCTGAAATGAGGAGATTGTTACAAATTGAGAAACAAAATGCTGGCAATGTTGATGACGCTTTAAGGAGCTTCCTCTTCACTATGACTCGTATGACTTTTGACGTTCTTCACATCTTGCTTTCTGAAGAATGTTGATTCTGATTGAAGCTTGATCCTTTCGAAGCTTACCAAGTTGTAAGTGATATAGACAAATTCAGAATGCAGTTGTTCGCTTATTCCCTTATTTTGCATGGATCGCCCTTTCGGGTTTTCAATCCATCGGGATACCCATTTTTGCCTGAGTTGTCTGATGTGGCTTTTCAACTCAGCGGGTGTACATTTTTTTTGTTTATTTTCCCTTATTTTTGCCCGAGTCTTTTATTCTGTTTTTGACTCGCCGGGATGCCCTATTTTTGCCTGGACTTACGTTCTGTTTTTATGTCCAGCGGGTCATTTTTATGCGAAGTATTTTTTAACTGCATCTGAATTCACAGGGGACGGGAAGTCTTCACCATCCATGGTGCTGAGCATCAGTGCTCCACCGGAGAAAACTTTCTTTACTACGAATGGTCCTTCATAGTTTGGGGTCCACTTGCTCCTGTGGTCTGTATGAGGAGGGAGGATTCTCTTCAGCACAAGATCTCCTACTTGGTACTCTCGGTGCCTGACTTTCTGATCGAAGGCTTTCTTCATTCTTTTCTGATACAACTGCCCATGACAAATTGCAGCCAATCTTTTCTCTTCAATCAGACTCAGTTGCTCGTATCGGGCCCGAACCCATTCTGCTTCACTCAGTTTAACATCCATTAGTACCCGCAGAGAGGGTAATTCAACTTCAACCGGTAGGACTGCTTCCATACCATACACAAGCTGATACAGTGTTGCCCCAGTGGATGTCCTGATTGACGTGCGGTACCCATGCAAGGCAAATGGTAGCATTTCATGCCAGTCTTTGTAGGTGACTACCATCTTCTGCACAATCTTCTTGATATTCTTATTTGCTGCCTCAACAGCGCCATTCATCTTTGGCCTGTAAGGAGAAGAATTGTGATGTTGAATTTTGAAGTCCCGGCACAGCTCTGCCATCATTTTATTGTTCAGATTGGAACCATTATCAGTAATGATTCTCCCGGGCACTCCATATCGACAGATGATATCTCTTTTCAGAAATCTGGCTACCACTTGTCTTGTAACATTTGCATAAGACGCTGCTTCGACCCACTTGGTGAAATAGTCAATGGCAACCAGGATGAATCTGTGGCCATTTGAAGCAGTTGGCTCAATCTTGCCAATCATATCAATGCCCCACATAGCAAAGGGCCAGGGTGAAGACATTATGTTCAAAGGATTGGGAGGCACATGCACCTTATCTGCATAGATCTGGCATTTATGGCATTTTCTGGCGTAGGCACAACAATCAGCATCCATTGTGATCCAGTAATACCCTGATCTTAGCAATTTCTTAGCCATGGCATGCCCTCCAGCATGGGTACCAAAGGATCCTTCGTGCACTTCATGCATTAGCAGATCTGCTTCTGTCCTGTCGACGCATCTGAGGAGTACCATATCAAAATTCCTTTTGTACAGGGAACCATCAGTGTTCAGAAAGAAACTACCAGCAAGCCTTCTCAAAGTCTTCTTATCATTGGAAGATGCCCCAGGTGGGTATGTTTGATCCTCCAAGAAGCACTTAATGTCATGGAACCAAGGCTTATCATCCTTGACAATGTCTGCTGCGAACACATATGCTGGTCTGTCGAGTCTGGACACTGAGATCTGAGGTACAAAGTTGGCAGCTTGAACTTTGATCATTGACGAAATGGTAGCTAGAGCATCTGCAAACTGATTCTCGTCCCGAGGGATATATTCAAGCTTGACTGTTGTGAAGAAAGTTAATAACCTCCTTGTATAATCCCTGTAAGGTATCAGATGATCCTGGTGGGTGTACCATTTGCCGTTGGTCTGATTGATTACCAGAGCTGAATCTCCAAATACAGTCAACATCTTGATCCTGAGGTCAATGGCTTCCTCAAGACCCATGATGCAAGCTTCGTATTCAGCTTCGTTGTTAGTGCAGTTGAAAGTGAGTTTTGCCGAGAAAGGCATGTGAACTCCCTTAGGTGTAATGAGTACTGCACCAACACCACGACCATTCTTATTAACAGCCCCATCAAACATCATAGTCCATTCTTCTTCCGGGTCAGGCCCTTCAGTGTGAACAGGCTCTTCATGATCTTTCGCTTTTATGAACATGATGTCTTCATCAGGGAAGTCAAATCTCATTGGCTGGTAATCATCAATGGGTTGCTCAGCAAGATATTCAGACAATACACTGCCCTTGATGGCTTTCTGAGATGTGTATTGGATGTCATACTCTGTAAGGATCATTTTCCATCTTGCAACCCGTCCGGTAAGAGCTGGCTTCTCAAATATGTACTTAACTGGGTTCATTTTTGAGATCAACAAGGTAGTGTGGGTCAACATATACTGTCTCAGTCGGCGAGCAGCCCACGCTAAAGCACAACAAGTTTTCTCGAGCAGTGAATAACGCTGTTCACAGTCGGTAAACTTTTTGCTTAGGTAATATATTGCATACTCTTTTCGACCAGACTCGTCATGCTGGCCCAGCACACACCCCATTGACTCTTCTAATATTGTCAGGTACATTATCAGAGGTCTTCCTTCAACTGGAGGCATAAGGATTGGAGGTTCTTGTAAGTATTCCTTGATCTTGTCAAATGCCTTCTGGCAGTCTTTGTTCCACCTGACTGTCTGTTCTTTTCTTAACAATTTGAACAAGGGTTCACAGGTAGCCGTAAGGTGAGATATGAACCTCGAAATGTAGTTCAATCGACCTAAGAATCCTCGAACTTCTTTTTCTGTCTTAGGTGCAGGCATCTCTTGAATAGCTTTGACTTTATCAGGGTCAACTCCAATCCCTTTCTCGCTCACAATAAATCCCAGCAGCTTACCGGATCGCACCCCGAATGTGCATTTGTTGGGGTTCAATTTCAGTTGATACTTCCTCAGACGCTTGAACAGTTTCAGCAGATTTACCAGGTGGTCTTCTTCAGTGAGGGACTTGGCAATCATGTCATCCACATAACATTCTATTTCTTTATGGATCATATCGTGGAATAATGTTACCATAGCCCGTTGATACGTCGCACCGGCATTCTTGAGCCCAAATGGCATTACCTTGTAGCAGAACGTGCCCCAGGGTGTGATGAAGGTTGTCTTCTCCATGTCTTCAGGTGACATTTTAATCTGATTATATCCTGAAAATCCATCCATGAAGGAGAATACCGAGAACTGAGCCGTATTATCCACCAATACATCAATGTGAGGTAAAGGGAAGTCATCTTTCGGGCTAGCTCTGTTCAGATCCCGATAGTCAACACACATCCTTACTTTGCCGTCTTTCTTAGGCACAGGTACTATGTTAGCAACCCACGGTGGATAGCTAGTTACGGCAAGGAAACCGGCGTCCCATTGCTTTTGTACCTCTTCCTTGATTTTCATTGCCATGTCTGGGCGAGTACGGCGCAGTTTCTGTTTGACCGGCGGGCATTCTTCTCTCAAAGGCAGCTTGTGCACAACAATGTCGGTATCCAACCCTGGCATATCTTGATAAGACCAAGCGAACACGTCCACATACTCTCGAAGCAGGTCAATCAGTTGTCTCTTCACTGAGTCTTGTAAGCAGGCCCCGATTTTAACTTCTTTCACGTCTTCATCTGTACCAAGATTGATCGTTTCAACCTCCTCCTGGTGAGGAGTAATAACTTTTTCCTCTTGTCTTAACAACCTGGCTAGCTCTTCAGGAAGCTCATATTCTTCTTCAACCCCTTCATCAGCTTGATTGATTGGATTGTCAAAGTCATACGAAGTCATAGCCGTGCTGTTGTCGGTGTTGTCTGGAAGGCACACTCTGCAAGGGTTCAGTTTGTTCATTTTAGTGATTTGATTTTAATCTTGTTTAGAAAAGTGAAATAAAGTTGTCATTTTGAAAACACTGCCATTTATTTTTTGTACAAAAAGAAAAATGGAAAAACAGTGAGCGAAAGAAAAAGACTCGTTTGCAAAAAGATGTCTGATATTTCATTGATTAATCTTGTTGCACAAAAAGTACAGATGACCCGATTACAAAATGAGTCTTGTCATCTTGGGCAAGATGCAAGACTTTGATGCATGCTATAAAAATACAGGAAATAATAATTACTCTGCATGAGTAACTCTTATAATTTCCTGGGAAGACCAGTTCAAGATACTGCTCCCCGGGATCTTTGGACGAATCCAGCTTTCCAGGTTGCATTCTTCTTCCAGCTCGTCTTCCAAATTGTTGACAGCATCAGGGGTGAGCATCCCCCCACTAACAAAGTTGGGCTCTTTTAGAGCCTCTTCTTGATCTTGTTGAGTTGGTTTGTAACCCAACCCAAATCTATCCTCTTTCTTCTCCACCGGTAGTAGTTTGCCCCAGCCTTGGGCAGTTCCTTCCTCAACAACCTCCCGGGCTTGTTGGTATGATGTCATTGAAGTACCAGGTACAGCAGATGTCTCATTTATGTTCAAGGCTTCGAAACCTTGGCTCATTGTTTCATGGATCTCCCCATCCATCTCAATGTATTTATAAGTAGCCAGGTGGCTAACAAAAATATCCTCCTCCCCGCAGATAGTAACGACTTGGCCCTCCCACTCGAATTTTAACTTCTGGTGAAGGGTTGAGGTCACGGCGCAGCGGCGTGAATCCATGGCCTACCCAATAGACAGCTGTAGGCAGGCTGTATATCCATCACGTAGAAGGTCGTTTTGAAAGTTTGCGGGCCAATCGTTATGGGCAACTCAATCTCTCCCAGAACCGATCTCTTAGAACCATCAAAGGCTCTCACCACCAGGTTGCTGGGTCTTAATGCCAATCCGTCATACTCTAGCTTCACCAGGGCTTTTTTAGGTAAGACATTGAGGGATGACCCTGTGTCTACCAGCACATGGGAAAGGACTGCACCTTTACATTCCATGGTTATGTGCAAAGCCTTGTTATGGTTGCGGCCTTCCGTAGTCAAATCAGTGTTGGTGAACCCTAGTCCATTACTAGCATTAACATTTCCAACTACCGCTTCCAACTGATTGACGGTGATCTCTTCAGGCACATAAGCTGCGTGCAAGACTTTGAGTAGTGCATTCCGATGGGCTTCGGAGCACATGAGCAATGATAGAATTGAGATCTTGGAAGGCGTCTGGTGAAGCTGATCCACTATTTTGTAATCACTTTTCTTGATGATTCGCATGAACTCATCAACCTCTTGGTCAAAGGGTGTTTTCAGAGCTTCTTTAACAACCTGCTCCTCCTGCACCAAGCTTTTCTCTTTTGCCTTGGCAGCAGCTTCTGCTTCGGTAGTGGGTTTTTGAGTTTGTGGAGCAAAGAGACGTCCGCTTCGAGTGAAGCCTCCGCCTCCTCCCACATTGTCTATTTGTGGTGCAGGGGTTGATGATTCAAAAGTGATTTTTTGTCCTTCGCAGTACAGGTCAGAGCCGTAATGCCACGGGATAGCGTTACTGCTTTCATAAGGTACTGGCCCAGGCACTGTGATAGTGACTGGACTGACTGCAGCTGCGGAAGGAACTGTGGATCGTAATATATCGTGACTGGTGCTCTGATGGGAGCAGCACTTTGCGAGTTGTATGCGGAATTATTTTCTGGATCGTAATAGATCGTAACTGTGGAGACATCTTCAGAGTTTGTTGCTGATGTTGTAGGAGACATTGTCGGAAGGATGGGTGTTGTTGTTGTAGGAGTTTCAAAATGAAGTGGTGCTGGAGTTGTAGAAGGAACATTTGTTGATATCTGGTCAGTTGAAATGACGGATGAAGCACTTGTTGATGAGGCCGAAGAATTGTCGGGAACAATGGTTGTTGCAGTTGTAGGAGATACTGGAATTGTTGCTGATGAGATTGCTGGATTTGTTGGAAATGATGTGGTGATTTGAAGCTGGCCACTCCAAATGAGACCATCTATGCCATTCCTCAGGTTATCACACCCATTTACTGAGATATTGCAGTAAGCACACCCTAACTCACACCCCGGGAACATTTGACATTCGAGGAGCTGAGCCTTGATCTCTACCAATGGTGTCCGGATTTGACCCACACTAGTTATTAAATAAGACGGCTTGTCTTCTTCAATAGCATTAATTCTGGGACCACCGTGGTTTGGCATGGGGTTCTTATTGACATTGGGTGGTGGTGCGAAGTTCAGAGCTTTTGAGTCTACCAGGTCTTGTACCTTCATGTGCAAGGCTCTGCACTTTTCTGTACTGTGGCCAGGTGCATTTGAATGAAAAGCACATCTGGCGTTGGAGTCATAATTCCTGGGTAGACTGTTGGGATCTGGAGGTGCCAGCGTCCTTAGCTCAACCAGGTTGAGTTTCAGGAGTTGTGGCAGTAGTGTTGCATATGGCATAGGGATCGGATCGATCACCCTATTGGCTTGAGATGGCCTCTGCTGAAATGGCCTTTGCTGGTTGTTGTTGTTGGACCCTTTCATTGTTGCTGGTGCCAGCAGTCCCTACATGTGGATCTTCTTGATTCTGTCTTTCCACCATGGCTCTCAATCTTTCCTGGCTCTGAGCCATGTTGTTCATCACTTCCATAAACTGAGTCATCTGCGTTCTCATTTCCAATCTTTCGTTTGCCATTTGATTTCTAACCTCTGCAAGGTCCTGCTGTACCTGATCCATTTGAATGCCCGGAAGGTTGTTACGGGTTGGATAACGGTGCAGACGGTTGAGGGGAAATACCCGGCGTCGAGCAATAGTTCCTGAACATCACAACAGAGTTAGTAGCAATAAAACAAAAACCTACAAAACAAACAAAAGGGTTAGCATGCAATGCAGTATGCTTATTTGTTTTCAAGGTATCCGGCTTGGCATTCAGTTTTGACCCTTCCAGACCCTTGATGATGCTGTTGATGTTGCTTTTTGAAGTGGAACAAACTAATACATATATTACAAAAGGCAAATGGTACATAGTTTGTTTACAAATACAAGCCCTCTGAGGGGTCAAAATACATTACAGAAAAGAAAATAAAAGTACATGGAATGAAAGCAACAACAAGCAAATGGTCAAACACCAAGACCAAACTCATCCTCCCAAACTTCCTTGAGAAGTGCTTCGGTCACAGGATCAGCTGGACGCTCCGTGAGATTCCTGATGAGGAGATTCCGGGTAGTAACAGCTGCAGTTAGCTTCTTGTGCTGACTTTGGTCCTTTGACCTCTTCACTCCAGCTTTGATCTTCAGCTCTGATATCTCCCTCTGGGCTGCTGCCAGGGCTTCCTGCTGCTCTTTTGCACTAGCTTCCAGTTGCTCTATCTTGTCTTGAACTCTCTTGTCCTCCAGAGTACGAGCCTCGGTGATCCTGACCCACCTAGCCTGACTCTCTTTCAGATACAAGTCGGTCCTAGCTTTCTGGAATTGGGCTTCCTTGCAAGCATTCTTCAGAATTTGTTCCCCAGCCCTAGACTTCTTGATATAATCCTCAGACTTTTCAATTCTAGCCAGATGCTCTACTTTCAACTTCTCTAGCTTCTCAATGTCCATCCTACCCTCACTCCTCTCCCGGAGGGTCTTCTGCAAAGCCTGAGTCAACTTCTCATTTCTTTCTTTCAAGCTCTCAAACTCCTCCAAACTGACAGTGGCAGGGGGTGGTGCTGAGGATGGTCCAGGCATATCCTCCATGGTAAAGGGCATTCCAGAGAATTGAGCCCTGGCATAGGACCACTCATAATATTGTGCCGATGCCACATTGTTGCACTTCCCTAGAATGGTTACTCCCTTGGTTTGAACATTATCCCAGGCCCAGGCTGCCTGCCTAACAATAGCCAGATTAAGCTTGTTCTCACAATAAAGAGTCTCAACCAAGTCTTGTGCCTTAGGAGTGTGGACCAGTGCATAGCCCAGTTGTCTTTTGAACAGCAGAGGGTTGTAATTGATACTACCCTTGACTCCTATTAGGGGCACATTGGGAAAATGCCCACAACTGGTGATGATATCCCTACCCTTTGTGCTTTGAGTGCACCACCTGATATCGGCTGAAGTTAGAGCAGTGAGTCTTCTAGCCCAGTTTCTCTGCTGATGAGGATTCAAAAATGCATATGTCCTGGGTAGATGCCTGAGAAGCCAAGTATGGAATAAAGGAGCACAACACCTCACTAATCTTCCCCTCTGCTTTTCATTCCTCTGATGCACTGAATAGTAGAGATCCCCCAATAAAGTGGGCACTGGGTTCCTTAGGATGAGGAGATGGATGGCACTTTTGCTGATGAATCGAGGCTCATCTGCAAATAATATGATCCCATATATGCTCAAGGCCAATAAAGCACAGACTGCTTTCCACTCTCCTAAAGAAGCTTTCAGGGTAGCTTGAGAGATCAAGAAATCCAGATGGAAGCCGGGGATTCCAGCCTTAGAAGTCATATGCTGCCCTATCAGAACAGGTTCCAGATGCAAAGCCTTTGCTACCTCTTCATTACCAGGAAAGACCATCTCAGGGTTGAAAGGGACTCCACCCCTGATAGGTATACCAACCAATGATGAGTATTCTTCCAATAAAGGGCCCAACTGAAAGTCCTGAAAAGTGAAACACCTCAGTGGGGGATCATAAAACTGAAGGCAGGTATGAATCAGGCTTCTCTGTGAAGGGTCCAGATCCATAACCATATCAAGTATATCTCCATAGTGTTCCTTGAACAATGGTATGTGGTCTGGAGTGATCAGGGTCTGAATCCTCCTGATGTCAGATAGCTCTGGCTGGAAGAAGTGGTAGGTGATGTTACTCTTTTTAGGTGCCATGATGTTGAGACTGAGTAGAGACAAGTGCTGATGATGATACTGAAGAGTGGGCCACTGATTGGCTGGTGCAGGTAACTGAAGCAGATAGCTGACAACTGAAGCAGATGCTGATGAAGATAGGTCAATACCAATGATGGGGGTCAAAACCAAGCCAAAAATGAAAATGGATGCCCTGAAACACAAATAAGCAAATGTCAATATGATGCAATGATTATGTATGCAAATGATATGCAAGGGTTTGTGACTGAGCTGGATCTGATCAAATGCCCTGATATAGGTCCAAGGTATGTCCAAGAAGTCCAGATGGAGGTCTATAAACCCAGTAACCAAGGTGGGGGACTCAAATAAAGAGCCACATGTCCAGGGTTTAGAATCACAAGAACTGTTCCAACATGGAGTATTCTTAATCACATCAAAGTAACAGGGTATGTTGAGGCCAAGGGTACCTGCAAACCTGTAAACAGCCCAACCCCCTCACAGGTGGTGTTCTAAAACAAGGATCCTCAGACTTGGATCAGTTATGAGAAGTGTAAACACTTCTAACCCGGAGGTACAGTGTTTACAATAACCGTAAATGTTCCTCCTCTAATTCACCTCAGTTTCTGAAGGTCAAAACTAAAAGGTCATCCAGACTTAGCAGGCTTCCCAGATAGCCCTAGCATTGCAGGAAATCTGCAACACAGAGTTCTCAAGAAGAAACCCATATCTGAATCGTGTTTCATATTCCCGCACCAGACCGAGATGGAATGGGAAAGAATATGAACCACTCTAGCCTAGGTGTCACTCAGATCCCAGGTATAGGATCTTAACTCTCAGTAGAGCACCCACCCACCAAAGCAAAACCAGACCCAGCCAGACAGCATGACAGTATGATATATGTAAAGCAGTAAAGAAAATAATAAAACAAACTGTACATAAAGCAATAAATAAATACACAAGCACAGATAGCACATAACACCCCAGTAAACACAAATCAAACAAGCGCTAGGAGGAACCCACAAAAAGAACCAGAAGCCCTGGTTGCAGTATAAGGGTCCCCAACAGAGTCGCCAAGCTGTCGCTCCCACCAAATGACACCGGGTCAAAAGGGGTACAGACGCGAACGGTCGGCGAGAGGGACAATGAGAACGCACAGCCGTGAACTCACCAGAGATGAATAGAGTCGCCAGCTAGGCATTTTTATCCCGGAGGAAAGGCAATGCTGCATAGACCTAGAAAAAGATGGATAAGACGGTTGCGAACCAGAGAGACTGAGAAAGGGGGTTGGTTACAACCTGGGAAGGTATTAGCACCCAGATTGTCCGTCGTACTTGACGGGATCCACGCTTAAAAGATTTGTGTTTTAAAGGGGTAGTGTCAGTGCAATTTGTGTGTAAAATGCTGGAAAGATGTACAGGTGTCAGTGTAAAGTGTATAAGTGATGTGAAGTATGAAAGTGTCAGTGTAAGAAAGAAGTGAAATGCTCAAAATCATGAGGCTAAAGGATGAAGCTAGAAGGAGGGGGGATATACAGAGACTTTTGTTCGATAACTTTTAAGTTATGCCTACGTATCCTCTCGTGCAATGAGGAAGTCAGAACACCGTAGTTCGACCCAAAGAGACTGAAAGGTGAATTGACTTGTGAACTGCTTACTTGTCTATGCTCAAGTGTATGACTTGTCTGGCTCAGGTGCAAACTGTCTTGCATTAGACGGAAGAAGCAAGTTCTCGTTTGTGAGTGAATGAGATGAGAAAAGAATCCCGAAGGAGACGATTATTGTTTGTTTTTGAGTTTTCAGTCTTTTATTGCTTTGGAAAGTTTGTCATAAGTTAATGAGCTTAAGCCTGAACCAATGGGTTAGTAAACTCATCACATCTTCCCTCTGATTAGGGGTAATGAGAATACCTTAAGTGTGAAGTCAGATTCTCACACTTAAACACCATTGGTGTGGGATTAAGATCATTAACCTACTTGTGATTATTTAGATGTTTTTGTGGTTTTTGTTTAGTGTTAAGTAATGAGGTTAAGCCATAATCAGGGATTTAACAGACTCATTACACCATCCTAATAGAAGGATAATAGATGAGAATTTTTAAGCTGAGGAAAGCTCCTCAACTTAATCCATGATTAGGGATTAAACTCATGACAAAACAAACCTTTATTAGATGGATTTTATTTAATGATGTGATGAAGAAGTGATTTTTAGGGTTTGTAAGACAACTTGAGGGGGACTTGTCCATTAACACTAGGGTTAGTCCTTCTTAACCAGTTAAGGAAGAATTAGAACCCTAATGCAAGGCCCAAGTTACAAGTGTGATGTCTTGATGATTATTAAGTGAATTGATTAAGAGATTTAAACACATTAAGGGTTTAACACTTAGGATTAAAGTTATACACTCCATCCTAAGAGAAGGATGCAGGCATAAGCTTAATCACAAAGCCTTAAAGCCTTTAGGGTTTAGTCCCTGATTATGAGATGAGAGGAGAAGACTCAAAAGAGACACAAAGGTAAAACTAAGAGGGGAGACTAATCAAAACCCTAATCATTGTCATTCTTGGTTGTTCCTAAGGTTTGTGAGGTTTTCAAGAGAAGTCTTCAATGGAACCACCAGGAAGCAGATGAAAAGATCAGGAGAAGCAAAGTAACTTGCTTCATTCAAGAAGTCAAGTCACTTGAAGAAAGAAAGTGAGAAGAAGAAGGATGAGCAAGCTCAATCTCAAACACAAGATAAAATGCAGCATGGATGCAAGAGGGGTGAAAAGAAAAGTTATGAGAAGTGAAGGCAAATTCACTTCTCAAAAATCACTTACCACCTGAAAGGTTAGAAAAGAAATGCAATGCAATGCAAAATGGGATGGAATGACATGATGCAAACCAAGACCAGGAGCATATATGTGATTTTAATGATGCTATGATATGCCACAAGCCAGAAGCAACACATATGGATGATCAAACAAGCTTATGAATGCAAATGAAGCAAGTTAAGAACCAAAATCATGCATGAAAAGTTATGAGATGCATATGGCATACAACATGGCAAATGAGAGATGCAATGATCAAACATGCTTTCAATATGTCTTATGAGGTTCAATGAATCAAATGGAGGCATGGAATGTCATGGCAAGTTATGTTATGCAAGAGAATGCAAGATGGATGCATATGGAAGCCCAAATTAGGGTTTATGAACAATACATCAAACACAAACCAAAATCAGAAGCAAACAACATTATAAAAAATTGAAAATGCACTCAAAGGACCCCTAATCCTATACTAAACCACTGCCCAAAGGAGAGGTCTCAACTCCTAACCAAATTCAAGTTATGATTTTCCTAAGTTTTCTAGGGTTTTAGGGTTCCTAAACAAGAAAATTACCAAACAAATGGAAAATGAAAGATCAAATCATGGCCATTTAATCTCACAAACTACATGCTAAACACAATGCAATGCAAAAAGAATCAAGGTCCAACTCTTTAGGGTTAGGCAGAAATGATTTTTTGAAGCTTGGATCAAAATAATGCATAAAAATGATTTTAATTCAATGAAAAAATCTCAAAATGCATCAAGATCGAAAAAGAAATTTGGTTTGAAGGTTGGACAATGTTTCTAAATGTCTTAAAACATTTTATGAATTTTTTGGTGATTTTTAAATACCTAAAAGTATTTTTAATAAATTAATTTTCATTAATCAATTAAAAATAAACTTTTAAATATTTAAAAATACTTTTTTAATGCTAAAAATGAAAATAAAAATATTTTTGTGTTTTAAAAATTAATGAAACCCTTGACAAAAAGTTTCATAATTTTTAAAACATTTTTGCTATTTTTAATAAATTGGACAAAATAAAACAAAAGAAATGAATTAAAAATGAAATAAAAAGGAAGTATGCGCAATGGAGGGCTAGGATTCATTCTGGGGAAAGATTTGTTGACTGCGCGCGCAGATCAAAGGCTGAAATTCAAACTTGGTTAATCTCAATTATGAATTAATTAAATACAATTAGGGTTTCTAATGGTGAATCTGGACCACACACACGCGCGGCAAGTCAAACTTTTCAACGCATCTAACGCTCCAGATTCAAATGAACATTAATGACCTGATTAAACCCTAATGATTTTCAGGTGGCCGGAGAAGACCTCCGGTCGTCTTCTCCGGTGGGAACCCCACCTGAAAATCCCCAAAATCCTCAAAACGCAACCAACATGAAATCCAAACACACAGAAATGACTCCCACCCTTCACTGAATCAAAACCCCATGCCAAAACTCATTTATTTTTCACCAAACTCAAGAATCGAAACAAAAAAAATTTTAGGTCAGGGAGTTTCAGAACACGATTACATCCTTATTTTTCCACCATTTTCAAAACCAATGACATATTTGTGATCAGGGAAGCATGAATAACAACTTAAGAACTTAAAAAAGGATTTCTGGAAAAAATGTTCTTGAGCTACCTGAGTTTCGAAGCTTTTGATCTTGCAACTTTCTGATCCCTTTCTTTGATGCAAACCACTCCTTGTGTCCCCTTGATGATGTTTGGATGTTTAGAAGAAGTTTATGCTGGCTGGTTAGGGAGTTTGAACAGCTTCTGCTCAAGCTCAGGTGAGAATTGTGTTTGTGATTCAGGCTGCTTCAGGCTTAGGTAAGGGGTTCTTTGTGATCAGGATGATGATTTGAGAAGGTTTGTGAAGTTTGTTCAAGTGTTTGTGGCTTGTATGAAGAGTTTCAAAGGCTTTGGCTTTGAGAGTGAAAAATGGAAAAGCTCAGTTCTTGTTTGTTTCAGGCTTATGTCTTACTGGTTTGGGCTTAGTGAGGCATGGTGAGAAGATTAGTGAAACTTGTTTGAATGTTTATGGCTTGTGAGATGAGATTTGAAGACAAATGCAAGCTGGGGTGTTTTTGTGAATGTGTGTTGTGTGTAGTTTTCAGGCTTGCTTGATGTATGAAATGGCTGGCATTTGATCCACATAAACAAATCCCATTGGTCAGGTGATGTGACTTGTGCTTTTGTGATTGGTAAGTTAGCTTTTGCAAAAAGTCCACTCTTGTGTAAGAGAAGCATGGGTCAAGTTCTAGGCCAGTACAAGTGTGTGGGCTGGCGCAGCATGGTGTGAGAGAGAGGCTAGAATGGTTCAGCATTGTAGGCAACAAGTGGATGGAAGTGTGATGATGATTTTGCAACTTGATCACCTTTGGTTCATATGGAAATGTCTTGCTTCACAAACCATGGAAAATGAGAAATCCTTAGTCCATTCTGAATTTTAGGGTACATGTGATGTTTGTGTAATGGTTAGACATGAATTATAAGTCACAAATGCCTTGGTACAAAGTTTTTGCAAGTTTTCCATTTGGTGCACATTTTGAAAATTAGTGATTTTTGCTAACTTTGACACACCATAACTTTTGATCCAAAATGAATTAGGTCATGTTCTTGTACTTTTTGAAAAGGGAAAGATCTAATCTACAACTTTCATGACCAAAGTTTTTCCATTTGAAGCTTTTTTTGGATCAAAAAGTAAGGGTTGAAAAGGTTGCATAAAATGACATTTCATTAAAAGTCAACCATGCCCTAAAAAGTCAACTTTGCAAAAACTTGTAATTCTTGAATTTTGTGAACTTCAACCTTCTTCCATGATCAAATAAAGATCCAATACACTCAAAATGATGAAGATCACCCCTTGGTTGGGTCATTGGGGGCCTCAGATGCCCTGATTTTGCACTGACTTGTCCAGAAAGTCAACTCTTGATCAGATGACTTCCCCATGGAATTTCTTCATGAAAATTGATATGCATACTCTCTATACCATATAGAGACCAATAGAAACAAGAATGACCAAAAAATTTGGAGTTATGGCCTCTGAAACCAAAACCCTAATTTTAGGTCAACTGTGCAATCAAACTTGGCTCTGCATCCATACCAATCCCAGTTCTTGTGATTCTTTGGCATTCTTGACTTTGAGAAGATATAATATGATGCTTGAACACCTATGGATACCTTTGAAGTGATTGATGACCTTTAGAGTGGCTCAAGAAGCTCTTGGATTGCTCAGGTCACAAACCCTAGATGCAGATGACTTAGAATCTATGCAGTGAATCAAAAATGGAATATGAGATGGTATGATTGTGTTTATGCATATGAAATGATCACAAGCCATGGTGTGAATGGGTGAGGGCAAATTTGGGGTGTTTACACCCTTGCAAAGTTGGGAAATTTTTGGTTGGTTTATGAAGAAAATGGAGGTTTAAAACCAATTTTTTCTAAATGGGCTTGCCATATAATGATCCAATCCATACAAAAACTTCATGCACGACCCAACCCTCAAATATTCAGATTTTTTATTATTTTATTTTATTTATTTTGATTTTATTCATCTAAAATCATTTTAAATTAAAATAAAATAGAAAAGTCAAATATTTAAATGGGATATTGTTTCTAGAAAGTCATAAAGATGATTTGGATCAAATTGATATAAGAATTATGAAGATTGACTTGAAATAGAAAGGTTGAATTTACAAATATTTGAATTTTAAGTCTTAGTCTTTTTCAATCTTTTTCAATCAAATAATTCACACAACAATCAAGTCTCTTGACCTAATTGGACTCTACTATAAGTACACAACATAACCTAATGCACAGGAGACGAATTTTCAGCCTCCACACATATCATTCAAACTTCAAAATATCAAGAAAAAAGTCACATTCGGTTTTGGATTTAGAGGGGCTCTCAAGACAAAATAAAGGTTGCAAATCATTCCTTGAAGGTCAATGAGTGTTTTTGGATCATAAAACTATCCATCCATGCATTAAATCATGAAAACCGAATTCATGTTCTTCATCTTTTTTTCAATTTAAGATTTCATTCATTTAGCTATTATAAATTGTTTTTATGTTGTTAATCTTTTTTGTTGTGATGTTTAGATGATTTTTGGGCAAGAACATTGAGGAATCGTGCCCTAAACCGAAAACCACCATTGTTAGGGTTAGAGTTCTCAAGTTGGGAATTTATTATTTACTTAAGATAAATGAATTCTAAGAACATGGCCATAATGTATAAACTTTATGTGATTGATCTGGGCTGTTAATTGGCATTAATATTGTGATTTGCTTGATGATTCAAAAACCTAGGATTTCTGGTTTATGAACACGCATGAAATTTCGCAGGAAAAACCATACAAATTTTCGCAGGAAATTCAAATGGGGAAGATGAAGTCTTGGCGCGAATTCCAGGATTTGAACACTTGATATAATATTTTTTGTTTTGTTGTTAATATTGTTTCACAGGTGCGTGTATGGCCCAGTGGTGAAGGGTGCGTGTATAATGCTTGAAGGCTTGTGTTCGAATCCTGGCTGTGGCAAATTTTTCATATTTTTCTATTTCAATTGTTAAACTTAATATATTATGTGTTGTGATGAGTATATTAACAGATGCGCCCTCCCGGCTGGAATGGTAAGAGTGTTTGTGTGCTGCGTAAAGGTCCTGGGTTCGAATCCCCCCAGGCCTTTTGTGTATTTGTTTTGCATTGTTTTTTTATGATTTTTTCCAGGTTGTGAACAAAAGGGATTAGTCCCTTGCTTATAACGCCAGCGCGCGCGTGGCCCAGTGGATGGAAGGCTAGTCCTGGAGTTTGAATGCTTAGGGACTGGGTTCAAATCCCAACCCAAGCAGGTTTCTATTTTTTTCATCTTTTTCTTTAATTTTTGATTATTTAATTAATTTTCTATTTTTAAACAAATTCAAATAATAAATAGGATGTACATATTATTTTAAAATTCATTCTTTAAATTTTAATTTTATAATAAAAATTTATTTATTTATTTTGGTAAAACTATTAATATTATGAAATTATATATATAGTTATTTTATTATTCTAAAAATATGTATATAAACCCTAATTTTCTAAAACCTAAAATTTTGTAAAAACCTAATTAATAATTTTCACAAACCCTAATTCTCTTCTATTTATTTAATTCTATTATAATTTTCTATCATGTATATATATTATGTAATTTGTTCATAATTTAATTCTTGTATATAAATATGCTTAAAATTAAAATTCTTAATTTAATTTTGTTAATATAATAATATGACATAAATTGTTTGTATGTAAATAATTTTTAAACTTGTTAATTTAATTTTATAATTTATTTTCATAACATGTTTATAATTAATTTAATTTTTATAATTTGCATATAACTTAAAATTTTATAATAATTAGTATATAATTGTTTATATTTTATTCTTAAATCTTAAAAAATAATTGTTCATTGATCTTTTAATATTTTTTCTTATATTATGTTATGTGATATTCATTACTTTATTACTAACCCCATTTATATTGTGATTTATTATTATTATTTTTACTAACCCAATTATTATTATTATTTATTATTTTGCTTATTTATTTAATTTGCTTTAATTATTATTATTATGTAATTGCTTCCTTTGTGTAATATTGTAATAGTATTATTTAATATTTATTTTATGCTATGGTTAGTAAAATAGGGAGTGTAACATGTTTGTATGTTTAAAATCAATTTAGATCATTAAAGTTAAAGATAAATATAAAAATTGTACACTCACACATGTAAGTCGATCTTTGATCGCCATCTCACTTCCTTAAGGATACCTCTCATGTTGCCTAAAATCAAAGGTCAAGTAGGGTGTATAAAGCAAAGTCCCTAATTTCACATCATCTAGTCCCTAAACAGATAAAAAGATCAAGTCCCTTCGAATGTTGCCTTCGTAATGATCTTGTCCCTTTCGAATAAAGATGATAAGTCACTTCGAATTGCTTATACACCCCATAGTTGCCTAAATAATAGATGTCCTTTCACATGTCCCTCACATCCAAGGTAATGACTACCTATTCCTTAATAATAGGGATAGTCTTACCATTCAAAGGATTCAAGAACAGAAAAAACTTAAACTTAGGGTAGGTTCCTCTTAGATACTTGCTCACTCTTCAAAATATTTCAAATACTTCACACATTCTCAAACAAATTTTCAAAACAAAGGTTTTATACGCATCCGTACATGGATCATTATAAAACACTTAAGAAAATTTCTATTCACACACTTCACATTTCAAAAACATTTTAAAGTGAGCTAAGTAACTAAGAGCCCATGGATAACCATGGATGTAAAGGGTGCTAACACCTTCCCTTTACATAACCTACCCCCCGGACCCAAAAATCTTTTAAAAGGTTTTTCCTGTTCTTTTATGCCTTTCCTTTGGATAAAATAAAAGTCGGTGGCGACTCTTGCTATCCGCAACATAACTAAAGTCAGTTCTCCCACCGTGTTACACCTGCGAACCAAAGAGATTGGGTTCGGGAGTCAGTTACGACCTGGGAAGGTATTAGCACCCCAGATTGTTCGCCGTACCCGACGGGATCCATGCTTGCAAAGAAAACTGTTCCAAAGGGTGAAAGAAATGAAAGCTGCTACAAAAAGAAGGACTGGAACTAGAGAAAAGAAAAGAAAGGGGGAAAATGTAAGGAAAATAAAAGAGTGCTTGAATGGGCCCTACCCCGCTGCCTACGTACCTCATCTGGACATGAGGATCAGAGACGCCGTAGTTCCCCTAACTAGGGGTAGAAAGAATTGCTTGTGAATTAAGGCTTGAACTGCCTATGTCAATGCTCAGGCGTTGCAGGCTCGGACTACGAGTGCGTAACCGTCTTGCAAAATGACAAGTAGGAGCAAGTTCGCATACGGAGCGAAGGAGATGAGAAAAGAAGTCCCGAAGGAGACGCTTATTGTTTGTTTGTGTTTTTTACGAGTTTTTTATTGGTGGGCGCAAGAGAATGAACCCAAACTCTTTTCCATGGAATGTGTACTTGCTACTACATTCCAAGATGGAATAATAGAACAAGCACACCAAGTAAGGAGAATTTATCCAAGACTTGTTTCCAAGGGCAAGGGCCTAAGCTCATTGACTTGTTGAATTTATTAAGTATTTTTGTAATTAAATAAAGAAGTGTTTTTTTAGGATTTTCTTGATAAAGATGACCTCATGATCCGACTTGTGCATCATGCTAGACAAATGCTCTATTCCAAGATGGAATGAATACATATGCCCCATGGAATAAGGCTATTACACAAGAAGTCACTTCTTTCTTTATTAATGTTTTTTAGGCTTTTTGTTTTGAGATGAGAAGAGAAAGAGAACCAAAGGAGCAAAAGGCAAAAGTCTAATGGGGAAAGACTAAACCTAAAGTTATCATGCAAAAGTGGTCCTAAGGTTAGTGAGGTTTCAACTATCCTAAGAGAAAAGAAAAAACAAGGAGAAGCAAAAGAAAGGAGAGGAAAGCTAGAGAGCAATTTACTCCTCTAAAGGAGATAAGTTGCTTCTAGAGGGGAAAAATAAGAATTGAATCACATGATGGCAGAAGGCACATCAAAAACCACAAAGTAGAAAGCAACTAAAAAGGAAGAGGTAAAGAATTGAAATGTGGATGAACATCCACATTTCTCTTACCATGAGCCCCTGAAATGTTAGCAAAATTCCAACAAATTGATCAACACAGTCCATGGAAGTAACATGCTAAAAGTTCTAGAAAACAAAGATCAAACAACATGCCAAGCTTTGCAAATTCATGACTTACGCGTCGAGAACATGAAAATACACATCAACCAGCAAGCAAATCACCATAAACTAGCATATTCAATGATCATGCAATGATCCATGGCAATTAAAGCAAGTAAGGGAATCAAACAAGCTCAAAACAGCTAAAACATGACATTTTGCATCAGTGTTAACCGGTTAACCAAAGCATTAACCGGTTAACCAGTCCAAACATGCAGCAAAATACGCAGAAAACAGGTGCGTTAACCGGTTAACCAAAGCGTTAACCGGTTAACACTGTAAAAACAACAATAAAAACCTGCATAAAAATCAGCTCAAATCCAGCTTATCCAGATAATTTCACCACACACCAGCAATCAATTAAGCATGAAATAAATGAATCAATTCACATTAATTAACATCATTAAGCTCATGAACATTAGCACATGGATCCGGTTACAAATCAACCAATCAATTCAAGCAAATACACAAGCACATGGTGGATCTAAAGCACAAGCATGCAAATAAGCTAAAAACAGAGCTAGATCTGAATTTAACAAACCTACAAAGCTGAGGTACGCTTTGGTAATTGTTGTTTGAGCTGGAAATGAAAGATTTCGCGGAAAACTTCGAAGATCCGGTGCTAATCCTCACACATCATGCAAAATAAATGCAAGCAAATGATCTTGATGCAGAATTTTGGCTCCAAAAGCACTTCTAATCTCCAAACCAGATCTGAACCAATTAGAGAAACCAACAAATTGATGCAAGGAAGCTAATGATGGATGTCTAGTTCCAAGATCTACAAGCTTTAAGGCAAAGTCTTGTGATCTTCAAAGAGGAACTTTGAGTGATTTGGAAAATTGAGAGAAAAAAGTGAGAGAATGGTGAGAGAGATCAAAATTCAGAAAATGAAGAGGAGTGAATAATGAGAGAGCCCTCTCTTGGTTTGGAGGGAAATGGATTAAATATGGTCTAGGTTTGGGATCCAAAAAATATGGTTTGGAATTGACTTAGAAAGTGATTAGGACCTAGCATTGGAATTAGGCTTGGATAAATGCTCTAGATCCTTCTCCTTAATTCAAAATGAATAAAAATCAGAAAATTGAAAATTGGAGCCAAAACACATGCTGAATTTTGCTGCTGGAATTCAAAATTCGCAGCCGTTAACCGGTTAACCAAAGCGTTAACCGGTTAACGCCAGTGAATTTTGAATTCTCCCTCCTTTTGGTGGGAAACTTCCATAATAACTCGGCTCCAACCGTTCTAATCTGATTTTGATCCTCAATCCTTTTTAGGGCTTTGACCATGATATAGAGCTTGCACAAAAGGTCTTGTGGGCTTCCTGTCAGGTCACCATGCTCTTGACTTTGCCTTGTAAGATCACGAGTTCTCAGATGATTGATCATACTCCTTATGCTAGAACACGTGAATGTTATGCTTCATTTTTCTATGCAAAAAAATGTTAAGGATATGACATGCTTATGATGATTATGATATGATGATGATGCTAAACAGAAGAGGGAAAATTTGGGGTATTACATACCTGAAAAGGAACTGGGATCCCATCATGCCCTAATACTACCTTGAGATGAATTTCCCCAATATTTGAGTCTAGAAAAGTATGCCCCTAATTATTAGGATCTGGAGGAGTATCTTGAGAAAGAACTTGGATCTCACCATGTTATGACCTTGACAAGGACAACCCCAAATATTTGGATCTTGAAAAGTGTGCCCAGTGTTTGAATCCTTTGAAAGGTATGCTCCTGATTAGATTGACTGTTGGAATGATTTTTTTCATTGTGCTCTCGAAGTGGCCTGCTCCAGTATGAGCCTCTTGTAAAGATCTACCCCTTATCATTAGAGTCATGAAGGTATAAGTGTGTCAAATCTTGAACTATTTTGCCCTTAATCAGTAGGATCTTCATATGATGTGCCCCTAGGGTCATAAGGACTTGCCTCTTAATTAGAATGATTTCTTGATAATTTTCCCCTAGTCAAAATCGTCTTGAATCGATATGCCCTTTATTAAACCCTTGTTAATATTCCTTCAATGCTAAGTATTGATTTGCATGAAAAAATATTCCTTTTTGAAAAGTAATTATAACACCATGTTCATGCAAGTTTTGAAATCGAGAATCTATAAGAGGTGTATGATAGATGATATCTAGCAATTAGGTTGGCGTGAATGAAGATGGGAAAATGATGATTTAATAAACCTTCGGGTTTTGAGTCAGTTTAACAAAGACTTTGTCGAGTATGCTTTTATAGTGCCCCTAACTTCAATTAGGACTTTTGTATGTTATAATGTGGCCTGGTTCACGGTTTATGAAACAAAAGATATAAGGCTCAAAATTTGAAATGTAACCCTCCCCATTCTCCTTAATGTTCTTCATTCCTAAATCTAATTAACCCAACAAATGTGTTCATTCTGCAAGAGAATTTCTTTAGTCATGGTGACAATGGTTTAAACCCTTGATGAGATCTTTGAGATGGCAATCACCCACTTCCGTTTATAAGATTGTTCCATTTTTCCTCTTTTTCTTAATCCCTTATTTATGCATGGACTAATTCTTTTGAGGTTGTGGTCCATCAAGATACCCTAATTTTTGCCTAAGTCAAAGTCAACTTTTTTTAGCATTTTTTTCTTTGACTTAGCGGGCTTTTTTTCCTTTTTTTTGGAACAATTCCTAAGTAACTTTGTCTTTGATTTCCGAAAGTTGTGAATGTTGTGTTACGTTTGATTGCTTCCTCAATGTTGAATGGTGTGAGGAGGAAGACATTTTGAGCTTTGTTGCTTCAATACTTCCTCTACTTTCAATGATGTACGCGAGGAAGAATATGTGCTTAAACCTTTATCCGTGTGATTGGATGTATTGATTCTCTTACATTAGGATGCATTGTTGAATTAATTAAAATCTACCTTGCCCCTAGTTAAGATTAAGGTTTTTTTTAATAGAAAAAACACCGACTTCTGGCTCAAGGGGGTTGACTATGGATTATCTCCTTATTTCTCCAGTTCTTAGGGAGTAAAACAATGCCTTACATCGTTATTCATGTCTTACCATTAAAGCATACATCAACAAGTTCATTTGTTTTATTTACATCATTCTCCTCCTAAGTTTGTCAATAGGTGAGAAGTGAAAAGAAAAGGTGATTTATTTTTATTTTTATTTCCATTTCCATGATGGCATAAGAATGAGTGAAAACGAATGGATGAATTCCAAAAATATGCATGCTCATTTTATTAAAATTACTTTCCAAAAAGTACAATCTTTAAATAAAACCAACACTTAGCAGAAAAGAAAATACAACTGGGAATGATAAAGGCCTGATGATCCTAGAAGTAGGCTTCCTTGTTAATCCGTTGTCTTTAAGGGATGTTCCTTAATGTTCTTCCGCCTTAAGGGATGTTCCTTAATGTTCTTCCACATATGAAGGTAAGGGATGACTGTTCACCACTAGGACTCCTTAATGTTCCTTAATGTTGTCGATCAGGTTTTGGACTTTGTATTCATCACTTGTAGGATTTGAATAGGATCAACTAGTTGCGGCTTCAATAAGGAACCTCCGAGTAAGTCATGAATCATTGGCGTAGGATCCATTTCCCTTCCAAACTCCCTTTGTTGTGATTGATGATGCACACGAGGCTATTATTGAAGTAGGTAGGCCTTTGTATGGTGTAGTGAAGGGTTACTTTCTCTTCTTCAATGGAAATTCCCTTTTGTTGAGCTCCTACAAAGTTTCTTGAGATATCCTTTAACTCCCTTAGCGAATATCAGGAAATCTGCTAGCTAGGTAGTTGAAAAGATATGAAAATGAGTGTGTATGCAAGCATGAAAATGCATGGGGTATGCAGAAATATTTTTTTCTTTGTTTGTAAGGTATGCTAAAAAAATTCTTGAGATGCAATGCAAGTGTTACATTAAGATAATGATAGATGGGAGGAAACCCTTACAGGTTTAGGATAATTATGAGTATAAAACCTACATATTAGTTAAGGTAATGCCGAATATAAGGAAACATTATTTAAGAGGTCTCCTTATATATAGGGATAATGACCGACATGGGAAACCAAAATGGCTTTAGGGTATATGCAAGCATGACCTAACTCAGGTGGGTCCCTATATTAGGATAGTTCTAGATGTTTACTACCCAATCCCCTCACATGTAGGATATAGGGTTTTGATAAGCCAATAAGTATGAGACTATACCCTTGTATTACCATGAGAAGGAGCAAGTCTTCCTACGGTAATATTTTAGGATAAGTCCAACTTAGGCAGGAACCTGGTAACGACCCCTTTGGGGGTAGGTACACAAGGTTACCATAAGTTGGTGGGGGTTCTAAAGGTCACTAGAGTCACGAACCAAAGTCAAAGTCCTTACCATGAAATGGGGTTGGCCCACTCATGATCAGCTCTTTCAATTGATCCACTCTAGTCGGGTATCATCATCAAAGACTCCACAGATGGAAATCCATGCCGGCCAAGACAGGACGATCCCCTACTTACTACTTATTGTTTTATCTCGAGCCTTGGTTTTGGCTTTCCCTCAAAGAATATCCTTTCAAAAATGTATGAGAGAACAACAATAAAAATAAATAAATAAATAATCCAAGCATATAAAAAATAACCCAATGAAAATAATTAAATAAAAATTAAAACCATAAAAATAAAAATAAAAATAAAAAAAACAAAAAAAAAAACCTCACAAACAAAATCCTAGAAATCCTAGACATAAGATTGACTACCCTATCCCCAGCAGAGTCGCCAACTGTCGCGGCCGGCTTAAAATCTAAGAGTCGACATCCTATTTTTTAAGGAAAATAAAGGATAAACCTAAATCATAAGGTCCGAAAGTCAGTTAAGTAGGAGGAAGGTGTTAGACACCCCTCACTTCTATTGTAATCAATAGGATCCCTCCTAAATTTCTAGGATATGTCTTGTTTGTGTAAAAACTGCAAAATTAAATCCAACTTTTTTTATTATTATCCCAAAACCCTAATTTTCCCTTAAGTTTACTCGCTAGGGTTTATGTACAAAAACCCTATGCCTACGTACCCTCAAAGAGGGATCAAAGCGTCATAGTTCAACTCGCCTAATCCCTTACCCTTTAATAAGTGATAAAAACCCTTATTTTTAAAACCCCATTTTGATCAAGTATTAAGAAAACCCTTATTTTCTCTTTATAAAACTTTTAATTAAAATCCCATTAAAAACCCCAAAATAACAATAAAACCCCCCAAATTACAATTATATAAGAAAATCTCAATCCCAAAATAGAAATTAAACCAAAGTTATACAAATAAACCCCATTTTATTATAATAACCCAAAATATGATTAAAATCCAAATTTATATAACTAAACCCCATAATAACCCAAAATATAATTTAAAACCAAATTATTAATTATAAAAATAATTAAATTCTAATACCCAAAAATATAAATTAAATCAAAATGAATAAACTCATATTTATCAATTATAAAATAAATTGAGTAAATTAAATAAAAACCCTAAATTATAATAAACCTCACAATGTAAATTAGACCCAAATAAAACCTCTCAAATGAATACATCCCCAATATGAAATAAATTAAACCCACATTAACTTCCTATAAACCCAAGATTAGAAATCCTCATTATTTAATTATAAAAAAAGTTAAATAATCCCAAAAAGTTATAAATAATCCCAAATTTATTATATAAATTATGAAAGTCCTAAAACTTGAGAAAATATCAAATTAATCCTATTGACCCCGAAATTTATATTATTTCCAAAATGATTATTTTTAATCCCTTAATTAATCCTAATTAAATTAAGTTAAATAGTCAAGAGACTCAATTTTTAAAAAACACAAAACAAAATGCTACTATTTATTTTGACTCATTATAGATTAAGGTCAAGAAATATAGTTAGGAAAAACTTCAGTTTTATCACAATATGACTTTGACGGAAGAAAAAAAACTAAAATTAGTTTGCTGATATAGTAGTATACAAGAAGATCCAAGTTGCAATATTCACAATATACAAACAGTTGTCGCTCCCGGGATTTTCATCCTAGTACAAACGCGAAAGTGGCGCGGAAAAGGTTAGAGTCGCCAGGCATACATTTTTATCCCGAAAGAATGGGAAAGGTAATGTTGCACAAACCTAAGGAAGAAGGAAAGGACAAGGTCCTGCGAACCAAAGATCGGGGTTCGGGAGTCGGTTACGACCTGGGAAGGTATTAGCACCCCAGATCGTCCGTCGTACCCGATGGGATCCACGCTTGCTTGCTTGTTTCAAAGGGTGAGAAATAATATGCTGCTGAAATGAAATAATGGCTATCTGGAATGGAATGGAAATGAGAAAAAGAAACTGGAAAAAGAGAATGGACAAAAGGGAAAATGTAGGGAAAATAAAGAATGTGCTCGAACGGGCCCTACCCCGCTGCCTACGTACCTCATCGGGATAATGAGGATCAGAGTCGACGTAGTTCGCCTAACTAAGGCGGGAACTATTTGTTTGTGTTTTTATAGCTGGAACTGCGTATGTCTATGCTCAGGTGTTGCAGGCTCGTCTGGTACGAGTGCGTTTACCGTCTTGCAAATGAGACAAGTCGCCGCAAGTTTGCGTTGTGAGTGAATGAGATGAGAAGAGAAGTTCCCGCAGGATAGTCGCTTATTGTGTGTTTTTGTCTTTTATGAGAAGTATTTTGAATTTATTTGTTTTATGAAACAATCCCTTGATGAGACTTGTGCATCATGATAGACGAGCTTACACCACTCCAAGATGGAATGAGTGCAAGTGCTTCATGGAATAAGGCTATACACAAAGAATCCTTTCATTTATTTGTTAAGTGTTTTTGGATTTTGTTTGAAGATGAGAAGAGAATGACTCAAATTGCAAAAAAGGGAAAAACTAAGGGGGACTAAGACACAACCCTAATTTTATTGATTTATTTACAAGAGAGGTCCTATGGTTAATGAGGTTTTCTAATCCTAATGAGAAAAGAGAAAAGAAGAAAAGAGAACTTAGAAATCAACTTACTTCCTAAGGAAGGTAAGTTGTTTCTAAAGAAAGGGAACACCTATAAGCAAGCACCAAGTGCTAAGGAAAACACAACTATAATGCATAAGAGATAGGAATGAAGTGAGACTTACCTCAATCTTCCCCCCTACAAAACAAAAGTTAGCATGACAATGCATATTGAAAGTAAAATCAAAGCATGAAAGCGATTAAGTACCATAAACGTCCTAGAATGGAACTAGGGTTAAAATAAGACCTAAGTCTAAAGGTGAAGGTACCTAAAGGTTATATGACTTCTAAAGTCAGTAGATACATGATATAATCTCCTAAGGATGCTAGGATACCTCACAAGATCAAACTATGTCAAACTATGTACAAAAAGTTCACATAAGTTCACCTAAATGCAAGTTAGGGCTTATGGATGAAGTATGAATGCATATGGCTTACAAGCATGAATTAATACATGAAATGAACATCAAAGTCAGTAACGAATGCTTATGAAGATGGATGAATGAATATACAAACATGGATGCAATGTATTAGGCATATGGAGCAAGGAGAAGAAGATGTGAGATGAAATGGAACAAACATCGCATAAGATCGCAAATGATGCAAACTAAAGAAGAATGACATGTGAATATGCATGAAATGATTATGGGCCAGTAGAATACAAGGTATGAGATGCAATTAGAATTCATGAATAGACATTAATGATTTCCATACAATTCAAGTTATTATTTAGAGGAGAAGAGAATCTATTTTAGGTTAAAATTAGTTCATATAAGTATGCACTTTAAAGCACCAAAACAAACCAAATGAGTATGGTTCAAAAAATGACCTATGACTGGAATTAAAGACATACAAATGACCTATAATCAACTCCGAAAAGCTACCAAAAATCCCCTCAAGAAAATGGCATGAATGCCTTCTTAACACTTAGGTTATGCGACACATAAACACATGAATCAACCTAGGATCTAGGTGACATGGAAAATAGCAAAAAGCCTTTAAAAATTATGAAATTAAATCCCTGGAATGATATAGTCATTATCTCACATGGTCCAAAAGGATTCCACAAAATTATGCACCAAAGTGCCAAAACAATTCCTTGATTAGCAAGGTAACAAAGCATGATCACCAAAAAACAACTCCACAAAGTGGATCAAAAAGGGCACTAAAATTATGAAAAAAATGCCTAATGAGCATAAAAATGTCACAAATTACAGTGATTAATCACACACAAAAAATAGGTCTCACACCTATGGGAAAAATCGGTTTCGGTCCCTTATGCCAAAACCTTCCTTTTTGGGACAACTTATGATCTAAAATCCAAATTAATTATTAAAACCACCCAAATCTGGAAACAAAAAATATGAAAAATTAATTAAGAGGATGAGTATCACTCATGAATTTTTCCAGAATTTTATCTCACCTAAAACTATTTTTAATAATTGCGACGAAACGGGCAAAAAAGTGGATTTTTAGGGGAAGTGAAAGAAATCGATCCTAATGGTTCGTAACCTAATCCCTAAGCTCCGAAATCGACACAAACCAACATACATCACAAATATATCCAATGCCTCAGGTGGGAGGGCTCAATATTCACCTTAGGTTATATGGTCCTAAGCCGCATACGACTAAAATGATGCTTAAAAGTCGAAAAAGCTCGAAATCACTTACTTGATCGAAATGCCGATCCTTCACATAAAAAGAAATCCGAAAAAACCTTATGCAAGGTCTTGAAATCTCCATAAGCAAAATAAATGCTTATCTTCCATAATTATTTTGTGAAGCTTTTCCATGATCGAAATCGATCCGATATCGATCAAAAAAGACATGAACACCTTAATTCAAAATTAGTACTAAACATAGTTAAAATTGTCGTTAAAATCCTAATTAAAATTGGCAAGGAAAACTAGTTCAAATGTTAATCATCAAAATATCTAACGGTAAAATTGATCAACAATCTTTGCCAAAAATTAATTAACAAGATTATGAAAAAAAATAGTGAAAGACAATAGGATATTATTTAGCAATTAAGTGGTGCAGAGAATAAAACAAGGCCAAAGGCCCAAAATAATTCAGGCCCGACTCCAGGGGTGTATGCCCGAATTCACTGGTGCGAATAATGAGTTTTGGGCCCAATACTCTTACCAATTTCACTAGGAGGGGCGTGTGAGCAAAACATGGGTGCGAATAAGAAAACCATGGCCATAAGGCCCACTTCCAATCAGACTCGCAAGAGGGTTTTTTTCAGTAGAAAATATCTGCTACCATTAGCAAGGTACGGGCCTTAGGGAAGGAAGAAACCGGTCCATATCTTGTCATTGTTATAACTCAAGAAAACCTAATCTAAATACCATCAGGACCAAAGGAGGTCGAATCATCATCTTCTCAAATGGAGAACGCCGAACGCTGATCACCGTCGACGTTGCATCACTTTTGATCGCCGCTCATCTTGATAATCGCGTCGTCGGAAAAACACGCTACCATGGTCTTCTTCCTCGCGTTTCCGTTCTCATTTGTGAAAATTTACTCACTTTTTCTCTCCGTTTGAAACCGTCACGACGCCATCGATGTTGCTCGCAGTTTTCGTCCGTACAACCGTCACACTTCTCTCATTCTCCACGCATTGGAGTTATGAAAAAACGTCGATGATATGCTCCGGGTAAGCTTCTTGTTCTCGATCCAAGGTTATCTCTAATTCGTTCGACTCGTTCATGCTTTTCCTATTTTTGATTCTGAGTTGTTGTGGCTGATGGATTCACGGTGAATCGTACTCTTAAAGGTTTTCAGATTGGAGGTTGAAGGATTGGGAATTTGTGAAGATGCTGATTGATGGTGAGGGTTTGGGCTTGATGAAGTTGTGGATGAAGGTGATTCAGTGGTTGAAGTTGATTATTGATGTTCGCGGAACGCAGGAGTATGGATGAGAGTCTTGGTGATGGAAATTGTTGAAGATTATGGGGAGTTGGTCTTCGAATTTGTGATATTGGTCGCAAGATCGTTTCCAATCTTCAATTTCTCCCGCCTTGAACTACTTTCAGGTACTTGAATTTTTGTTTCCTTAACCTATTTCGCTTGATTCCACAATCTTTTCCTTCTTCTGCTGCACCCTTTTGAAACTGCTGGTGTTGTCGATGTTGCAAATTGTGATATGCACATGTATTCTTGAATTTGCAGGTTGCAGATTGAAAACGCATCCAAGCATTATGAATTGGATTGAGGGATTCACGAGGCTTGTTTACAAAGTGAGGTTTAAGGCATTCTTGGAAGAAAATCGAGATTTTAGGTTGATGTACCAAAAATATGCGAAGAAATTGCAGACTGTAGCATTCGATTTGCTGATTGTTCAATCTGGGTGGGCTGTGAACTTTTGAACGATTTTGCAGGTTCAGTTATGATGATTTTGGAAGACAGTTGGAAATGAATGAAGTTGGAGATTGAAGAATTGAAGAAAGATGAGAGAGGATTCTATTTCTGTAAAGGGTTTGCTGGAGATTGTACTTTGAGGATTGAAGAGAAGGTTCTGCAGAATCTTTGAGGAAAGGTTGAAGTTGTGGGAGGTTTTGGAGAGTGAGAATTTCTTGGAGAGCTTTTCTTAGAGAAAGCTGAAGAGTTATTGAAGAGTGATTGGAGATCATTAGAGAGTGATGGTTGTTGAAGTGTGTAGAAGCTTTATTGAAGAAAATTGAGAGTGAGAGAGTCGAAGATGGTTGTCGAGATTAATATCTGAGATTGAAGTTTTGTAGAGATTTTTTCTGAGTTCTGTTTCCTTTTCCCTTTCATCTATTGAATTCTAATATAAAATAAAATGTGTTTCTCCTCTCTAACTATTTTTTTGTTATTTTGTAACAGAATTTGTTGAGTTTTCTTTTTCACTTTTTTTTCTCAAAAAAAAGGAATATGTTATCCATATATATTTTTTCCTTTTCATTTTTTTGTTATATGGGCTTGAGATAAATATAATGGACCAAGTGTGAACTCATGTTGCATTTTGTAAGTAAGACCAAAAAAACTAAATTCACCATTAAAAGAAGAAAACTTCAATTAATAGTAAATCTAATTAATATTGGGCCCTTTTTAAGGGAATGAATATCTAGACACGGTTTAGAAATATGGACGGATTGAATGGTTATTGAGAAATGGAATATTTCGATAATTGGACTTTTCCTTAAAAAAGAAAATGAGGATTGGACCTTGTGGACTAAACGAATTCGAAGGTGGTATGTAGTTTATAATTGAATCAAAATGAGTATGACTCGACATGGATATCGATTAATTACATGAATACACAAATGAATACTGAAGTGGTTTAGGAAAAGAGACAGGCTTAAATCGGGTGAACTGTGGAATTGAGTATAAACTTGAGCACCTTGTTTCCAAATAAACCAATGACCATACACTTTTACTTAACTCAAGTCGAACATTTGAGCACAAACCGTTTCTCCAGGATTATGACGGCCACATGACCAACATTTTGAATTCATCCGATAACCATACATAGGATGTGAAGCCCTAAATCCATAATCCACGAAATAAACTCCAGTGAAATAGAAACTACAAACCCTTGGAATAATCTGGTTCTCCATAGGGCATTAATCCCATGCCTGAGGTAATCAATGCAGATGTATGATTGTAAGTGTTATGACCTAACGAGAGATGCATATGAATATGAAGCGAGCCAGTCAGTGGTAAAAAGAATGAGGGCAAATTTTGAGGTATTACAACAGTCTCCTATTAAAACAGTCTCATATTAATGATGTATAGCCCAAAAAAACAATTAAAACAATTGTTAATATAATAAAGCCTCTAAGGAAGGAAAATAAAAAAATGTGCATATCTAGAAACTTCTCAGGTCTCTCTCATCCCCCAAAATCATATGTCGTCAATCAAAAACAAAAACCTCCCAAATGATACGATTGAGACGGAGACTGGGCACGGTGCCAAGCGTTGCCGGCGCAGAGGAGGGGGTCGCGATGAAAGGCTTGTCGTCGTTGGAAGGTGTTGGTCATGATCAAAGGATCTGACGTGGTGGTGCGATCAGAGTCGCGATTGAGGGTTTTTTCAGCGTAACAACGTAATGTTCGTCTTTGTGCAGTGGCCGATGGTATATTTCCGAAAAATTCGTGGTCGACACAGATTCGACTTAACTTTTGTTTTATCGCGATTTCCTTTCCTCTCCAATTCTTATTGTATTGTTATATCAATTTTTCCCTAAAAGTTACGAGGATAGTCGTCGATGCTTAGTCCTAGTTTGAAACCATGATTCATTTTCTTATTTGGATCTGTATATATTTGATTTACTTTTTTTAGATGGTTGAATGGTTATGAATCTTGTTGAGGAATTGATGTTGTTATTGTTTATTTTTATGGAAAAGTTTGTATGTGGGGAAGAAGTTTACTTCTGGGATAATGTTAAAAAAAACAATATGATTTATTTATATATAAAACGAGATGGCAATATTAGTTATGTATAATAACTAACATTACACAATAATTTTAATTATTATAAAAATGTGATTGGAAATTATTTATGTATCCTTACAAATAATTGATTGTATGCAAGACAACAATTTAATTGATGATGTACATAAAAGAGTTTTAATTATACATACAAACCCAACATTATATACAAAGAACAAAACCTATTCATATTTACATTCACTAAGCAAATCAGACATGGACCTATTAATATTTATATTCACCAAGCATTCCAGACAAAAATCAAACCAAATAAAACATCAAGTAAAATAATATACGACTAAGTCCGTGATTGATTTACCAACCTGACTTGCCGTGACCTATTTAAGCGCTCCCACTCCCTTCTTTTCTTTTGCGTTCTCTTTTTTTTGCTTTGATCTCCTCATATTCCTCGTATTCTTTGTTAATGGTGGAGGTTAGAGTTTATTTGTTGTTGTTCTTCAGTGTGAAGAACAACAACTTTAGGAATTGTATATGTGAATAGTGGGTGGTGAAATAGGAGAGACTGAAGTCCTATTTATAGAACAAAATTAGGTTTAGGGTTTTGAGTCAACATAGTTGATCTGGCCCAAAAATAATAAAAATTATAATAATATTAATATGAATATTAATAATAAGATTTGATAATATATATAAATAAAAATTCTTCCAACTTCATTTTTAAATAAAATCTAAAATAAATAAAATCTTATTTGTTCCCCATACACATATATTTATAAAAACCTATATAAAATCATAGTCTTCTTATAATATTTAAATAAAATAAAATAATAAATAAACAGAATAAAATTACTTTTTCTAAACAAAGATTTTTATTTTAATAATCTAATAAGTAATTATTAGATTTTAAAATAATTTTCCAAAATAAATCCCTTTTCTATTTTAAAACAAAGATTGATGTATTTTAATAACCTAATAAGTAATTATTAGATTTTAAAACAAATACACATTTTTATAATAAATCCGATTTTATTTTAGTAATAAAAAAAGACTCAAAATTATTTTTAAAAAAATCTCAATTAATAAATATCATTTCTAAAAAATTTAAACTAATAAAAGCAAACCCACTCACCTTATAAATAAAAATGTAAATTATATAAAATCCCTCAAAACTGAGAAATATGTCTAAAAAGTCAAAAGAGCCCCTCTTTGACTTTTTAGACCACAAAATAGAAACTCGGGTTAAAATTTAGGGTACAACATGTATCATCCATATACATTATAACGGAAGTGAAATGTGAATTTGTATGAAGAGTGAAAAGAGAATGGTCAGAATTTAGGGCCAGAGTTCATGGATTTGACCCAACATTCATGTTTACTTGCTTCTTTGTAACTATATGGCTCAATTGATACTGTGATAGACAAAGAAAAATGTTGTTGTGTAGTAGAAAAATTATTTAATGAATGAAAATTTTCAATCAGAGTGAGTATAATTGATTTCTTTAAAAGATTACATATGAAATCTGATAAATGGCTAGACTTTTGAGTAGGTCTATTGGATCTTCTCAAAACTTGTGGCTCGGGAATGGTTTCAGGTTGAAGTGTGCTTAATGTTGATGGGTTCAGAAGAAACATCACTAAAGATAATTTCTTGTTGAGATGTAGGATCATTAGGTATTAATGTATGGTCAATATCAATTTGGGAAATATGAATTATAGCTTGGTGATCAGTAGAAGTAGGAACTGTGACAAGGTCAGTATGACCATTATGATCATGGTGATATGTCCAATTGAAAAATATGTTTGCGTTAGGATAAGGAAGAACATGATCATGGTGGATACCATGTTGAGAGACAAAAATAGATTTTATGTTTAGTTCAAGAATTACAACACCTTTGACATTTTGCTTATATCCCAAAAAAAAACATTGTTCCTAGCTCTAGAATCCATTTTGGATCTATGGTTTGGTAAGGTGGTAGCATAAAAGAGGGATCCAATTTTTTTAACCCAATTAAGTGATGGTCAAATCCAAATCTATGAAAGAAGGGTGATTTATCCTGAAGTAAAGGACTAGGTTTGTGTTTTATGAGATAGGTAGCATGAAGAATGGCATAAGACCAAAATTGTTTAGGTAACTTAGACTGAAAAAGTAAGGCTCTTCCTATATTTAAAATGTGTTGATGTTTTCCCTCAACTCTCTGGTTTAGTTGGGGAGTTTAAACATAACTAGTTTGATGTTCGATTCCTTTGGAAGAATAAAATCCAGACATGAGAAACTCAAGATCATTATCTGTCATAACAATTTTAACTTTGCAGTTATATTGGTTTTCAATCATAAGTATGAATCTTTGGACAAGAAGAGTAACTTCATATTTTTCTTACAAAAATATCCTAAATAAATCTATTGTAATCATCAAGAGAAGTTATGAAATATTTATGTCCATGTATAGAAGGAATATACAAATGACCAAAATTGTCAAAATGGATAAACTCATAACAATGAATAACTTTATCTTCACTAAGTTAAAAATGTATTTTTCTCTATTTTGCATAATGGTATATATCACAAACAAAATTATTGTCTATAGTTACAAAAGGCATGCGTTTATGTAAACTACTAAGTCTCCTATTTGATAATTGTCATAGTCTGAAATGCCATTGAGTTGTCTTGGGAATAAAAGTACAATGAGGTGAAACTTGGGATGTGGTGATGTTGGCTTGATGTTGGATTGTGTAATGGAAATATAATGAAATCCTTCAATTATATCAATCAAACCAATTATCCTCAAGTTATTCTTTTCATGAATTGAGCACTTTACATTATTAAAATTCACTACACAAATAAGATCAAAGCATAATTTTGGCAATGAATTCAGGTTAAACTCAAGTACAAGCAAAACATTCTGCAGTATGAAACCTAGTGAGAAAATAACAATTCCATAACATTTTTCCACTTCCATATTACCTTTAGGTAGTATAATGTTAACAAGTGTTATATGTTGATAAGTATATAAAAAATCATGGATGAACATATATGATCAGTAGCACCATAGTCCATAATCCATGATCCAATGTTAACATGATTCAAAGAATGACAAATTTTGGATTCATACACTTTTACTTAACTCAAGTCGAACATTTGAGCACAAACCGTTTCTCCAGAATTATGACGGCCACATGACCAACATTTTGAATTCATCCGATAACCATACATAGGATGTGAAGCCCTAAATCCATAATCCACGAAATAAACTCCAGTGAAATAGAAACTACAAACCCTTGGAATAATCTGGTTCTCCATAGGGCATTAATCACATGCCTGAGGTAATCAATGCAGATGTATGATTGTAAGTGTTATGACCTAACGAGAGATGCATATGAATATGAAGCGAGCCAGTCAGTGGTAAAAAGAATGAGGGCAAATTTTGAGGTATTACAGCTGCCCCTATTCAATCATATGCAGACTTGAATGGATAATTGCAACAACTTTTAGAAGTTCAAGGTATGGAGTGATTGAATACTCGAATAAAACCTGAAAATTTGCACACTGAGGACAGTAGAAACACCATCTGCCCATTTATTTATTTATATATTTTTTGTTTTTGACCTCTGAATAGGTAACGGGGATAGAACCAGGTGGAATAGAATCAATGCAATCACTGCGACTGCTGAACGAATCAAAGCCACACTGAGGGTGCCTGTTGGCATAACAGGGCTTAACGAGACCATTAGCAGAATGGAACTCAAATCAATATGACTGCTGGGCAGGACCAAGCCATAAAGAAAACATTACGCGACTGCTAGGAGAGACCAAGTCACGGAAGATGCATGTTATCGAAACAGGACTTAATGCAACATCAACCTATTTGCGACTAAAATAAAATAACCGATCTAACACAGAAATGGTATCAACCGATCCATTATCTTCGCACTGAGACGAGACCATTGTACTTAAATGGAGACTCGAAAGGAACGGGATCGTTGTACTTAAACGAGAGCCCAAGACGTGACCATTGTACTGAAATGGAGACGCAAAAAAAAATGAGACTGTTGTACTGAAACAAGACTCAAAGACGAGACCATTGTACTTAAATGGAGACTCGAAAGGAACGGGGTCGTTGTACTTAAACGAGAGCCCAAGACGCGACCGTTGTACTTAAACGAGACGCGAAAAAATGAGACTGTTGTACTGAAACAAGACTCAAAGACGAGACCATTGTACTTAAATGGAGACTCGAAAGGAACGGGGTCGTTGTACTTAAACGAGAGCCCAAGACGCGACCGTTGTACTGAAACGGAGACGCGAAAAAATGAGACTGTTGTACTGAAACAAGACTCAAGGACGAGGCCATTGTACTTAAATGGAGGCTCGAAAGGAACGGGATCGTTGTACTTAAACGAGAGCCCAAGACGCGACCGTTGTACTGAAACGGAGATGCGAAAAAATGAGACTATTGTACTGAAACAAGACTCAAAGACGAGACCATTGTACTTAAATGGATGCTCGAAAGGAACGGGATCGTTGTACTTAAACGAGAGCCCAAGACGCGACCGTTGTACTGAAACGGAGACGCGAAAAAATGAGACTGTTGTACTGAAACAAGACTCAAAGACGAGACCATTGTACTTAAATGGAAGCTCGAAAGGAACAGGATTGTTGTACTTAAACGAGAGCCCAAGATGCGACTGTTGTACTGAAACGGAGACGCGAAAAAATGAGACTGTTGTACTGAAACAAGACTCAAAGACGAGACCATTGTACTTAAATGGAGGCTTGAAAGGAACGGGATCGTTGTACTTAAACGAGAGCCCAAGACGCGACCGTTGTACTGAAACGGAGACGCGAAAAAATGAGACTGTTGTACTGAAACAAGACTCAACTGGGGATAACAACAAGACTTGGTAGAAGTAACCACCCTGGGAAACGAAGTTTCATTCTGTGGGTAACACTTCAATCTGATTGGAAATGTAACAGGTGTTATGTAATACCTCAAAACTGGCCCATGCTGGTATGCATATGTTTGGATTTATGGCGTAATGCTCCACGACGATGGAAATGCTACGCTTTGGAGGATGCAAATGTGATGATGATTATACATATGCAAATGCAAGGAGATCTCCTGACAAGGAGACTGCAGATATCCTAGATAACTTGGCTGGGGAGAAACGATGATCACTGCATTGATCTGGTTCATCCTGATGAGGAGGAAACAACTCTGCGGGGAAAGCTGTTAATAATTCACCGGCTTTGAACAGCCGCCACTGCCAAAAATAAATTGGACTTTGAGATTGGAGTGCCAAGACCCTGCTGGAGATGGACTCTTCTTGAACTCTGGTGAGGAAGTGAGGACCTCCTGACTTGGCGGAGAACCAAAGGCATAACACTATTGAGGAAACACCTTGCTGGGGAGGAAAGAACTCCTTGTACTGTTGAGGATTGCCCCTGTCTGAAGGGAAACTTCTACTTGGGGATGACACCCATATTTTGCTGCCTTGCTGGGAGAGATTTCAACTTCCACTTTACCGGGGATGACAGATAATGTCAATGATAAAGCTTCTCGCTGAAGATAAGAGCTCAAGTTGCCACTTGCTGGGGATAAAAGATAAATCCTCTCATGTTGGGAATGAGAGATGTAAGGCGTCTCATGCCGGGGATGAGAGACGATGATATCCTTCTGCTCAAGAAGTAATCTTCCATTTGCCGCACTACTGGAGAAGGGATTGTCTAATGAGACTTGCTAAGGAATTTTGATCAATAAAGCTTGCTGATGAAATAACTCTTGAAGTACTGTGCTGACAATGGCTTTGCCCCTAGCCCCGGGTTGATAGGTTGTCAACTAATCATGAGTGAACAATGGTTCTTTGCAATTTTCAACTCGCCTCAGATTAAGGTCCGTCAGAAGTAAATGTATCAAGAGGATTTTACAGAAAACATGGCATATGAAATGTCTCAGTGTCTTCAAACTCTTGGAGAGATTCATTGGATCTCGAAATAACTGCCCCAGACTGCATGGTCTGTGCAAGAATTTTCCTCGCGAGGATTCATGAAAAACCTCATATCACTGTGAGATAGTGTGTCCTAGTATTTTGAACCTTGGGTGGGTGCTTCTGATTAACCGTCTTCAGGAGAAAGTAACTTCCAGTGCTCTTGGGGTGGCCTGCCCCAGTACAAGTCTTGAAGTGATCACCTCTGAATGACTGCTTTGAAGAAAACACCCAGGTCAACTATTCTTCGAGAGATTGGATCTCGAAGTGATTGCCCTGGTTTGGCTGAAATTTGAATAATGCTTCCGCCTGATGGCTCTTTGAGAGATTTGAATCTCGAAGTGATTGCCCCAGCTTGGCTGAATTTTGAAGAGATTGCTCGACATGATTGCCCCAGATTAGTTGGCTCTTACCAGGAATGTTGGGAAAGTCCCTTCTCGATGGAGTTTTCTTAAAAATTGCACCTCGACAGATTGTCCTTCGGAAGTTTCAGACTTCTCAACTTGGCAAGATTAAGCTTCTGGACTGAAGTTTCGTATGTGAATTTTTATGATGCCCAACAAATATATGCAAGCAGAAAATGTTTATTCTAAGAATGAAAATTCTAATGCAACACACATGTTAATCTTGAAGTTTTATTGTAAAAAGATGTCGCTAACCTTTGTGAGTGAATCACTGGTTAAGATACGACATTAATTTTTGATGAATGAAAGCATGCACATGCAACACCAACAAAGAACTTTTAGCACAACTCATAGGAGTCAAGAACGCAATCTTGTGGTAGTACGCTCTCAAAAATAACCCTGTTTCAGTTAGGACTTTTAAGGGTTGTATCGTGGTCTGGTTCACGGTTATAGAAACAAAAGATATAGGCTCGAAATTTATTTGTGCCCACCCATCTTCGTGATGTTCTTCATTCCTATTTTCAGCTAGCTTTCACAAGCGCTCACTTCTCAAAAAGGGTTTTGTGATGGTTAAGGAACCAATTACACTAACAGTTTAAGCACCAATTAGGTTGTCATTTGTCACCCCTCTTATCTTTGGTGTATGTGCCACACGACTCTGTACTTGTTCAAGGATCTTTCTGGTGTAATCCTTTTCGTCTTTCGCTTTTGCATTATTTGATTATCCCTAACTTTTGCCTGGACTGATTCTTGTGAATCTTTGATTGTGAAGTCCAGCGGGATGCCCTAATTTTTGCCTAAGTCGCTTGTTTTCAAGTTTCGACTTAGCGGGCTTTCTCATTCATTTTTTTTTCAATTCTTCTTTTTTTTGAACAAATCGTGTGACACTGTTTGTCTTGATTGCTTTGAAAGGGTCATGACTGTCCCACTTCTTGGTTGTTGAGGGATAACCATTGTGGTCTCCGGTCTTTGGACCTCTTGATTGGGATAACCATTGTGGTTCCTGGTCATTGGACCTCTTGATTTGGTACAACGAAAGGTAATGGATCCTCAGATTTGCACTCCTTTTCGAAATTTGAACGATCGGTCCAGCTAGCTGACACCTACCCTGCCCCTGGGTTAAATGCAAGGGTTTTTTCATGCGAAAATAAACTCCTACTTCAAGGCTCAAATGGGTTGGCGAGGGTCTATCTCCCTTATATCTCTGGTGTTTAGGACTTGAAACAATGCCTGTACATCGTCAACAGGGTCTTTCTCAAAAGCACACAGTTAGAGATTTTTGCGTTTTCATTTCGTTGTCCTCCCTGATAGAGTTTAATCACAACAGTTGGTATTGCAATGCACATACACAAAATCATGAGTGAATACGAATGGATTACTTCAAGAGAAACATGTGCATTTTATTATGGTTATCATTCAAAAACAAATAAGTTTCATGCATGCATACAAATTTTTAAACAAACAATATAAACTACAAATGAAAATGCAGTAAAAAAGCTGAACATTGCCATCATTGAGGAGACTTGACTCCGTCTGGACTTATTGCTTCTGAAGATGCCCTTGCAAACTAGGATGCCAATTTGATAAGGAGATTTCAATATGTGAGTAGACCTTCTGGCATGATGACCTTTGAGTCGGCCAAATTTTTCATCTTGTACTTGAACACATCACAGTTGTCAATTGTATGCCTAAATGCCCCTGAGTGATACTTGCATCTAGCTTTCACATCATGGTGGTCATTATTGAGGAGGTTTGACTCTGTCTGGACTTATTGCTCTCGGAGACTTTCAGCAGTCAGTAGTCTGGATGTTTACTCAATCAAATTCGCGACCTTGTTTTTACCTTTGCCTCTGAAAGACTTGCAATCTTCAATTAAAAGGCCAGGTGCCCCAGAATGGTAATCATACTTGGCATTGAAACCCCAAAGGAAGCTTTGTCGGAGACGATCCTGATGCAGTTAGCTCAACCGCTCCAAATTTGCGTAAATGAGGAAACTTATTGCACGTACGTCATCAAAATATGATCAAACTTCTTCTCAAGTGGTTTTGGCCTTTACCCTTATGCTTTGACCCTTAGGACTCTCTTGGGAAGCTGAAATTGGATGCCGACAAGCGACATCTGGGGGAGAGGTTGATAATAAAGTTGATAAATAAGGTTGCTCGGAAAGATCTTGCACGATCTCCTGCCTACGTATCTCCATTGACCAATGGAGAATCAGAGCAGCGTAGTTCCCCTCAGTAGGGATGAAAATAGCTTCATTTCCTTGACACCACATTCAGGATTTCCATAATCGGCTTATCTGAGTCTTCATCTGGTTGACTTCCTGTTTCAGCAGTTTCTGGTTCTGAAATAAAGCTTATACCTCAGCCCTGAATTGCCCCGGCTGGGTCTTCCTTTCAGTTACCTCCGCCCGGAGTTACTTCAAATATATACCTTGATGATTGTGATTCAAGTTGTCCATTTGGATGAGAAATCAAGTCTGGAAAATAATTTGCCTCTGAACACCTGTCAAAAATGCAAGGATGTATGCAAATTCCATGTTCAATTATTTCTGAGGAATCTATCTGCTTTGATTCAAGTCTTGATACAGAAAAATTCAACAGCATGATTCAGATATGTGATCCTCGGAAATAACTGAACATGTGTGCAGAAATGCTATGATGTCATGTATGCAATAGGCGTGTGATCAATGGTTTGATGTTGGTGCCGGTGTTGAGCAATGAGTCAAGTGTCTGAATACAACCACAATAGCAGCACCATCTTTGTATAGAACCCTATAACTGAGAACCCAATAACTGTAGAACTGGATCACATAATTGAATAGTCACTGATGGTGTTGAAGCTGAACAACGAGCCCAGTGTCTGTGGAGAGTCATAATAACAGTCACAATATCAGGGTCACCATGGTAATCACAGTAACAATCTCTCTGAATAGAAATCCCGGATCTCAGAATCAAAGAACCATATAGCACCAGATACTATCATAAAACAACACTGGCAAAGCGGGTATGTTGAAGTTTAGGGTTCCTGCAAACCTGTAAACCCCTCCCAATCTCACGGGTGTGCTACTCGGGTCAACATCACGGACTCTCAAAGCCGAATAGCAATAATACGTTCACCATTTCCGAGAAATGGCTCATGACCAAATCAGGGAAGCGGTTTGGCATTATGTACTACTCAGGGAGGCCTCAGCTGAGTCCAAGGAAACAAGCATCCCTCATAAGTCCTCAGCTTCAAGCACTGAATCGAGAAACAATAGTACATTCATCCCGAAGGGTACAATACTATCGTCATACAAACAGTTTGCCTTGACTGGATTCCTATGAGAGAACCAGGCCATCCTATGCGAGTTCCTAGTGGGCCCTCGGATGCGAGTGGGTTTGCCAACAAATGTGGTCTGCCACTGTCATCACTGGAGAGGGTTGTTTCCACAAAGGTTCTCAATGATCTGTCCCCTGACTGCACATAACTATCAAGGTAGCGCATCAACCCAGAAAGATTCTGGTATCAATACATTCCCGAGAAGGTCGCAAGTCAAGGTGTGGAACTCACTACTACCAACATAGCAAGATGCCATGAAGCCAAAGTGGAACCACTCTAAGTCCTAGGGTGCACTCGAGCCCCGGTTACGAGCTCATCTCACAGTAACCCCATCCCACAGAAAAAATGAAAACCAGCACAGCCAGACAGTCCAGTATAATATGATGCATGGAAAATAAATACTGAAAACGGTAAATAAATGCGGTAAAGTAAAGTTGTAAAGTAAAACTGTAAATGAAAACAATAAAGCTAAACTAAAGCACATAGCAACAAACATATAAACACCCAAAGAAACAAAACCAAACAGGCGCTAGGATTGACTCTACAAGGGAAACCGGAAGAATCATCTCATCCCCAGCAGAGTCGCCAGTTGTCGCTCCCGGGATTTTCATCCTAGTACAAACGCGAAAGTGGCACGGAAAAGGTTAGAGTCGCCAGCCAGACATTTTTATCCCGAAAGAATGGGAAAGGTAATGTTGCACAAACCTAAGGAAGAAGGAAAGGACAAGGTCCTGCGAACCAAAGATCGGGGTTCGGGAGTCGGTTACGACCTGGGAAGGTATTAGCACCCCAGATCGTCCGTCGTACCCGACGGGATCCACGCTTGCTTGCTTGTTTCAAAGGGTGAGAAATAATATGCTGCTGAAATGAAATAATGGCTATCTGGAATGGAATGGAAATGAGAAAAAGAAACTGGAAAAAGAGAATGGACAAAAGGGAAAATGTAGGGAAAATAAAGAATGTGCTCGAACGGGCCCTACCCCGCTGCCTACGTACCTCATCGGGATAATGAGGATCAGAGTCGACGTAGTTCGCCTAACTAAGGCGGGAACTATTTGTTTGTGTTTTTATAGCTGGAACTGCGTATGTCTATGCTCAGGTGTTGCAGGCTCGTCTGGTACGAGTGCGTTTACCGTCTTGCAAATGAGACAAGTCGCCGCAAGTTCGCGTTGTGAGTGAATGAGATGAGAAGAGAAGTTCCCGCAGGATAGTCGCTTATTGTGTGTTTTTGTCTTTTATGAAAAGTATTTTTAATTTATTTGTTTTATGAAACAATCCCTTGATGAGACTTGTGCATCATGATAGACGAGCTTACACCACTCCAAGATGGAATGAGTGCAAGTGCTTCATGGAATAAGGCTATACACAAAGAATCCTTTCATTTATTTGTTAAGTGTTTTTGGATTTTGTTTGAAGATGAGAAGAGAATGACTCAAATTGCAAAAAAGGGAAAAACTAAGGGGGACTAAGACACAACCCTAATTTTATTGATTTATTTACAAGAGAGGTCCTATGGTTAATGAGGTTTTCTAATCCTAATGAGAAAAGAGAAAAGAAGAAAAGAGAACTTAGAAATCAACTTACTTCCTAAGGAAGGTAAGTTGTTTCTAAAGAAAGGGAACACCTATAAGCAAGCACTAAGTGCTAAGGAAAACAAAACTATAATGCATAAGAGATAGGAATGAAGTGAGACTTACCTCAATCTTCCCCCCTACAAAACAAAAGTTAGCATGACAATGCATATTGAAAGTAAAATCAAAGCATGAAAGCGATTAAGTACCATAAACGTCCTAGAATGGAACTAGGGTTAAAATAAGACCTAAGTCTAAAGGTGAAGGTACCTAAAGGTTATATGACTTCTAAAGTCAGTAGCTACATGATATAATCTCCTAAGGATTCTAGGATACCTCACAAGATCAAACTATGTCAAACTATGTACAAAAAGTTCACATAAGTTCACCTAAATGCAAGTTAGGGCTTATGGATGAAGTATGAATGCATATGGCTTACAAGCATGAATTAATACATGAAATGAACATCAAAGTCAGTAATGAATGCTTATGAATATGGATGAATGAATATACAAACATGTATGCAATGTATTAGGCATATGGAGCAAGGAGAAGAAGATGTGAGATGAAATGGAACAAACATCGCATAAGATCGCAAATGATGCAAACTAAAGAAGAATGACATGTGAATATGCATGAAATGATTATGGGCCAGTAGAATACAAGGTATGAGATGCAATTAGAATGCATGAATAGAAATTAATGATTTCCACACAATTCAAGTTATTATTTAGAGGAGAAGAGAATCTATTTTAGGTTAAAATTAGTTCATATAAGTATGCACTTTAAAGCACCAAAACAAACCAAATGAGTATGGTTCAAAAAATGACCTATGACTGGAATTAAAGACATAAAAATGACCTATAATCAACTCCGAAAAGCTACCAAAAATCCCCTCAAGAAAATGGCATGAATGCCTTCTTAACACTTAGGTTATGCGACACATAAACACATGAATCAACCTAGGATCTAGGTGACATGGAAAAATAGCAAAAAGCCTTTAAAAATTATGAAATTAAATCCCTGGAATGATATAGTCATTATCTCACATGGTCCAAAAGGATTCCACAAAATTATGCACCAAAGTTCCAAAACAATTCCTTGATTAGCAAGGTAACAAAGCATGATCACCAAAAAACAACTCCACAAAGTGGATCAAAAAGGGCACTAAAATTATGAAAAAAATGCCTAATGAGCATAAAAATGTCACAAATTACAGTGATTAATCACACACAAAAAATAGGTCTCACACCTATGGGAAAAATCGGTTTCGGTCCCTTATGCCAAAACCTTCCTTTTTGGGACAACTTATGATCTAAAATCCAAATTAATTATTAAAACCACCCAAATCTGGAAACAAAAAATATGAAAAATTAATTAAGAGGATGAGTATCACTCATGAATTTTTCCAGAATTTTATCTCACCTAAAACTATTTTTAATAATTGCGACGAAACGGGCAAAAAAGTGGATTTTTAGGGGAAGTGAAAGAAATCGATCCTAATGGTTCGTAACCTAATCCCTAAGCTCCGAAATCGACACAAACCAACATAAATCACAAATATATCCAATGCCTCAGGTGGGAGGGCTCAATATGCACCTTAGGTTATATGGTCCTAAGCCGCATACGACTAAAATGATGCTTAAAAGTCGAAAAAGCTCGAAATCACTTACTTGATCGAAATGCCGATCCTTCACATAAAAAGAAATCCAAAAAAACCTTAAGCAAGGTCTTGCAATCTCCATAAGCAAAATAAATGCTTATCTTCCATAATTATTTTGTGAAGCTTTGCCATGATCGAAATCGATCCGATATCGATCAAAAAAGACATGAACACCTTAATTCAAAATTAGTACTAAACATAGTTAAAATTGTCGTTAAAATCCTAATTAAAATTGGCAAGGAAAACTAGTTCAAATGTTAATCATCAAAATATCTAACGGTAAAATTGATCAACAATCTTTGCCAAAAATTAATTAACAAGATTATGAAAAAAATAGTGAAAGACAATAGGATATTATTTAGCAATTAAGTGGTGCAGAGAATAAAACAAGGCCAAAGGCCCAAACTAATTCAGGCCCGACTCCAGGGGTGTATGCCCGAATTCACTGGTGCGAATAGTGAGTTTTGGGCCCAATACTCTTACCAATTTCACTAGGAGGGGCGTGTGAGCAAAACATGGGTGCGAATAAGAAAACCATGGCCATAAGGCCCACTTCCAATCAGACTCGCAAGAGGGTTTTTTTCAGTAGAAAATATCTGCTACCATTAGCAAGGTACGGGCCTTAGGGAAGGAAGAAACCGGTCCATATCTTGTCATTGTTATAACTCAAGAAAACCTAATCTAAATACCATCAGGACCAAAGGAGGTCGAATCATCATCTTCTCAAATGGAGAACGCCGAACGCTGACCACCGTCGACGTTGCATCACTTTTGATCGCCGCTCATCTTGATAATCGCGTCATCGGAAAAACAAGCTGCCATGGTCTTCTTCCTCGCGTTTCCGTTCTCATTTGTGAAAATTTACTCACTTTTTCTCTCCGTTTGAAACCGTCACGACGCCATCGATGTTGCTCGCAGTTTTCGTCCGTACAACCGTCACACTTCTCTCATTCTCCACGCATTGGAGTTATGAAAAAACGTCGATGATATGCTCCGGGTAAGCTTCTTGTTCTCGATCCAAGGTTATCTCTAATTCGTTCGACTCGTTCATGCTTTTCCTATTTTTGATTCTGAGTTGTTGTGGCTGATGGATTCGCGGTGAATCGTACTCTTAAAGGTTTTCAGATTGGAGGTTGAAGGATTGGGAATTTGTGAAGATGCTGATTGATGGTGAGGGTTTGGGCTTGATGAAGTTGTGGATGAAGGTGATTCAGTGGTTGAAGTTGATTATTGATGTTCGCGGAACGCAGGAGTGTGGATGAGAGTCTTGGTGATGGAAATTGTTGAAGATTATGGGGAGTTGGTCTTCGAATTTGTGATATTGGTCGCAAGATCGTTTCCAATCTTCAATTTCTCCCGCCTTGAACTACTTTCAGGTACTTGAATTTTTGTTTCCTTAACCTATTTCGCTTGATTCCACAATCTTTTCCTTCTTCTGCTGCACCCTTTTGAAACTGCTGGTGTTGTCGATGTTGCAAATTGTGATATGCACATGTATTCTTGAATTTGCAGGTTGCAGATTGAAAACGCATCCAAGCATTATGAATTGGATTGAGGGATTCACGAGGCTTGTTTACAAAGTGAGGTTTAAGGCATTCTTGGAAGAAAATCGAGATTTTAGGTTGATGTACCAGAAATATGCGAAGAAATTGCAGACTGTAGCATTCGATTTGCTGATTGTTCAATCTGGGTGGGCTGTGAACTTTTGAACGATTTTGCAGGTTCAGTTATGATGATTTTGGAAGACAGTTGGAAATGAATGAAGTTGGAGATTGAAGAATTGAAGAAAGATGAGAGAGGATTCTATTTCTGTAAAGGGTTTGCTGGAGATTGTACTTTGAGGATTGAAGATAAGGTTCTGCAGAATCTTTGAGGAAAGGTTGAAGTTGTGGGAGGTTTTGGAGAGTGAGAATTTCTTGGAGAGCTTTTCTTAGAGAAAGCTGAAGAGTTATTGAAGAGTGATTGGAGATCATTAGAGAGTGATGGTTGTTGAAGTGTGTAGAAGCTTTATTGAAGAAAATTGAGAGTGAGAGAGTCGAAGATGGTTGTCGAGATTAATATCTGAGATTGAAGTTTTGTAGAGATTTTTTCTGAGTTCTGTTTCCTTTTCCCTTTCATCTATTGAATTCTAATATAAAATAAAATGTGTTTCTCCTCTCTAACTGTTTTTTTGTTATTTTGTAACAGAATTTGTTGAGTTTTCTTTTTCACTTTTTTTTCTCAAAAAAAAGGAATATGTTATCCATATATATTTTTTCCTTTTCATTTTTTTGTTATATGGGCTTGAGATAAATATAATGGACCAAGTGTGAACTCATGTTGCATTTTGTAAGTAAGACCAAAAAAACTAAATTCACCATTAAAAGAAGAAAACTTCAATTAATAGTAAATCTAATTAATATTGGGCCCTTTTTAAGGGAATGAATATCTAGACACGGTTTAGAAATATGGACGGATTGAATGGTTATTGAGAAATGGAATATTTCGATAATTGGACTTTTCCTTAAAAAAGAAAATGAGGATTGGACCTTGTGGACTAAACGAATTCGAAGGTGGTATGTAGTTTATAATTGAATCAAAATGAGTATGACTCGACATGGATATCGATTAATTACATGAATACACAAATGAATACTGAAGTGGTTTAGGAAAAGAGACAGGCTTAAATCGGGTGAACTGTGGAATTGAGTATAAACTTGAACACCTTGTTTCCAAATAAACCAATGACCCTACACTTTTACTTAACTCAAGTCGAACATATGAGCACAAACCGTTTCTCCAGAATTATGACGGCCACATGACTAACATTTTGAATTCATCCGATAACCATACATAAGATGTGAAGCCCTAAATCCATAATCCACGAAATAAACTCCAGTGAAATAGAAACTACAAACCCTTGGAATAATCTGGTTCTCCATAGGGCATTAATCCCATGCCTGAGGTAATCAATGCAGATGTATGATTGTAAGTGTTATGACCTAACGAGAGATGCATATGAATATGAAGCGAGCCAGTCAGTGGTAAAAAGAATGAGGGCAAATTTTGAGGTATTACAACAGTCTCCTATTAAAACAGTCTCATATTAATGATGTATAGCCCAAAAAAACAATTAAAACAATTGTTAATATAATAAAGCCTCTAAGGAAGGAAAATAACAAAATGTGCATATCTAGAAACTTCTCAGGTCTCTCTCATCCCCCAAAATCATATGTCGTCAATCAAAAACAAAAACCTCCCAAATGACACGATTGAGACGGAGACTGGGCACGGTGCCAAGCGTTGCCGGAGCAGAGGAGGGGGTCGCGATGAAAGGCTTGTCGTCGTCGGAAGGTGTTGGTCATGATCAAAGGATCTGACGTGGTGGTGTGATCAGAGTCGCGATTGAGGGTTTTTTCAGCGTAACAACGTAATGTTCGTCTTTGTGCAGTGGCCGATGGTATATTTCCGAAAAATTCGTGGTCGACACAGATTCGACTTAACTTTTGTTTTATCGCGATTTCCTTTCCTCTCCAATTCTTATTGTATTGTTATATCAATTTTTCCCTAAAAGTTACGAGGATAGTCGTCGATGCTTAGTCCTAGTTTGAAACCATGATTCATTTTCTTATTTGGATCTGTATATATTTGATTTACTTTTTTTAGATGGTTGAATGGTTATGAATCTTGTTGAGGAATTGATGTTGTTATTGTTTATTTTTATGGAAAAGTTTGTATGTGGGGAAGAAGTTTACTTCTGGGATAATGTTAAAAAAAACAATATGATTTATTTATATATAAAACGAGATGGCAATATTAGTTATGTATAATAACTAACATTACACAATAATTTTAATTATTATAAAAATGTGATTGGAAATTATTTATGTATCCTTACAAATAATTGATTGTATGCAAGACAACAATTTAATTGATGATGTACATAAAAGAGTTTTAATTATACATACAAACCCAACATTATATACAAAGAACAAAACCTATTCATATTTACATTCACTAAGCAAATCAGACATGGACCTATTAATATTTATATTCACCAAGCATTCCAGACAAAAATCAAACCAAATAAAACATCAAGTAAAATAATATACGACTAAGTCCGTGATTGATTTACCAACCTGACTTGCCGTGACCTATTTAAGCGCTCCCACTCCCTTCTTTTCTTTTGCGTTCTCTTTTTTTTGCTTTGATCTCCTCATATTCCTCGTATTCTTTGTTAATGGTGGAGGTTAGAGTTTATTTGTTGTTGTTCTTCAGTGTGAAGATTAACAACTTTAGGAATTGTATATGTGAATAGTGGGTGGTGAAATAGGAGAGACTGAAGTCCTATTTATAGAACAAAATTAGGTTTAGGGTTTTGAGTCAACATAGTTGATCTGGCCCAAAAATAATAAAAATTATAATAATATTAATATGAATATTAATAATAAGATTTGATAATATATATAAATAAAAATTCTTCCAACTTCATTTTTAAATAAAATCTAAAATAAATAAAATCTTATTTGTTCCCCATACACATATATTTATAAAAACCTATATAAAATCATAGTCTTCTTATAATATTTAAATAAAATAAAATAATAAATAAACAGAATAAAATTACTTTTTCTAAACAAAGATTTTTATTTTAATAATCTAATAAGTAATTATTAGATTTTAAAATAATTTTCCAAAATAAATCCCTTTTCTATTTTAAAACAAAGATTGATGTATTTTAATAACCTAATAAGTAATTATTAGATTTTAAAACAAATACACATTTTTATAATAAATCCGATTTTATTTTAGTAATAAAAAAAGACTCAAAATTATTTTTAAAAAAATCTCAATTAATAAATATCATTTCTAAAAAATTTAAACTAATAAAAGCAAACCCACTCACCTTATAAATAAAAATGTAAATTATATAAAATCCCTCAAAACTGAGAAATATGTCTAAAAAGTCAAAAGAGCCCCTCTTTGACTTTTTAGACCACAAAATAGAAACTCGGGTTAAAATTTAGGGTACAACATGTATCATCCATATACATTATAACGGAAGTGAAATGTGAATTTGTATGAAGAGTGAAAAGAGAATGGTCAGAATTTAGGGCCAGAGTTCATGGATTTGACCCAACATTCATGTTTACTTGCTTCTTTGTAACTATATGGCTCAATTGATACTGTGATAGACAAAGAAAAATGTTGTTGTGTAGTAGAAAAATTATTTAATGAATGAAAATTTTCAATCAGAGTGAGTATAATTGATTTCTTTAAAAGATTACATATGAAATCTGATAAATGGCTAGACTTTTGAGTAGGTCTATTGGATCTTCTCAAAACTTGTGGCTCGGGAATGGTTTCAGGTTGAAGTGTGCTTAATGTTGATGGGTTCAGAAGAAACATCACTAAAGATAATTTCTTGTTGAGATGTAGGATCATTAGGTATTAATGTATGGTCAATATCAATTTGGGAAATATGAATTATAGCTTGGTGATCAGTAGAAGTAGGAACTATGACAAGGTCAGTATGACCATTATGATCATGGTGATATGTCCAATTGAAAAATATGTTTGCGTTAGGATAAGGAAGAACATGATCATGGTGGATACCATGTTGAGAGACAAAAATAGATTTTATGTTTAGTTCAAGAATTACAACACCTTTGACATTTTGCTTATATCCCAAAAAAAACATTGTTCCTAGCTCTAGAATCCATTTTGGATCTATGGTTTGGTAAGGTGGTAGCATAAAAGAGGGATCCAATTTTTTTAACCCAATTAAGTGATGGTCAAATCCAAATCTATGAAAGAAGGGTGATTTATCCTGAAGTAAAGGACTAGGTTTGTGTTTATGAGATAGGTAGCATGAAGAATGGCATAAGACCAAAATTGTTTAGGTAACTTAGACTGAAAAAGTAAGGCTCTTCCTATATTTAAAATGTGTTGATGTTTTCCCTCAACTCTCTGGTTTAGTTGGGGAGTTTAAACATAACTAGTTTGATGTTCAATTCCTTTGGAAGAATAAAATCCAGACATGAGAAACTCAAGATCATTATCTGTCATAACAATTTTAACTTTGCAGTTATATTGGTTTTCAATCATAAGTATGAATCTTTGGACAAGAAGAGTAACTTCATATTTTTCTTACAAAAATATCCTAAATAAATCTATTGTAATCATCAAGAGAAGTTATGAAATATTTATGTCCATGTATAGAAGGAATATACAAATGACCAAAATTGTCAAAATGGATAAACTCATAACAATGAATAACTTTATCTTCACTAGGTTAAAAATGTATTTTTCTCTATTTTGCATAATGGTATATATCACAAACAAAATTATTGTCTATAGTTACAAAAGGCATGCGTTTATGTAAACTACTAAGTCTCCTATTTGATAATTGTCATAGTCTGAAATGCCATTGAGTTGTCTTGGGAATAAAAGTACAATGAGGTGAAACTTGGGATGTGGTGATGTTGGCTTGATGTTGGATTGTGTAATGGAAATATAATGAAATCCTTCAATTATATCAATCAAACCAATTATCCTCAAGTTATTCTTTTCATGAATTGAGCACTTTACATTATTAAAATTCACTACACAAATAAGATCAAAGCATAATTTTGGCAATGAATTCAGGTTAAACTCAAGTACAAGCAAAACATTCTGTAGTATGAAACCTAGTGAGAAAATAACAATTCCATAACATTTTGCCACTTCCATATTACCTTTAGGTAGTATAATGTTAACAAGTGTTATATGTTGATAAGTATATAAAAAATCATGGATGAACATATATGATCAGTAGCACCATAGTCCATAATCCATGATCCAATGTTAACATGATTCAAAGAATGACAAAATTTGGAGACACCTGATGTAACAAGAGGATTAGCATAAGAGGTCATGTTCACTTTGCTAAAGGATGCACCTGAATTTCCAAGGGAGTTTGATGAATGCAACAAATTCACAAGTTAATCATATTAATCTTTGGTGAAAATGTAAGAATCACCTCCTCTATAAATATTTGAATCATTGACATTGATATTCTCTTCAAGGGAAGAATTATTAGTTGCACCTTTGAATTTTCCAAAATGAGGAGGAAAGACAGGCTTCTTATAGCATGTATCAACTGTGTGTCCATTTTTTTCACAATGTGTGCACACTTTCTTATTTCCAAAGGATGAGAAATTATTTCCATGCGCTATGCCTTAAGACTTCTTGTAATCAACAACATAATGAGATTTTTAGAGTCATAAGAAATCAATACTTTGATATGTCGTTCATGTTGCATCACAATAGGAAAATCTTGTAGATGTTAAGTAAATAATTCATTAACAAAACCTGAGAGTGAACCATATCAAACGAGTCATTCAGGCCAGTAAGAAATTAAATTGAGCGTGTAACTTCATGTTTTTTTTATCATTACTCAATCTTGTGTTGTATACACAACGATGTGAATACTGTAACACCCCTTTTACCCCACAGCATAATAATACGAAATTATTCAATAAAAATTAGAGTTCTCACCCATGTACAACAATAGATTAATTACATCAAGTCTCACCCATGTACAACAAAATCAATCACATCATCACATACAAGACAAATGCAATCATGTTATTCCACTAAGAATAAAGTGTAATTCTCATAATATGCATGTGGTACCGAATAATCATCATGGATGGGCACTGGGCCATCAACCCTCCATAAGGGAGCACAACATAAGAAACATATCACTTCAATCCACACAATAGGATTGAAGCTACCAACAGACTGAAGTCCCAACATAATTATGCCATGAATGCAAGACGCAATACAATCATACATCATCAAAACCCATCAATTATTACATCCGTATTCATCATTATTCATCATTCATCATTCATACGTCTAATACTTTGCCTACTCATATCATCAATACTACATATCATCATAATACAACATAATCATCTAAACATCATTTCATCACAAATTCTTACACATTTAACATATTACATCATGGCAAGAATTCACAGCAACATCATAGCAACTTAATACAACAAACCAACTCATTTCAAACCATTTGGGGGAAAGAAAACATTTTTCAAAAAGTGACAGGTCTCGCTAATTGGGCATCGAGTTCACTAAGCGACCTGGTATCGGGCTGCGAGATTTTCAAAATTCAACTTGCTCGCTAAGAGAGATGGCGATTTTTGGCAGAAAATCCTGCGATTTCAGGACAACTCAGTTGCGACAAAACTCCTCAAAAATCATCTTTTAACAGTAGAGAACACATAATTCATTCCTATAACCTACTATAATCATATATTCATCAACTACAACATCTAACAACAACAATTCAGCAAACTCTTCCAACAATCCTCCTAACCCTAAGTTTTCCCTAAAAAAATCCCTGTTCTCGTAAGACCTAACCCTTCATTATAGATATTGAATAGAAAATTACTCCTCATACCTTAGTCAATTGAGCTCTTTCAATCGATTCTCAAAGAATCTTCAACCTTAGCCTCCTTTGTTCTTTAGAGCAACTTCCCTCAATCTTCCCAAAATACGCGTTCTATGAGAAACAATCCCCATTCCCTTCTCTTAACCTTATCAAAAGACGAAACTACCCCCAAGACCTCTAACTCCTCTTATTTTATTTTAATAATATTATTTAAATAATAATCATAATTATTCTAATATCACTATCGAAATAAAATAATTTGGTTTACCACAACATCACAAAATACCACACAATACCATATATTCATAAATGATTAAATAAATAATTAAATTATGAAATCAGGGTGTTACAACTCTCCCCCACTTTAGGAATTTTTGTCCTCGAAAATGTACCTGAAATAAACAGAGTCGGATACGACTCCTTCATCTGATCTTCATGTTCCCAAGTCCAACTTTCACCTGTTGGTCCACCCTACAATACCTTTACCAAGGCAATCTCTTTTCCTCGTAACTGCTTCATTTCTCGACCATCTATCCGCAACAGTAATGCCTCAATTGTCAGATTATCTCTTACCTGCACGTCATCCATCTGAAACACATGCGATAGATCGCACACATACTTCCTCAATTGTGACACATGGAACACATCATGCAAATTCGCAAACAATGCTGGTAACACAATTCGATATGCTACCGCTCTGATCCTTTGCGAAATCTGATACGGACCAACAAAACACGGAGTGAGCTTTATATACTTTAAAGCTCGTCTGACACCACTCACCAGAGTAACTCTCAAGAACACATGGTCTCCCTCTTGAAACTCATGAGCTTTCCTTCTCTTATCATGGTAACTCTTCTATCGACTCTGAGAAGTCTTCATTATTTATTTTATCATTTTAATCTTCTCAGTCATCTCCTGCACAATCTCAGGTCCAAGTACTACACTCTTGCCTGATTCATACCAACACAAGGGAGTTCGACATCGTCTACCATACAACGCCTCATACAGTTCCATTCCAATACTAGCATGATAACTGTTATTGTAGGTAAACTATATCAACAACAAATGACTATCCCAAGATCCTCCTTGATCTAACACACAAGCTTTTAGTAAATCCTCTAAAGGTTGGATAATCCTCTCTGTCTAACCATCTGTCTGGGGATGATAAGTAAAGTTCATCCTCAACTTTGTACCCAAGGAATCTTGCACACTCTTCCAAAACCTCGATGTAAACCGCAGATCTCTATCTGATACAATACTCGACGGTATCTCATGCAACTTCACAATCTCCTCAATATACATATCAGCTAGCTTTTGCATAGAATGATTAATCTTCATCGACAAGAAATGGGCCGACTTAGTCAATTTATCCACAATCACCCAAATTAAATCATTTCTCTTAGCAGTCTTCGGCAAACCCATCACATAATCCATTGAAATTCTATCCCACGTCCATTCTGGAATATTTAACGGATGCATCATACTTTCTGATGTTCAATCTTTGACTTTTGGCAAGTCAAACATGCATACACAAATTCTGCAATATCATTCTTCATACCTGGCCACCAAAACAATTCTTCAAATCATGGTACATCTTTGTAGCACCCGGATGGATACTCAATCTACTTCGATGTCCTTCTTCTAAAATACTCTTCTTAATTTTCGGGACGTCTAGAATACACACTCTATCTCAGAATCTCATCACACCATTCCATCAACTCGGAATTCACCTTCGTTACCTTGATTAATCAAAGTCAACTGGTCAAGCAACTTCAAATCAGATTGTTGTCCTTCTCGGATCCTTTCCACAATGTCACTGGTCAACTCCGGCATTCCCAACTTCACACTCTTAGAAGTAGTCTCACAAAACAAACTCATGTCTATGAACTATTCAATCTTTTCGAGCTCTTTCACCATAAGCATCGACATATGAAATGTCTTCCTACTCAAAGCATCTGCAACCACATTCGCCTTACCAGGATGGTAATTCAAATCAAATCAAAGTCTTTCAACAATTCCAACCACCTTCTCTGCCTCATATTTAGTTCCTTCTGATCAAACAGATAATTCAAACTCTTATGATCACTAAACACTTCAAATTTCGAACCAAAGAGATAATGTCTCCAATTCTTCAGCACAAACACCATAGCTTCCAATTCTAAATCATGTGTAGGAAAATTCCTTCATGAACTCTCAATTTCCTTGAAGTATAAGCAACAAATTGACCATTCTTCATCAAAACTCATCCAAGTCCCATCTTTGATGCATCACAATACACTACAAACGACTCATTCGGATTGCAAAATCAACACTGGAGCAGTTGTCAACTTCTTCTTCAACTCTACAAAATTCTTTTCGTACACAACATCCCACACATAATCTTGACTCTTTCAAGTCAATTGAGTCATAGGTAGTGCCAACTTCGAAAATCCCTCAATAAACGTCTGGTAATAACTGTCGCTCCCGATAAATGGGAATGGCCCAAATAAAGGTACAGACGCGAACGGTCGGCGAGAGGGACAATGAGAACACACAGCAGTGAACTCACTGGAGAAGAAAAGAGTCGTCAGCTAGGCATTTTTATCCCGGAGGAAAGGCAATGCTGCATAGACCTAGAAAGATATGGACAAGACGGTTGCGAACCAGAGAGACTGAGAAAGGGGGTTGGTTACAACCTGGGAAGGTATTAGCACCCAGATTGTCCGCCGTACTCGACGGGATCCACGCTTAAAAAGATTTGTGTTTTAAAGGGGTAGTGTCAGTGCAATCTGTGTATAGAGGGATGGAAAAGAATGTACAGGTGTCAGTGTAAAAGAAGTGTGAAGTGTATAAGTGATATGAAGTATGAAAGTGTCAGTGTAAGGACAGGGGTGAAATGCTCAAGATCATGAGGCTAAAAGAATAAAGCTGGAAAGAGGGGGATATACAGAGACTTTTTGTTCGATAACTGTTAAGTTATGCCTACGTATCCTCTCGTGCAATGAGGAAGTCAGAACACCGTAGTTCGACCCAAAGAGACTGAAAGATGAATTGACTTGTGAACTGCTTGCTTGTCTATGCTCAAGTGTATGACCTGTCTGGCTCAGGTGCAAAATGTCTTGCATTAGACGGAAGAAGCAAGTTCTCGTTTATGAGTGAAGATGATGAGAAAAGAATCCCGAAGGAGACGATTATTGTTTGTTTTTGTTTTCAATATTTTATTGCTTTTTGAAGATTTGTCATAAATTAATGAGCTTAAGCCTAAACCAATGGGTTAGTAAACTCATCACATCTTCCCTCTGATTAGGGGTAATGAGAATACCTTAAGTGTGAAGTCAGCTTCTCACACTTAATCACCTTTGATGTAGGATTAAGATCATTAACCTACTTGTGATTATTTAGATGTTTTTGTGATTTTTGTTTAGTGTTGAGTAATGAGATTAAGCCATAATCAGGGATTAAACAGACTCATTACACCATCCTAATAGAAGGATAATAGATGAGAATGTTTAAGCTGAGGAAGACTCCTCAACTTAATCCATGATTAGGGATTAAACTCATGACAAAACAAAGCCTTTATTAAGTGGATTTTAGTTAATGGTGAGATGATGAAGTGTTTTTTAGGGTTTGTAAGACAACTTGAGGGGGACTTGTCCATTAACACTAGGGTTAGTCCTTCTTAACTAATTAAGGAAGAATTAGAACCCTAATGCAAGGCCCAAGTTACAAGCTTGATGTCTTGATGATTATTAAGTGAATTGATTAAAGGAGTTAAACACATTAAGGGTTTAACACTTAGGATTAAAGTTATACACTCCATCCTAATAGAAGGATGCAGGCATAAGCTTAATCACAAAGCCTTAAAGCCTTTAGGGTTTAGTCCCTGATTATGAGGTGAGAAGAGAAGACTCAAAAGAGACACAAAGGTAAAACTAAGTGGGGAGACTAATCAAAACCCTAATCATTGTCATGCTTGGTTGTTCCTAAGGTTTGTGAGGTTTGCAAGAAAGATCTTCAGAGGAACCACCAGGAAGCAGATGAAAGGAGCAATGAGAAGCAAAGTAACTTGCTTCATTCAAGAAGTCAAGTCACTTGAAGAAAAGAAAGTGAGAAGAGGGAGAATGAACAAGCCCAACTCAAACACAGAACAAAATGCAGCAAGGATGCATGAAAGAGATGAAGAGAAGTTGTGAGAAGTGAAGGCAAATTCACTTCTCAAAGTTACTTACCACCTGAAAAGTTAGAAAGGAAATGCAATGCAATGCAAAATGAAATGAAATGGCATGATGAGAAACAAAACCAGAAGCATATGTGAGATGATAATGATGCTATGAGATGCTGAAAACATGAATCAAGACATGAGGATGATCATATGAACCAATGGATGCAGATGAGACAAGTTAAGAACCATGAACATACATGAAAAGTTATGAAATGTAAATGGCATACAACATGGAAAATGCAAGATGCAATGATCAAACATGCTTTCAATATGTCTTAAGATGTCCAATGAATCAAAAGAATGCATAAAATGCTATGGCAAGTCAAGATATGATTGCAAATGCAAGACGGATGCATATGGAAGCCCAAATTAGGGTTCATGATCAAAGCATCAAACACAAACCAAAATCAGAAGCAAACACCAAGATACAAAATTGAAAATACACTCAAAGGATCCCTAAACCTATACCAACTCACTGCCCAAAGGAGAAGTTCCAACTCTTAACCTAATTCAAGTTATGATTTTCCTAAGTTACCTAGGGTTTTAAGGTTCCTTAACAAGAAAAATGCCAAACAAATGGAAAATGAAAGATCAAATCATGGCCATTTAACCTTACAAACTAAATGATATGCTAAACACAATGCAAAAAGAATCAAAGTCCAACTCTTTATGGTTAGGCAGAAATGATTTTTGGAAGTTTGGATCAAAATAATGCATCAAAATGATTTTAATTCCATGAAAAATTCTCAAAATGTATCAAGATCAAAAAAGAAATTTGGTTTGAGGGTTGGACAATGTTTCTAAATGTTTTTAAATGTTTCATGAATTTTTTGGTGATTTTTAAATACCTAAAAGTATTTTTAATTAATTAATTCTCATTAATTAATTAAAAATAAACTTTTAAATATTAAAAATATTTTCTGAATACTAAAAATAAAAATAAAAATATTTTTGTGTTCTGAAATTTAATAATAGCTTGCATAAAAAATTCCAGAATTTTTGAAGTGATTTTACTATTTTTAATAAAATATAGAAACAAATGAATTAATATGAAAATTAAAATGAATTAAAACTGAAAATAGAAAAGTAATCAGATCCAAAGGCCCTCATTTAAACTTGCTGCGTGCGCGTTTGACCTGGCGCCATATCCAAGGGCCAGCATTCAAACCTGGCTAATTAATGATTAAGCCCTAATGACAACCCTAATGACTTTCAGGCGACCGGAACACTGTTCCGGTCGTCTTCTCCGATCACCCAAAACTTCAAACTCTCTCTACACGCATCTAAAACGAAATCTAATTAAACAGAAATGATCCCCACTTAAAAACGAATCAAAACCCCCATTCAAACAACATTTATGATTCCTAAACAATGAGAATCGAATCAAACTAGTTTTAGGGCAAAAAGTTTCAGAACAAGATTAAACTCTCATCTCTTCACCATTTTCAAAACCAACATCATATTCATGATCAGGGAAGCATGTAGAACAACTTAGGAACTCTAAAAATCATTTCTGGAAAAAATGTTCATGAAGCTACCTGAGTTTGAAGCTTTTCAATCTGGCACTTTCTGACCTTCCCTTCTGCACAAAACCACTCCTGGGACCTCCCTGATGAAGCTTTGATGATTGAAAAGAGTTTGTGTTGGCTGGTTTGGAAGTTTGAACAAGTTCTGTTCAAGCTCAGGTGAGAATCGTGTTTATGATTCAGGCAGTTTAGGACAAAGATGAGGGGTGCTTTCTGACTAGGATGATGAGTTGAGTTGATCTATGAAGTTTGTTTGTCAGTTTATGAGTTGTTTTCTGAGTTTCGAAAGTTTTTGCCTTTGAGAGTGAAAATGAGAATGTGATGCTATGGCTTGTTTCAGGCTTGCTGGTTATGTGCTTTGGCTTGCAATTTGTTTGTATAAACAATTGCTATTGGTAAGAAGATGTGACATGCCCTTTTGTGATAGGTATGGTAGCTTTTGCAAATTTGTCAACTTTGTGTAAGAGAAAGCATGGGTCATGTTCTAGCCAAGTACAGCAAGGGTGTGCTGCGCAGCATGGTGAGGGAAAAGGCTAGGGTTGATCAGCAAAGTAGCTAGCAAGTGGATGAGGTGTTATGATGGATTTTGCAACTTGGTTCATTTTGTGTTTTCTCATGATTTTGTGCTATGTATGTGAGACACTTCTTGCTGAATTTTGTAGCATGGAACTTCTTTTAGTCATGGCAATGCATAGAAATCATCTAGTGATTACATAACTCATGGGAAGATGATTTTGCCAAGAATCCCTCTTTGCACTCTTATGGAAAATGCCTTATGGAAATGTGAAATTCAAAACAAATGAATGGGAATCCCCTTGGGCCAATTCTGTTTTTAGGGCATGTGTGATCATGTGATGAAGTTTTGAAGTCATTTTGAAGTCAATAGAATGCTTGGTACATGAATTTGCAAGTTTTCCATTTGGTGCATAACTTGAAATTTAGTGATTTTAACCAACTTTGATGAACCATAACTTTTGATCCAAAATGAATTAGGTCATGTTCTTGTACTTTTTGAAAAGGGAAAGATCTATTCTACAACTTTCATGACCAAAGTTTTTCCATTTGAAGCTTTCTTGAATCAAAAAGTAAGGGTTGAAAAAGTTGCATAAAATGACATTTTCATGAAAAGTCAAACTTGCCCAAAAAGTCAACTTTGCAAAAACTTGAGATTCTTGAAATTTGTAAACTTCCAACTTCTTCCATGATCAAATAAAGATCATATACAAACAACATGGTGAAGAATGTCCTTTGGTTGGGTCATTGGGGGCCTCAGATGCCCTGATTTTGCACTGACTTGCTTGAGAAGTCAACTCTTGATCAGATGACTTCCCCATGGAATTTCTTCATGAAAATTGATATGCATACTCCCTATACCATATAGAGACCAATGGAAACAAGAATGACCAAAAAAATTGGAGTTATGGCCTCTGAAACCAAAACCCTAATTTTAGGTCATCTGTGTAGTTAAACCTGGCTCTGCATCCACACCATTTCCAGTTCTTGTGATTCTTTGACATTCTTGACTTTGAGAGGATATAATATGATGCTTGAACATACATAGACCCCTTTGAAGTGATTGATGACCTTTGGAATGGCTCAAGAAGCTCTTGGATTGCTCAGATCACAAACCCTAGATGCAGATGACTTAGAATCTATGCAGTGAATCAAAACATGTGATATGAGATGGTATGATTGAGTTTATGCATATGAAATGATCATAAGCCATGGTGAATGGGTGAGGGAAAATTTGGGGTGTTTACAGCTGCCCCTATTCAAACATGAGTTAGCTGTGCAGGATGTAAGCAACGGCTTAACAGGCAAACAAGATAACTTGTGGTTGAATACCAAAGACAGTCCAAAATTTGCACTCACAGAATGAAGAAGAAAAGGGATATAGATTGTAAAGGAAAATAAAGTATATTGTAAAGTGTAGGCGACGGAGGACGACCGTCGAGCAGAGGACGACTGCTGGGTAAAGAGCAATGACGGGGACGGCCAACATGCTGGAAAGTGCGGGAAGCAAAGCGATGACGGGGATGGCCGACATGCTGGGGATAAAAGGTGCTACGATGGGGACGGCCATCAAGTTCATAAAGTAAAGTAGCCAACGATGGGGACGGCCATCGGGCTAAAAAGAAAAGGGACCGCGACGGGGACGGCCATCGGGTTAAAGAATAAATGAAATAAACAGATGATGAGGTACGGTCATCAAAAGTGAAGGACGATCACCTAGCAGGGGACGGCTGCTCTGTTTGGGTTAAGATGAGGGACAGTCATCTAAGGTGGAGGACGACCACCTGGCAGGGTACGGCTGCTGAAAATATCGCGACATAGGACGAATGCCGGATAAAAGGTCAACGATGGGGACGGCCATCGGATGAGCATGATGGAGGACGACCATCAAGAGGTGAAGGACGACTACCTAGCAGGGGACGGCTGCTATCAAGGTTTATCATGACACAGGACGAATGTCAGATAACCAAAATCAACAATGGGGACGGCCATTGGATAAAATGATGAAGGACGATCATCAAAAGGTGGAGGACGACCACCTAGCAGGGGACGGCTGCTAAATATCACGACATAGGACGAATGTCGGATAGAAAATCAACGATGGGGACGGCCATCGGATGAGCATGATGGAGGGCGACCATCAAGAGGTGGAGGACGACCACCTAGCAGGGTACGGCTGCTCTCAGGGTTTATCATGACACAGGACGAGTGTCAGATAAAAAGAAAAAAAACTTTGTTTGGCGATCTATTGGGGAATAGTAAACACGGACGGGCGTTTACATCCAAGAAACAAAAGGTATAAGTGTTTAGATGTTTTGTGTTAAAGATGCGGACGAGCATCCTTAAGACTACGATACGGACGAGTATCGGGTAGAAACAAATACTGACACGTGTTCAAAGATGATGATACGGACGAGTATCAACTGGTTAACAGAGAACACAGACGAGTGTTGAATCTGAAAGGACTCTTCTGGGGAATAGTAGACACAGACGAGTGTCTATTTTCAAGAGGGCGTAGTGTATGGATTAAAGATGCGGACGAGCATCCTTAAGACTGTGATACGGACGAGTATCAGGTAGAAACAAACGCTTGACGCATGCTCTGAGATGATGGTATGGACGAGTACCAACTGGTTAACAAAGAACACGGACTAGTGTTGAATCTGTGGGGATTTTAGCTGTACATTCAAGACACGGACGAATATCTATATAAGTGTGAGTGGTGTATAGATGAGTGTTTAACTGTTGGGGAGAGTGTTTAACTGTTAAGGAGAAGAGTATAGTATAAACAAGTATCTGATGTACAAAGTGTTTATGGACGGGTGTCAAGGAAATGTATATAAGTATGTGTGAGTGCAAAGAGGACGTCTTTGGTTTTCTGCTGGGGATATGACACGGACGGGTGTCAAAAAGTATCTGTAATACGAGTGTTATTGTTTGCAAAGAGTGTTCAGGCGACTTTGCTGGGGAGTACTGACACGGACGGGTGCCAAAGAGAGTATATACTGGTGTTTGTGAATGTGAGGCAACTGATTTTGCTGGGGAATCTCCGCTGGGGATTTTTGGGGGGAAGTATTTTGTATATTGATGGATTATCATTATTCACAAGTGTTTGGTTCCTAACATGGCTTATGATTATGCTATGTGTTTGATTTTACCGTAATGCTCCGTGCTAGACGGAATGCTACGCTTTGTGGGTGAAAATGATGCGAATGCCATGATTATGCAAGGATACTGAACCGGGATTCGGATCCCGTTGCTACGAAGATCTTTGGCCGATCTGCTTGAAATGGACATCCCGGCCGGGGGTGAGATCGTTGGTAGATCTGATGAGATGATATCTGCTTGGGGATATGGGCGCCTTCTGGTATTGTTCTGTTGGAAAAGTGTTGCCTGGCAACCTTGATGGGGAGAAGTAATATGTGGCAAATCAGCTGGGGACCAGGCACTTTGGGTGCTAAGGCTGAGTGTTGATTTGTCAGCTTGCTGGAGTGAAGCTTTCATGCCCCAAGTTGCATTCTGGATACCTGCAATCCTGCAAAGATATAGGAACGCACAAATGATCCCGAGGTACCCCTTACCGGATTCCATCATAGGAGTTTAGACACTTCTGAGAGTAAGTATATTTCCTGCAAGCATGTGATTTTATTATATCTTTTGAAGATGGGCATCTGTATTTATGCAATCAGTTTTTTCTTAAGACATCAGACATTTTTTGCAAATAAAAATGTTCAAAACGAAACATGACTGAAAATATGATTTTATTAATTCATGTGCCCTGAATTGGCAAGATACAGTCAAAGAAACAGATCTCCTGAAATGAGGAGATTGTTACAAATTGAGAAACAAAATGTTGGCAATGTTGTCGACGCTTTAAGGGGCTCCCTCTTTCACCACGATTCGTATGACTTTTGACGTTCTTCTCGTCTTGCTTTCTGAAGAAGGCTGATTCTGATTGAAGCTTGATCCTTTCGAAACTTACCAAGTTGTAAATGATACAGACAAATTCAGAGTGAAGTTGTTCGCTTATTCCCTTATTTTGCATGGATCGCCCTCTCGGGTTTTCAATCCATCGGGATACCCATTTTTGCCTGAGCTGTCCAATGAGGCTTTTCAACTCAGCGGGTGTACGTTTTTTTTGTTTATTTTCCCTTATTTTTGCCCGAGTCTTTTATTCTGTTTTTGACTCGCCGGGATGCCCTATTTTTGCCTGGACTTACATTCTGTTTTTATGTCCAGCGGGTCATTTTTATGCGAAGTATTTTTTAACTGCATCTGAATTCACAGGGGACGGGAAATCTTCACCATCCATGGTGCTGAGCATCAGTGCTCCACCAGAGAAAACTTTCTTTACCACGAATGGTCCTTCATAATTCGGAGTCCACTTGCCCCTGTGGTCTGTATGAGGAGGGAGGATTCTTTTCAGCACAAGATCTCCTACTTGGTACTCTCGGGGCCTGACTTTCTGATCGAAGGCTTTCTTCTTTCTTTTCTGATACAACTGCCCATGACAGATTGCAGCCAATCTTTTCTCTTCGATCAGACTCAGTTGTTCGTATCGGGACCTAACCCATTCTGCTTCGTTCAGTTTAACATCCATTAGTACCCGTAAAGAAGGTAATTCAACTTCGACAGGTAGGACTGCTTCCATACCATACACAAGCTGATACGGTGTTGCCCCAGTGGATGTTCTGATTGACGTGCGGTACACATGCAAGGCAAATGGTAGCATCTCATGCCAGTCCTTATAAGTGACCACCATCTTCTGCACAATCTTCTTGATATTTTTATTTGCTGCCTCAACAGCGCCGTTCATCTTTGGCCTGTAAGGAGAAGAATTGTGATGTTGAATTTTGAAGTCCCGGCATAGCTCTGCCATCATTTTGTTGTTCAAGTTGGAACCATTATCAGTAATGATTCGTTCGGGAACTCCGTATCGACAGATGATATCTCTCTTCATAAATCTGGCTACCACTTGTCTTGTAACATTGGCATAGGAAGCTGCTTCGACCCACTTGGTGAAATAGTCAATGGCAACCAGGATGAACCTGTGGCCATTCGAAGCAGTTGGCTCAATCTTTCCAATCATGTCAATGCCCCACATAGCGAAAGGCCAGGGTGAAGACATCACATTCAAAGGATTGGGAGGCACATGCACCTTATCTGCATAAATCTGGCATTTATGGCATTTCCTGGCATAGGTACAACAGTCGGCATCCATTGTGATCCAATAATAGCCTGATCTCAGCAACTTCTTAGCCATGGCATTCCCTCCCGCATGGGTACCAAAGGATCCTTCGTGCACTTCGTGCATTAACAAGTCCGCTTCTGCCTTATCAACGCATCTGAGGAGTACCATATCAAAGTTTCTTTTGTACAGGGAACCATCAGTGTTCAGGAAGAAACTTCCAGCAAGCCTTCTCAAAGTCTTCTTATCATTGGAAGATGCCCCAGGTGGGTATGTCTGATCCTCCAAGAAGCACTTAATGTCGTGGAACCAAGGTTTATCATCTTTAACAACATCCGCTGCGAACACATATGCTGGTCTGTCAAGTCTGGACACTGAGATCTGAGGTACAAAGTTGGCAGCCTGAACTTTGATCATGGACGAAATGGTAGCCAGAGCATCTGCAAACTGATTCTCGTCCCGAGGGATATACTCAAGCTTGACTGTTGTAAAGAAAGTAAATAACCTCCTTGTATAATCCCTGTAAGGTAACAGATGATCCTGGTGGGTGTACCATTTGCCGTTGGTTTGATTGATTACTAGAGCTGAATCTCCGAACACGGTCAATGTATTGATCCTAAGGTCAATAGCTTCCTCAAGACCCATAATGCAAGCTTCGTATTCAGCTTCGTTGTTAGTGCAGTTGAAAGTAAGTTTTGCCGAGAAAGGCATATGAACTCCTTTAGGTGTAATGAGTACTGCACCAACACCACGACCATTCATATTAACAGCCCCATCAAACATCATGGTCCATTCTTCTTCCGAGTCAGGCCCTTCAGTGTGAATAGGCTCTTCATGATCTTTTGCTTTTATGAACATGATGTCTTCATCAGGGAAGTCAAATCTCATAGGCTGGTAATCATCAATAGGTTGCTCAGCAAGATATTCAGACAACACACTGCCCTTGATGGCTTTTTGAGATGTGTATTGGATGTCATATTCTGTAAGAATCATTTGCCATCTTGCAACCCGTCCGGTAAGTGCTGGCTTCTCAAATATGTACTTAACTAGATCCATCTTTGAGATCAACAAAGTTGTGTGGGTCAACATATACTGTCTCAGTCGGCGAGCAGCCCACACTAAAGCACAGCAAGTTTTCTCGAGCAGTGAATAATGTTGTTCACAGTCGGTAAACTTTTTGCTTAGGTAGTATATTGCATACTCTTTTCGACCAGACTCGTCATGCTGGCCCAGCACACACCCCATTGACCCTTCTAATACTGTCAAGTACATTATCAGAGGTCTTCCTTCGACTGGAGGCATAAGGATTGGAGGTTCTTGTAGGTATTCCTTGATCTTGTCAAAAGCCTTCTGACAGTCTTCATTCCACCTGACCGTCTGTTCTTTTCTCAACAATTTGAACAAAGGTTCACAGGTTGCCGTAAGGTGAGATATGAACCTGGAAATGTAGTTCAATCGACCTAAGAACCCTCGAACCTCCTTCTCTGTCTTTAGTGCAGGCATCTCTTGAATAGCTTTGACCTTATCAGGGTCAACTTCAATCCCTTTCTCGCTCACAATGAATCCCAGCAGCTTACCAGATCGCACCCCGAATGTGCATTTGTTGGGGTTCAACTTCAGTTGGTATTTCCTCAGACGCTTGAATAGTTTTAGCAGATTTACCAGGTGATCTTCTTCAGTGAGGGACTTGGCAATCATGTCATCCACATAACACTCGATTTCTTTATGGATCATATCGTGGAATAATGTTACCATAGCCCGTTGATATGTTGCACCGGCATTCTTGAGCCCAAATGGCATTACCTTGTAGCAAAACGTGCCCCAGGGTGTGATGAAGGTTGTCTTCTCCATGTCTCCGGGTGACATTTTAATCTGATTGTATCCTGAAAATCCATCCATGAAGGAGAATACCGAGAACTGAGCCGTATTATCCACCAATACATCAATGTGAGGTAAAGGGAAGTCATCTTTCGGGCTGGCTCTGTTCAGATCCCGGTAGTCAACACACATCCTTACTTTGCCGTCTTTCTTAGGCACGGGTACTATATTAGCAACCCATGTTGGATAGCTAGTTACGGCAAGGAACCCGGCGTCCCATTGCTTTTGTACCTCTTCTTTAATTTTCATTGCCATGTCTGGGCGAGTACGGCGCAGTTTCTGTTTAACCGGTGGGCATTCTTCTCTTAAGGGCAGCTTGTGCACAACAATGTCGGTGTCCAACCCTGGCATATCTTGGTAGGACCAAGCAAACACGTCTACATACTCTTGAAGCAGGTCAATCAGTTGTCTCTTCACTGAATCTTGTAAGCAGGCCCCGATTTTAACTTCTTTCACATCTTCATCTGTACCAAGATTGATCGTCTCTACCTCCTCCTGATGAGGAGTGATAACCCTTTCCTCTTGTCTTAACAACCTGGCTAGCTCTTCAGGAAGCTCATATTCTTCTTCAACCCCTTCATCAGCTTGATTGATCGGATTGTCAAAGTCATACGAAGTCATAGCCGTGCTGTTGTCGGTGCTGTCTGGAAGGCACTCTCTGCAAGGGTTCAGTTTGTTCATTTTAGTGATTTGATTTTAATCTTATTTAGAAAAGTGAAATAAAGTTAACATTTTGAAAACACTACCATTTATTTTTTGTACAAAAAGAAAAATGGAAAAACAGTGAGCGGAAAAGAAAAAGGTTCATTTGCAAAAGATGTATGATATTTCATTGATTAATCTTGTTGCACAAAAATTACAGATGGCCCGATTACAAAATGAGTCTTGTCATCTTGGGAAAGATGCAAGACTTTGATGCATGCTATAAAGATACAGGAAATAATAATTACTCTGCAGGAGTAACTCTTATAATTTCCTGGGAAGACCAGTTTGAGATACTGCTCCCCGGGATCTTTGGACGGATCCAACTCTCCAGGTTGCGGTCGCCTTCATCCTCGTCTTCCAAATTGTTGACAGCATCGGGGGTGAGCATCCCCCCACTAACAAAGTTGGGCTCCTTAGCAGCCTCTGCTTGATCTTGTTGAGTTGATTTGTAACCCAACCCAAATCTATCCTCTTTCTTCTCCACAGGTAACAGTTTGCCCCAACCTTGGGCAGTTCCTTCTTCAACAACCTTCCGGGCTTGTTGGTATGATGTCATTGAGGTTCCAGGTACATCAGATGTTTCATTTATGTTCAAAGCCTCAAACCCTTGACTCATAGTTTCATGGATCTCCCCATCCATCTCAATATATTTGTAGGTAGCCAGGTGGCTAACAAAGATATCTTCCTCTCCACAAATAGTAACGACTTGGCCCTCCCACTCGAATTTTAACTTCTGGTGAAGGGTTGAGGTCACGGCGCCAGCGGCGTGAATCCATGGCCTACCCAATAAACAGCTGTAGGCAGGCTGTATATCCATCACGTAGAAGGTCGTTTTGAAAGTTTGTGGGCCAATCGTTATGGGCAACTCAATTTCTCCCAGAACTGATCTCTTAGAACCATCAAAGGCTCTTACTACTAAGTTACTGGGACGTAATGCCAATCCGTCATACTCTAGCTTCACAAGGGCTTTTTTAGGTAAGACATTGAGGGATGACCCTGTGTCTACCAGCACATGGGAAAGAACTGCACCTTTACATTCCATGGTAATGTGCAAAGCCTTGTTATAATTGCGGCCTTCCGTAGTCAAATCAGTGTTGGTGAACCCTAGTCCATGACCAGCATTAACATTTCCAACCACAGCTTCCAACTGATTGACGGTGATCTCTTCTGGCACATAAGCTGCGTGCAAGACTTTTAGTAGTGCGTTCCGATGAGCCTCGGAGCACATAAGCAATGATAGGATTGAGATCTTGGAAGGCGTCTGGTGAAGCTGATCCACTATTTTGTAATCACTTTTCTTGATGATTATCATGAACTCATCAACTTCTTGATCAAAAGGTGTTTTTAAAGCCTCCTTAACAATTTGCTCTTCTTGCACCAGGCTCTTCCCTTTTGCCTTGGCAGCAGCTTCTGCTTCGGCAGTGGGTCTTTGCATTTGTGGAACGAAGAGACGTCCGCTTCGAGTGAAGCCTCCGCCTCCTCCCACATTATCTATTTGTGGTGCAGGGGTTGATGATTCAAAAGTGATTTTCTGTCCTTCGCAGTATAGATCGGAGCCGTAATGCCAGGGGATGGCATTACTGCTTTCATAAGGTACTGGTCCAGGCACCGTGATGGTGACTGGACTGATGGCAGCTGCAGAAGGGACTGTGATAGTTTGTGGATCATAGTATATTGTGATCGGTGCTCTGATAGGAGTGGCATTTTGAGAGTTGTAGGCAGAGTCATTTTCAGGATCATAATAAATTGTAACCGTTGAGACATTTGCTGCTGAAGTTGTAGGAGACATTGTTGGAAGGATGGGTGTTGTTGTTGTAGGAGTTTCTGAATGAAGTGGTGCTGAAGTTGTAGAAGGGATGTTTGCTGATATCTGGTCTGTTGAAGTAACAGATGAAGCATTTGTCGATGAGATTGAAGAGTTGCTTGGAACAATGGTTGTTGTATTTGTAGAAGACACAGGAATTGTTGCTGATGAGATTGTTGGATTGGTAGGAATTGATGTTGTGATTTGAAGCAGGCCACTCTGGATGAGACCATCTATGCCATCTCTCAAGTTATCACAACCATTCACTGAAATGTTGCAATAAGCACACCCTAGCTCACATCCCGGGAACATTTGACATTCGAGGAGTTGAGCTTTGATCTCTACCAATGGTGTCCGAATCTGACCCACACTGGTTATCAAGTAAGACGGTTTGTCTTCTTCAATAGCATTGATTCTGGGGCCACCATGGTTTGGCATAGGGTTCTTGTTAACATTTGGTGGTGGTGCAAAATTCAGAGCTTTAGAATCTACCAAGTCCTGTACCTTCATGTGCAAAGCTCTGCACTTCTCTGTACTATGCCCAGGTGCATTTGAATGAAAAGCACATCTGGCGCTGGCGTCATAATTCCTAGGCAAACTGGCAGGATCTGGAGGTGCCAACGTCCTTAGCTCAACCAGGTTGAGTTTCAGGAGTTGTGGCAGTAATGTGGCATATGGCATAGGGATCGGATCGATCACCCTATTGGCCTAAGAAGGTCTTTGTTGGAACGGTCTTTGCTGATTGTTGTTGTTGGTGTTGTTGTAGTTTCTCTGAGGAGGATACTGATTTTGTTGCTGATAATTTTGTCGCTGTGGTTGATAAACTGGTTGTGGATGAATTGGAGCGGGAATGGTGACTGCTGCCACAGACCTATGAACATATTGGGGCATGCCCCTGTTGGTATGGATAGCATTGGTCTCACCAGTTCTTCTTGGGCCCGCAAAAGGCTTCCTTGTGTTGCTGGATGAGCTGGCACCGTTGTCAGAAATTTTGCCCATCTTTAACAGGCTCTCAATTCTTTCTCTAGCTATAACGACATCTGCAAAGCTGGTAGAAGAGAAATCAGCCAACATGTCAATGTATGTTCCTTGGAGGGTATTCATAAACATATCTGCCATCTCCCTCTCTGACATAGGTGGCTGGACAGCAGCAGCCAACTGCCTCCACCTTTGGGCGTACTCCCGGAAGCTTTCTCTAGATGATTGTGACATCCCCATCAGGAGGGTCCTGTTGGGTGCCATATCTAGATTATACTGATATTGTCTGATGAAGGCCTCTGCCAGGTCTTTCCAACATTTGACGGTCGCTCTAGTCAGATGGGAGTACCATTCCCTTGATGCTCCAGTTAAACTATCCTCAAAATAAAACATCCATAGCTTCTCGTCCATAGTATATGCTTTCAAGCTCCCCAGAAAGGATTGTAAGTGGGTCCGTGGGCAAGAAGTCCCGTTATACTTCTCAAAACAAGGAGGCTTAAACTTATGGGGAATCCTGACCCCGTCCACCAAGCCCATGTCCATAACATCAAAGCCCAAAGAGTTTTGAGACTCCAAGGACCTTAATTTTTCAGCAATTTCATCTAGCCTTCTGTCATAGGCCTCCTCCCCAGCACCCATTACTATGAATTGATCCTCCTGGGGGTCTTCTTGTAGCACTCTACCTGCAGTGGCAGTCCCTTGAACATTAGCAGGAATGTTGATCTCTGGGTGAAGGTGGGGTCCAAATACAGGGGGTTGACATGAGGTTGGACCCTCTCATTGTTGCTTGTCCCAGCAGTCCCTATATGGGGGTCTTCCTGATTCTGCCTTTCTACCATTGCTCTCAATCTTTCTTGGCTCTGAGCCATGTTGTTCATCACTTCCATAAACTGCGACATCTGAGTTCTCATTTCCAATCTTTCATTGGCCATTTGGTTCCTGACCTCCGCAAGGTCCTGTTGTACCTGGTCCATTTGTATGCCTGGAAGGTTGTTACGGGTTGGATATCGGTGTGGACGGTTGAGTGGAAATACCCGACGTCGAGCAATAGTTCCTGAATATCACAACAGAGTTAGCAACAATGACAAAATAAACCTACAAAACAAACAAAGGGTTAGCATGCAATGCAGTATGCTTATTTGTTTCCAAGGTATCCGGCTTGGCACTTGGTTTTGACCCTTCCAGACCCTCGAAGATACTGTTGATGTTGCTTTAAAAAAACTCAAATGGAACAGACTGATACATATATTACAAAAGGCAAATGATACATAGTTTGTCCTTTACAAAACATGCCCTCTGAGGGGTCAAAATACATCATAAGAAAATAAAAGTACATGAAATGAAAACAACAACAAGCAAAAGTCAGACACCAAGACCAAACTCATCCTCCTGAACTTCCTTGAGAAGTGCTTCAGTCACAGGATCAGCTGGACGCTCCGTGAGATTTCTGATAAGGAGATTCCGGGTAGTAACAGCTGCAGTTAGCTTCTTGTGTTGACTCTGGTCTTTTGACCTCTTCACTCCAGCTCTGATCTTTAGCTCTGAGATCTCCCTCTGGGCTGCTGCCAGGGCTTCCTGCTGCTTTTTTGCACCAGCTTCCAGCTGCTTGATCTTGTCCTGAGTCCTCTTATCTTCCAGAGTACGAGCTTCGGTGATCCTGACCCACCTAGCTTGACTCTCCTTCAGGTACAAATCAGTCCTGGCCTTCTGGAACTGGGCTTCCTTGCAGGCATTCTTCAAGATCTGCTCTCCAGCCCTAGACTTCTTGATGTAATCCTCAAACTTCTCAATTTTAGCCAGATGCTCCACTTTCAATTTTTCCAACCTTTCAATATCCAACCTACCATCACTCCTCTCCCAGAGGATCTTCTGTAGAGCTTGAGTCAACTTCTCATTTCTTTCTTTCAAACTCTCAAACTCCTTTAAGCTGACAGTGACAGGAGGTGGTGCTGAGGATGGCCCAGGTATATCCTCCATGGTGAAGGGCATCCCAGAAAATTGAGCCCTGGCATGGGACCACTCATAGTATTGTGATGATGCCACATTGTTGCACTTCCCCAGAATGGTTATTCCTTTAGTCTGAACATTGTCCCAGGCCCAGGCTGCCTGCCTGACAATAGCCAGATTAGGCTTGTTCTCACAGTAAAGAGTCTCAGCCAAGTCTTGTGCCTTAGGAGTGTGGACCAATGCATAGCCCAGTTGTCTTTTGAATAGCAGAGGGTTGTAGTTGATGCAACCCTTAACTCCTATCAGGGGTACATTGGGAAACTGCCCACAACTGGTAATGATGTCCCTGCCTTTTGTGCTTTGAGTGCACCACCTGATATCAGCTGAGGTCAAAGCAGTGAGTCTTCTAGCCCAGTTTCTCTGCTGATGAGGATTCAAAAATGCATCTGTCTTGGGCAAATGCTTGAGAAGCCAAGTATGGAACAAAGGAGCACAGCACCTTACTAATCTTCCCCTCTGCTTTTCATTCCTTTGGTGCACTGAGTAGTAGAAATCCCCCAATAAAGTGGGTACTGGGTTCCTCAGAATGAAAAGGTGGATTGCATTCTTGCTAATGAATCTAGGCTCATCTGCAAATAATATAATCCCATATATGCTCAGGGCCAATAAAGCACAGACTGCTTTCCACTCTCCCAAAGAAGCCTTCAGGGTAGCTTGAGAGATCAAGAAATCCAGATGCAGGCCAGAGATTCCGGCCTTAGTAGTCATATGCTGCCCAATCAGAACTGGTTCCAGATGCAATGCCTTTGCTATCTCCTCATTACTTGGGAAAGCCATCTCAGGGTTGAAGGGGACTCCACCCCTGATAGGTATACCAACCAATGATGAGTATTCCTCCAATAAAGGTCCCAACTGGAAATCCTGAAAAGTGAAACACCTCAGAGGGGGATCATAGAACTGTAAGCAAGTATGAATCAAGCTCCTCTGTGAAGGGTCCAAATCCATAACCACATCAAGTATGCTTCCATAGTGTTCCCTGAACAGTGGTATATGGTCTGGAGTAACCAGGGTCTGAATCCTCCTGATGTCAGCTAGCTCAGGCTGAAAGAAATGGTAGGAGATATTACTCTTTTTAGGTGCCATGTTGTTGAAGAAGAGTTGAGACAGGTGCTGATGATCACACTGAAAATGGGCCACTGACTGGCTGGTGCAGGTGACTGGAGCAGATAGCTGATAGCTGAAGTATATGCTGATGAAGATAGGTCTATGCTGATGATGGGGTCAAAACCAAGCCAAAAATAAAGGATGGATACCCTGAAACACAAATAAGCAAATGTTAAAATGATGCAATGATGATGTATGCAAATGATATGCAAGGGTTTGTGACTGAGCTGGATCTAATCAAATGCTCTGATGTAAGTCTATGTATGTTCAAGAAATCCAGATGGAGGTCTATAAGTCCAGTAACCAAGGTGGGGGACTCAAATAAAGAGTCACATGTCCAGGGTTTAGAATCACTAGAACTGTTCCAACATGGAGTATTCTTAATCAAATCAAAGTAACAGGGTATGCTGAGGTCAAGGGTACCTGCAAACCTGTAAACAGCCCAACCCCCTCACAGGTGGTGTTCTAAAACAAGGATCCTCAGACTTGGATCAGTTATGAGAAGTGTAAACACTTCTAACCCGGAGGTACAGTGTTTATAATAACCATAAAAGATCCTCCTCTAATTCACCTCAGTTTCTGAAGGTCAATACTAAAGGTCATCCAGACTTAGCAGGCTTCCCAGATAGCCCTAGTACTGCAGGAAATCTGCAACACAGAGTTCTCAAGAAGAAACCCATATCTGAACCGTGTTTCATATTCCCGCACCAGACCGAGATGGAATGGGAAAGAATATGAACCACTCTATCCTAGGTGTCACTCAGGTCCCAGGTATAGGACCTTAACTCTCAATAGAACCCCCACCCACCAAAGCAACAAAAAGATCCAGCCAGCACAGTATGACAGTATGATATATGTAAAGCTATAAAGAAAGCAATAAACAAAACTGTACATAAAGCAATAAACAAAATGAATATACAAACACAAATAGCACATAACACCCCAATAAACACAAATCAAACAAGCGCTAGGAGGAACCCACAAAAAGAACCAGAAGCCCTGGTTGCAATATAAGGTTCCTCAGCAGAGTCGCCAAGCTGTCGCTCCCGATAAATGGGAATGGCCCAAATAAAGGTACAGACGCGAACGGTCAGCGAGAGGGACAATGAGAACACACAGCAGTGAACTCACTGGAGAAGAAAAGAGTCGCCAGCTAGGCATTTTTATCCCGTAGGAAAGGCAATGCTGCATAGACCTAGAAAGATATGGACAAGACGGTTGCGAACCAGAGAGACTGAGAAAGGGGGTTGGTTACAACCTGGGAAGGTATTAGCACCCAGATTGTCCGCCGTACTCGACGGGATCCACGCTTAAAAAGATTTGTGTTTTAAAGGGGTAGTGTCAGTGTAATCTGTGTATAGAGGGCTGGAACAGAATGTACAGGTGTCAGTGTAAAAGAAGTGTGAAGTGTATAAGTGATATGAAGTATGAAAGTGTCAGTGTAAGGACAGGGGTGAAATGCTCAAGATCATGAGGCTAAAAGAATAAAGCTGGAAAGAGGGGGATATACAGAGACTTTTTGTTCGATAACTGTTAAGTTATGCCTACGTATCCTCTCGTGCAATGAGGAAGTCAGAACACCGTAGTTCGACCCAAAGAGACTGAAAGATGAATTGACTTGTGAACTGCTTGCTTGTCTATGCTCAAGTGTATGACCTGTCTGGCTCAGGTGCAAACTGTCTTGCATTAGACGGAAGAAGCAAGTTCTCGTTTATGAGTGAAGATGATGAGAAAAGAATCCCGAAGGAGACGATTATTGTTTGTTTTTGTTTTCAATATTTTATTGCTTTTTGAAGATTTGTCATAAATTAATGAGCTTAAGCCTAAACCAATGGGTTAGTAAACTCATCACATCTTCCCTCTGATTAGGGGTAATGAGAATACCTTAAGTGTGAAGTCAGCTTCTCACACTTAATCACCTTTGATGTAGGATTAAGATCATTAACCTACTTGTGATTATTTAGATGTTTTTGTGATTTTTGTTTAGTGTTGAGTAATGAGATTAAGCCATAATCAGGGATTAAACAGACTCATTACACCATCCTAATAGAAGGATAATAGATGAGAATGTTTAAGCTGAGGAAGACTCCTCAACTTAATCCATGATTAGGGATTAAACTCATGACAAAACAAAGCCTTTATTAAGTGGATTTTAGTTAATGGTGAGATGATGAAGTGTTTTTTAGGGTTTGTAAGACAACTTGAGGGGGACTTGTCCATTAACACTAGGGTTAGTCCTTCTTAACCAATTAAGGAAGAATTAGAACCCTAATGCAAGGCCCAAGTTACAAGCTTGATGTCTTGATGATTATTAAGTGAATTGATTAAAGGAGTTAAACATATTAAGGGTTTAACACTTAGGATTAAAGTTATACACTCCATCCTAATAGAAGGATGCAGGCATAAGCTTAATCACAAAGCCTTAAAGCCTTTAGGGTTTAGTCCCTGATTATGAGGTGAGAAGAGAAGACTCAAAAGAGACACAAAGGTAAAACTAAGTGGGGAGACTAATCAAAACCCTAATCATTGTCATGCTTGGTTGTTCCTAAGGTTTGTGAGGTTTGCAAGAAAGATCTTCAGAGGAACCACCAGGAAGCAGATGAAAGGAGCAATGAGAAGCAAAGTAACTTGCTTCATTCAAGAAGTCAAGTCACTTGAAGAAAAGAAAGTGAGAAGAGGGAGAATGAACAAGCTCAACTCAAACACAGAACAAAATGCAGCAAGGATGCATGAAAGAGATGAAGAGAAGTTGTGAGAAGTGAAGGCAAATTCACTTCTCAAAGTTACTTACCACCTGAAAAGTTAGAAAGGAAATGCAATGCAATGCAAAATGAAATGAAATGGCATGATGAGAAACAAAACCAGAAGCATATGTGAGATGATAATGATGCTATGAGATGCTGCAAACATGAATCAAGACATGAGGATGATCATATGAACCAATGGATGCAGATGAGACAAGTTAAGAACCATGAACATACATGAAAAGTTATGAAATGTAAATGGCATACAACATGGCAAATGCAAGATGCAATGAACAAACATGCTTTCAATATGTCTTAAGATGTCCAATGAATCAAAAGAATGCATAAAATGCTATGGCAAGTCAAGATATGATTGCAAATGCAAGATGGATGCATATGGAAGCCCAAATTAGGGTTCATGATCAAAGCATCAAACACAAACCAAAATCAGAAGCAAACACCAAGATACAAAATTGAAAATACACTCAAAGGATCCCTAAACCTATACCAACTCACTGCCCAAAGGAGAAGTTCCAACTCTTAACCTAATTCAAGTTATGATTTTCCTAAGTTATCTAGGGTTTTAGGGTTCCTTAACAAGAAAAATGCCAAACAAATGGAAAATGAAAGATCAAATCATGGCCATTTAACCTTACAAACTACATGATATGCTAAATGTAACACGGTGGGAGAACTGACTTTAGTTAAATGTTGCGGATAGCAAGAGTCGCCACCGACTTTTATTTTATCCAAAGGAAAGGGCATAAAAGAACAGGAAAGACCTTAAAAGATTTTTTGGGTCCGGGGGGTAGGTTATGTAAAGGGAAGGTGTTAGCACCCTTTACATCCATGGTTATCCATGGGCTCTTAGTTACTTAGCTCACTTTTGAATTGTTTTTGAAAATGTGAAGTGTGTGAATAGAAAATTTTCATAAGAGTTAATAATGATCCATGTACGGATGCGTAAAAACTTGTGTTTGAAAATTTGTTTGAAATTTGTTAAGTGTTTGAAATTTTGGAATGAAGTGAGCAAGCAACTATGAGGTACCTACCCTAAAGTTTAAGTCTTTTATGTTCTTTATCCTTTAAATGGTAAGACTATCCCTATTATTAAGGAATAGGTAGTCATTACCTTGGATGTGAGGGACATATGAGGGACATCTGTTTTATGAAGGCAACTGTGGGGTGTATTAAGCATTCAGGAGGGACTGTCATCATTATTCGAAAGGGACTTGATCTTTATGAAAGGCAACCATTAGGGACTTGATGACTTTTCTTTTAAGGGACTTGCTTTATACACCCCACTTGACCTTTTTTGGATAGGCAACATTGAGGGATAGCCCTAGAAAGTGAGATGGCGATTAAAAATCGACTTACGTGTGTGAGTGTTTAATTTATATTTATCTTAAAATTTTAAATGATCTAAATTTAATTTTAAATATAATACATGTTTTACACTCCCAATATTACTAACCATAGCATAAAAATTAAATAAATTACATATTTACAAAATTTACACCAAGGAGCAATTACATAATTATAATAAACAATTAAAATAAATGGCAAATAAATAAATATAAATAATAAGCAAAAATAAATAAATAGGCAATAATAAATATAATAGGGGTTAGTAATAATAAGAAGTAAATAAGGTTAGTGAAATAATAAGCATCATTAAAAAAAAACTAATTGAATTAGTAATAATATGGTTAGTAATAACAATAATTAAAATAAATAGAATTAGCAAAAATATTATAATAACATGATAAACACAAAATTATATTTTTAATATAGACATTTATTTAAAAAATAAGAACAATTAAAGGATTATGGTAATATTTTAATTTATGTACAAATTATTAGTTATTTATAATTACAAAATTAAATTATTATAGGTTTAATTGTTTCTAAACACATATTAAAAATTATTTTTATATAATTTAGGTTATAAACAAATTAAAAAAAATATTTACATATTATATATAAGAAAATAAGTTATAATTATGTTTAAATATTATATTTACAAAAATTAATCATATTTTACAAAATTTTATATCAAGTATTATATTTACAAAATTTAATTTTTATTAATCATTATATTAAATAAATATGTACATAGTAATTATATTTATAAAATTTAATTATGCTAAATATTATATGTACAAAAATTAAGTTAGAAAAATGAAATTAGGTTTTATCAATTGTTTAGAGAAAATCAATTAGTATTTTATAAAATTAGGGTTTAGAAAATATATTTTTTAAGGGTTTATAATATAATATACCAAAATTATTTTAATTAATATACATATATTATAATTTAATTACATAAAAGAAATAATTTTTGAATTAAGAAAATATGATTTTTTGAATATTATAAACATTGCATAACATTTTATAGAATTATTTTATTATATATAATTATTAATAAAATCTAAATTAATTAAGCAAAACAAAATAAAATAAGAAAAAAAAACAAAACAAACCTGGCTGGGATTTGAACCCAGGAGGCTTTGGTTACCAACAGCAAGACATACCACTCAGCCATCAGCGCGCAGGCAACAAGGAAGTGAGTTCTATTGGTTTTGTTCTTTGTCACAAAAATCCAGGAAAAATAAAAGAAACAAAAGGCCTGGGGGAGGATTGAACCCAGGACCTTTGAACACTCAAGCGCATGCATAACCACCCGGCTGGAAGAGCCCATCTGATATTTGAATGACAATGTAACATAATATATTAAGTTTCTTTTTTAACCTGAAAAATAAGAAAAAATAATGCACCAGCCAGGACTCGAACCAACGCCATCACGCAACACACAAACCAACATTACCACTGGGACAAGTTGTGCGCTTGTGACATAAACAGAAACAAAAACATATTATTTTTAAACAACAATTTAAATTCAGATTTCGCGCCAGCCAACTTCTTCTTCTCCAAATTTCCTGCGAAATTTCCTTCCCTTTTTCCTGCGAAATTTGTTGCGAGTTCTTCATTATTTCAAACCTGCGAAAACCAAACTCCAACAAAACAGTATTGATTCATGAAATTAATTAGTGTTTTATGATCCTCACAGTCCATATAACATCTCTATGTTCTCCAAATTTATTTAAATTCAGTAAATCATTAAGCCCTAATTTCAGAGGTGAAACCCTAACAATGGCCGATTCTGATTCAAGCCATGAACCTTTGGTTTAATGATCCAGAAACAATCTACATAGCACCACAAACAACATTATGTAAACAAAATTCAATAATATACAGTAAATCAATGGAATCGAAAAAAATATTTCCAAGCACAAGATGGATTCGGGTTGGACAATATGTCATGGTATTGATGCATATGAGTGATGGTTTATGATCAGAGAAGTCCAAGGAAGCTCTCCATGTTCTTGTTTTACCTTCTAGAGCCCTAAATCCAAGAATCCAAATGTGACTTTTGTGAAGGATTTTTGAACAATGGAACTTACTTTTGGAGGCAGAGAATTCGTGGCTTGATGATTGAGTTATGTTTAGTACTTATAGGTGAGTGAATTAGGTCAATAAAATTGATTGATCATGTGGAAAAATTGATATGAAAAGATTCAAGTTGATCACACTTTGAAAATCAAATATTCTTGCATTAAGGCTTGCTATTTTGGGACAAATCTTATGATTTCCTTCCTCTTCAATTCCAATTATCATTTAAGTCATTCTAGAAACTCAATCCAAATAAAATCTCTTATTTTCATATTTTATTTTTATTTAAAATGATTTTTAATGAATTAAATCAAAATAAATAAAAATAAAAATAATAAAAATATGATTTTTAATGGTTTGGGTCGTGCATAGTGCTATTGTATGGATTGAGTCATAATTTGACAAGCCCATTTGGAAGAAATTGGTTCTAAACCTCCTTTTTCATCATAAACCAACTCAAAATTTCCCAACTTTGCAAGGGCACATATCCTTCAATTTTAATGCTATGAGGGTGTTCTTGGACATTTTGGAAAGCTTTAAGAGTCCTCTAACCAACCCCACTGGTTTCATGTCCATATCATTTACCAATCTCAAGTTATGCCCTTTTGAAGTTGTTGACTTTTTGTTGACTTTCAAAAGGACCTATAATGTCTTAGCTCATAACTTCCAAATGAAGCATTTTTGGGCTTGGCTTGTGAGACACAAAGTTGTAGAGAATTCAATTTCCTTCAAAATGAGCTTTGGATGGAGACTTGGTGATGAAGTATGTGAAAGTTATGGCTGGTCAAAGTTCAGTTGACTTTTATTGAGAAAACCCTAATTTAGAAACTCCTGATTCTTGATGATCTGAAATCTCCTTGATGAATCATGATCAACCCTTGATCAAATGATGAATTTTACTTCATATACTTGATGTTGGCAAAAAATCATGAAGTTTGACTTTGGTTTGACCACAGTTGACCTCAGTTTGACTTTTTAACTGCTTTGACTGATTTTGACTTATCTGATCATCTGACTGAGCAAACTTTTGAGAAAAGTCTTGAAACTTGTCATGGGGGTTCTTAAACATATATAGGATGTTATGAAGCTCACTTGAAGTCTTGTAAGTTCATTTAGCCTGATTAAAGTCAAAACCCTAGTTTTGGATGCACTGCTTAGGAGGTGCATTGTCTGAGGGGATTGTCAACTCTTCTGACCAATTGTGAACTTTGTGAACCTTGTGAACCATCATAAAATGTCTTGTGAACCTCATGGGAGGTGTTGTGAAGCTTGTGAACCTTGTGAACCTCATAAAGTGACTTTGTAGACCTCATGAACCTCATGAAAGGTTATGTAAACATTGTGAATCTTGTGAACCTTGTGAACCTTCAAGAAGTAACTTGTAGACTTCATGAACCTCATGAAAGGTTATATAAACATTGAGAAACTTGTGAACCTTGTGAACCTTCATAAAGTAACTTGTAGACTTCATGAACCTCATTAAAGGTCTTGTAAATGTTGAGAAACTTGTGAACCTTGTGAACCTTCATAAAGTAACTTGTAGACTTCATGAACCTCATGAAAGGTATTGAAAGCATTGTGAATCTTGTGAACCTTGTGAACCTTCTTAGCACACAAAGTCTTGTATTGTGAGGGCAAATTTTGGGGTGCAACAGCTGCCCCTGTTCAATTTTCTGAAACCTGAGGGGTTAGATTGGTATGTTTGCCAGTCGTGACCTGGAAGGTTGAAGGGGATTGAACACAAAAGCCCAAAAATTTGCACTCACCAGTGCATAGAATGATATTGATGTTTGGTTGTATATGCTTGAGTGGGCTTAAAGATGCCACTTGGAAGAATTGGAGATGGGCTTAGAGATGCCATCTAAAGAACTGGATGTGGTGATAGCTTTGTGTTGATACTGGATCTCAGTACTAGGTTTTCGTATAGGCCGTCTCTGAATCGTTTATAATTTGAATTTGTTGAATAGACCAGTAGAAATAAATGTTCGTGATGATTATCTCTTTTGGAAATATCTTGAATTAGGGAATAGATCTTTTTACAGACCGTTTGCCTACTCTCCAAGGTCAAAAGAACGTCAGGATTTGTTCTTCTGAAAAAAATCTTGAACCAGGGAATGGATCTTTTTGCAGATCGTTTGCCTGCTATTCAAAAGAACGTCAGGATTTGTTCTTCTGAAAGATATCTTGAACAAGGGGCCAAAAGAGCGTCAGGATTTGCTCTTAAGGGTCACAAGAACGTCAGGATTTGTTCTTCTAAAAAAGTCTTGAACAAGGGGCCAAAAGAGCATCAGGATTTGCTCTTAAGGGTCAAAAGAACGTCAGGATTTGTTCTTCTGAAAAAGTTTTGAACAAGGGGCCAAAAGAGCGTCAGGATTTGCTCTTAAGGGTCAAAAGAACGTCAGGATTTGTTCTTCTGAAAGATGTCTTGAACCAGGGAATGGATCTTTTTACAGACCATTTGTCTGCTATTCGAGGACATCTTGAGTAGTGTATGGATCATTTCTGACCTGTTGTAAATTGTTGATGCTGTTTTATCTCTATGTAACTATCCTGCAAGGAGAATGTTAGTTTATGTTATATGTATGCATGCATAGTATGATGCACCTAAGTAAATGTATTGTGTATTTATGGATATGTATGTTAGAGTATGATGTAAATGATGTATGTATGATATGATGCTGCCTGAAGCGTCTGGATATCTTCGTATAACAACTGCTGGCCAGGGAAAATAAATCCCGATTCGTTGTTGAAGGATATGAGGAACTTATTTCCATCTTGTTTGATAATATATTATACATAACCTCCCGTATGCTGGGGATAGCAAGGTATAGATAACCTCCCGTCTGCTAGGGATAGTATAACCTTTGTCTTCGTTTGATAGTAGGGTAGATATAACTTCCCGTCTTCGTTCGTCGTACCCTTATTGGAAAGTAGATTCCCGAATATCCGTATGAGGATAAAAGAGATGGATATAAATTCCAGGGGAGATAAGACTTTGTGAAGATGGATTCGTCCTACTGAGGGTTTTGTAGTTTTCTTGTAAAGATAAATCGGCGAAGCTTCGTTGAAATCCTTCCCTCGTTCGTCCTTAGTAAATACTATTACTGCATTTTTATGTATTTCTGGTAAACATCAATCATATTAAAAGCATACACGCATTTCTTGTAAACATCAATCATATTCAAAAGCATACATACATTCAAACACAACCAATGGACGTTTCGCTTATGTAAATAGGGTAAAAGTAAATCTGGATTCAAAAGATGGAATTTATTTATATCAAAAAGTGACCCATACACGGGTAAGTTTGTACAAGGAGACATAAACCCTAGTAAGAGGATTTTGTCATAAAGTTTTTACAAAACAGAGAAAATCAGCTATGTGGGAAACAATCCTATTGAGTTTCAATTCTACTATTGCCATTATCTTCAAGTATCTCATCTTCTGCTGTTGGGACGGAAACGATTGGATTGAGCTTTATCTGTTCGAGCTTGAGTAAGTAGTACAACTGGTTGCAGTTTTATGGGTGATCCAAACGAGACATAGTCATACGCTTTAATCCCTAACTTTTGCCTGGATTGCCCTTTCAGGTTTTCAATCCACCGGGATACCCTTTTTTGCCCAAGCCGCCTTTTCAGGTTTTCGACTTGCCGGGTGTACATCTTTTTATATATATCCCTAATTTTTGCCCGAACCCTTTTGGTTCGCCGGGATGCCCTTATTTTTGCCTAGGCCTGTCAACCTAGCGGGTCTCTTTTTATGCGTAGTATTTTTTTACTATGTTTGCATTTACAGGCTGTGGGAAGTCTTCACCATCCATAGTAGTGAGTATCATGGCACCTCCTGAGAACACTGTCTTGACTACAAATGGTCCTTCATATGTTGGAGTCCACTTGCCCCTAGGATCACCCTGTGGTAATATGATACGCTTGATTACCAAGTCACCAGCCTGATATACCTTTGGCTTAACCTTCTTGTTAAAAGCTTTGATCATCCGTTTCTGGTACATCTGGCCATGACAAACTGCTGCTAACCTCTTCTCATCAACCAAATTTATCTGGTCAAGTCGAGTCTAGATCCAATCATCTTCATCCAAGCCTGCATCCTTCATAATTCTTAAGGAGGGGATCTGAACTTCAATGGGCAGGACTGCTTCCATACCATAGACTAAGGAGAATGGGGTTGCCCCTGTTGAAGTGCGTATCGTAGTACGATAACCATGAAGAGCAAAGGGTAACATCTCATGCCAATCCTTGTAAGTAACAGTCATCTTCTGTACAATCTTCTTAATGTTCTTATTAGCAGCTTCAACTGCCCCATTCATCTTTGGGCGATACGGAGAAGAATTGTGATGCTTAATCTTGAACTGCGTGCAGAGATCAGTAATCATAGTGTTGTTCAGATTAGAGCCATTGTCAGTGATAATCCTTTCAGGGATGCCATACCTACATATGAGATTATTCTTAATGAATTGAGCCACAACATTCTTGGTAACAGATGCAAATGAAGCTGCCTCCACCCACTTCGTGAAGTAATCAATAGCAACCAGGATGAAACGATGCCCATTAGAAGCAGTAGGCTTGATCTCACCAATCATATCAATGTCCCACATGGCAAAGGGCCAAGGAGCAGTCAACACATTCAATGGTGATGGAGGTACATGGACTTTATCAGCATAAATTTGACACTTGTGACAAGTTCTGGAGTGTTGATAGCAATCAGCTTCCATGGTAGACCAATAGTAACCTGCTCTCAATATCTTCTTTGCCATAGTATGACCACTAGAATGAGTGCCAAAGATTCCATCATGCATATCTTCCATAATCTTAATTGCTTCCTTCTTATCCACACAACGAAGCAAAGTTGAATCATGATTGCGCTTGTACAAAATGCCATTACTCAAAAAGAACTTAGCAGAGAACCTTCTCAGAAATTTCCTGTCTTTGACAGATGCCCCTTCAGGGAACTCCTGAGCTTCCAGATATCTTTTCACTTCATAGAACCAAGGCTTCTCCTCTGCCCCTTCAGTGTCAATCTCATTGCAGTATGCAGGCTTTTCAAATCTATCAATAGTAATCTTGGGAGCTTCATCATCCCAGCTGATCTCAAACATAGATGCCATGGTAGCTAATGCATCTGCCAACTGATTCTCTCTTCGTGGAATATGTCCAAAGGTAATCTCTTTGAAATGTGGGATCAAAGACAACACATGCTCTCTGTAAGGAATGAGGTTATCATGCTTAGTATCCCAATCTCCTTTGATCTGACTAACTACCAGGGCTGAATCTCCATACACATCCAGGAACTGAATTTTCATATCAATAGCAGCTTTAATACCCAGGATACATGCCTCATACTCAGCCATGTTATTGGTACAATAGAAACAAAGTCTGACAGTAATCGGGGTATGACAACCTTCAGGGGAACTAATCACAACACCAACACCATTACCAAGTGCATTAGAGGCACCATCAAAAACCATAGTCCATCGGGATCCTTGTTCAGGTCCGTCATATTGTCCAGGTTCTTTGGTAATAATCATAATGTCTTCATCAGGGAACTCAAAACTCATTGACTGGTAATCATCCACTGCTTGATGAGCCAAATGATCAGCAACAACACTTCCTTTGATGGCCTTCTGAGTAGTATACTGTATATCATATTCTGTCAAGATCATTTGCCATCTTGCAATTCTTCCGGAGAGAGCAGGTTTCTCAAATATGTACTTGATTGGATCCATCTTTGAAATCAACAAGGTAGTATGGGTCAACATATACTGTCTTAGTCGGCGAGCAGCCCATTGTCGCTCCCACCAAATGACACCGGGTCAAAAGGGGTACAGACGCGAACGGTCGGCGAAAGGGACAATGAGAACACACAGCCGTGAACTCACTGGAGATGAATAGAGTCGCCAGCTAGGCATTTTTATCCCGAAGGAAAGGCAATGCTGCATAGGCCTAGAAAAAGATGGATAAGACGGTTGCGAACCAGAGAGACTGAGAAAGGGGGTTGGTTACAACCTGGGAAGGTATTAGCACCCAGATTGTCCGTCGTACTCGACGGGATCCACGCTTAAAAGATTTGTGTTTTAAAGGGGTAGTGTCAGTGCAATTTGTGTGCAAAAGAGCTGGAAAGGAATGTACAGGTGTCAGTGTAAGAAAAGTGTGAAGTGTATAAATGATGTGTCAGTGTAAGAACAAAGAATGAGATGCTCAAGATCATGAGGCTAAAAGAATGAGGCTAGAAAGAGGGGGAATATACATAAACTTTTGTTCGATAACTGTTAAGTTATGCCTACGTATCCTCTCGTGCAATGAGGAAGTCAGAACACCGTAGTCCGACCCAAAGAGACTGAAAGATGAATTGACTGTTGAACTGCTTACTTGCCTATGCTCAAGTGTATGATCTGTCTGGCACAGATGCAAACTGTCTTGCATTAGACGGAAGAAGCAAGTTCTCGTTTGTGAGTGAATGAGGTGAGAAAAGAATCCCGGAGGAGACGATTATTGTTTGTTTTTGAGTTTTCAGTCTTTTATTGCTTTTGAAAGTTTGTCATAAGTTGATGAGCTTAAGTATAAACCAATGGATTAGTAAACTCATCACATCTTCCCTCTGATTAGGGGTAATGGGAATACCTTAAGTGTGAAGTCAGCTTCTCACACTTAATCACCTTTGATGTAGAATCAAGATCATTAACCTACTTGTTGATTATTTAGATGTTTTTGTTGTTTTTTGTTTAGTGTTAAGTAATGAGGTTAAGCCATAATCAGGGATTAAACAGACTCATTACACCATCCTAATAGAAGGATAGTAGATGAGAATGTTTAAGCTGAGGAAAACTCCTCAACTTAATCCATGATTAGGGATTAAACTCATGACAAAACAAGCCTTTATTAGATGGATTTTATTTAATGATATGATGATGAAGTGATTTTTTAGGGTTTGTAAGACAACTTGAGGGGGACTTGTCCATTAACACTAGGGTTAGTCCTTCTTAACCAATTAAGGAAGAATTAGAACCCTAATGCAAGGCCCAAGTTACAAGCTTGATGTCTTGATGATTATTAAGTGGATTGATTAAAGGAGTTAAACACATTAAGGGTTTAACACTTAGGATTAAAGTTATACACTCCATCCTAAGAGAAGGATGCAGGCATAAGCTTAATCACAAAGCCTTAAAGCCTTTAGGGTTTAGTCCCTGACTATGAGATGAGAAGAGAAGACTCAAAAGAGACACAAAGGTAAAACTAAGAGGGGAAACTAATCAAAACCCTAATCATTGTCATGCTTCGTTGTTCCTATGGTTTGTGAGGTTTTCAAAAGAAGTCTTCAATGGAACCACCAGGAAGCAGATGAAAGGATCAAGAGAAGCAAAGTAACTTGCTTCATTCAAGAAGTCAAGTCACTTGAAGAAAGAAGGTGGGAAGAAGAAGAATGAGCAAGCTCAATCTCAAACACATATAAAAATGCAGTATGGATGCAAGAGAGAGATGAAGAGAAGTTATGAGAAGTGAAGGCAAATTCACTTCTCAGCATCACTTACCACCTGAAAAGTTAGTGAGAGAGATGCAAGATGAGATGAAATGACATGATGAGAAACAAAACCAGAAGCATACACATGATGCAAATGATGTTATGAGATGCTACAAACATGAGGCAGCACATGGAAATGGTCATACAAGTTCATGGATGCCAATGGTGCAAGTTAAGAAGCATGAACATACATGAAAAGTTATGAAGCATACCAGGCATATAACAAGGCAAATACATGATGCAATGATCAAACATGTTTTCTATATGTCTTATGATGTCAAATGAATCAAATGGATGCTTGAAATGTCATGGCAAGTCATGTTATGCAAGAGAATGCAAGATGTATGCAAATGAAAGCCCAAATTAGGGTTTATGAACCAAACATCAAACAAAAACCAAAAACAGAAGCAAACCCTAAGATAAAAAATGGAAAATGCCACTCAAAAGGCCTCTAATCTTATACTAAACCAAAGTCCAAAGGGGAGGTCTCAACTCTTAACCAAACTCAAGTTATGATTTTTACAAGTTATTAGGGTTTTTAGGGTTCCTAAACAAAAGAAATGCCAAACAAATTGAAAATGAGGAATCAAATCATGGCCATTTAATCCTAGAAACTACATGCTAAACACAATGCAATGCAAGAAGAATCAATGTCCAACTCTTCATAGATAGGCAGGAATGATTTTTTGAACTTAGGATCAAAATAATGCACAAAAAAGATTTTAATTCAAAAGAAAATTCTCAAAAAGCATCAAGATCAAAAAAGAAATTTGGTTTGAAGGTTGGAAAATGTTTCTAAATGTCTTAGAACATTTCATGAATTTTTTGGTGATTTTTAAATACCTAAAAGTATTTTTAATAAATTAATTTCCATTAATCAATTAAAAATAATCTTTTAAATATTTAAAAATACTGTTTTAATGATAAAAATAAAAACAAAAATATTTTTGTGTCATAAAAATTATTAAAACTCATGAGAAAAAGTTTCATAATTTTTAAGCAATTTTTACTATTTTTAATTAAATATGCAAGTTAAATGAAAAAGAAAATGAAAATAAATTAAATAAAGGGAAAGTAATCAGAATGGAGGGTTGAGATTGCTTCTGGGCTCAAAGGGGTTGACTGGGCGCGCATCTGGACGGCCCAGGTTCAAACTAGCTTAATCCAGATTAATTAAATAATAAATCATAATTAAATCTTAATGAAATGATCCAGGCCTTCCATTCACGCGCGGGAAACACAATCCAATGGCTCACATTCAAAATTGGTGCCCTAACCCTAATTAGCAGTTAATGACTTTCAGGCTGCCGGAGAAGACTTCCGGTCGTCTTCTCCGGCCAGCACCCTCCCTGAGAATCTCCAAAACTCTTAAAACCTAACTAAAACAAAATCTAAAAACATGGAAATGATTCCCACTCACTCACGAACCAAACCCCCCAATCAAAACAAATTTATTCTTCCCTGAACTCAAGAATCGAGCAAAACAAATTTTAGGTCACAGAGTTTCAGAGATCAATTAAATCCTCATTTCATCACCATTTCCAAAACTAAAAGCATCAGGATATTCAGTGAAGCATGGAGAACAAGTTTAGAACATAAAAAATGATTTCTGGAAAAATATTTCTTGAGCTACCTGAGATTCGAAGCTTTCACTCCAGCAACTTTCAGGCCTCTCCCTTTAGTGCAATCCACTCTACTTGGTCCCCAGATGATCCTTGAATGCTTAGGAAGAGTTTATGTTGGCTGGATGAGGAGTTTGACAAGCTTCTGCTCAAACTCAGTTGAACATGGCAATGGTGATCCAGGCTGTTTCTGGCAATGGTGAAGGGTTGCTTGTGGTCCAGAGGGTGAGTAGAGAAGGTTTGTGGAGTTGGTTTGAGTGTTTGTGAACTGTGGAGTAAGTTTCGAAAGAAACTGCAAGTTGGAGTGAAAATGGTGAAATGGTGTTATGGCTTGTTTCAGGTCTGGTTCTTTGCTGGTTTCTACTCAATGGAACATGGTAAGATGATTGGTGAAAATGGTTTGGATGTTTGAAGTTTGTGGAGGCAGATTCAAAGAGTTTTGCACAAGGGAGTGTTTTTGAGTATGTGATGTTGTGTGTTGTTTCAGCCTTGCTTCTTCATATCTTTTGCTTGCCAAAGGATAGTATATTTTAATCCTATAGGTCAGATGATGTGACCTGGCCCCTATTGATTGGTAAGTTTGCTTTTGCAAAAAAGTCCACTTTGTGTAAGGAAGGCATGGCTTGAGCTATAGCTTGGTACAAGGAGCATGGGCTGCGCAGCATGATGTGTGTGTGATGCTAGGAAGGTTCAGCAGCCAATGCATCAAGTGGTGAGAAGCATCATGATGGTTTTGCAAGTTGTTACTTTTTGGAACTTCATGAAAAAAGTCTTGTTACATGAACCATAACCATGTGATCTTTGATTCAATTCTGATTTTTGGGACATATGGAATGCTGGTGTCATGGTTTGATGTGAATTAGAAGTTACAAAAAGCCTTGGTTCATGATTTTGCAAAATTCACATTTGAAGCATGTCTTGAAAATCAATGATTTTTGCCAACTTTGTCACACCATAACTTTTGATCCAAGAAGAATTAGATCATGTTCTTGTACTTTTTGAAAAGGGAAAAATGTGATCTACAACTTTCATGACCAAAGTTTTTTCATTTGAAGCATTTTTGGATCAAGAATCAAGGCTTGAAAAATGACCTAAAATGAAGCATTCTTGAAAAGTCAACTATGCCCAAAAAGTCAACACTTGCAAAAACTCCAAATTCTTGATTTTTGTGAACTTAAACCTTCTTCCATGATCAAATAAAGATCATATACACTCAAAATGATGAAGATCACCCATTGGTTGGGTCATTGGGGGCCTCAGATGCCCTGATTTTGCACTGACTTGTCCAGAAAGTCAACTCTTGATCAGATGACTTCCCCATGGAATTTCTTCATGAAAATTGATATGCATACTCCCTATACCATATAGAGACCAATGGAAACAAGAATGACCAAAAAATTTGGGGTTATGACCTCTGAAACCAAAACCCTAATTTTAGGTCAACTGTGCAGTCAAACTTGGCTCTGCATCCACAACAGTCCCAATTCTTGTGATTCTTTTGCATTCTTGACTTTGAGAGGATGTAGTATGATATAAGAACACACATGGATCCCTTTGAATTGATTGATGGCCTTTGGAGTGACTCAAGTGGCTCTTGGATTGCTCAGATCACAAACCCTAGGTGCAGATGACTTAGAAACTATGCAGTGAATCAAAAATGAGGTATGAGATAATATGATTGTGTTTATGCATATGAAATGATCACAAGCCATGGTGTGAATGGGTGAGGGCAAATTTGGGGTGTTTACAGCTGCCCCTATTCAAACATGAGTTAGCTGTGCAGGATGTAAGTGACGACTTAACAGGCAAACAAGATAACTTGTGGTTGAATACCAAAGACAGTCCAAAATTTGCACTCACAACAATGAAGGAGAAAAGGGATATAGATTGTAAAAGAAAATAAAGTATATTGTAAAGTGCGGGCGACGGAGGACGACCGCCGAGCAGAGGACGACTGCTGGGTAGAGAGCAATGACGGGGACGGCCGACATGCTGGGAAAAGTGTGTGAAGTAAAGAAATGACGGGGACGGCCGACATGCTGGGGATAAAAAGGTAAAGCCAGGACGGGGACGGCCGACTAGCTGGGAAAAATGCGAAATTATGATGGGGACGGCCATCAAGATAAAGTTGTAAAAATCTCTGGGGATTAATGAAACATGACAGGGACGGCCATCAAGTTCATAAGGTAACCAACGATGGGGACGGCCATCGGGCTAAAAGAAAAGGAAAAGGGACCACGACGGGGACGGCCATCGGGTTAAAGAATAAATGAAATAAACAGATGATGGGGTACGGCCACCAAAAGTGAAGGACGATCACCTAGCAGGGGACGGCTGCTCTGTTGGGGAATAAAAGAATTATGATGGGGACGGCCATCAAAGGTGGAGGACGACCACCTGGCAGGGTACGGCTGTCGAAAATATCAACGATGGGGATGGCCATCGGATAAAAGGTCAACGATGGGGACGGCCATCGGACGAGCATGATGGAGGACGACCATCAAGAGGTGGAGGACGACCACCTAGCAGGGTACGGCTGCTCTCAGGGCTTATCATGACATAGGACGAATGTCAGATAACCAAAAATCAACAATGGGGACGGCCATTGGATAAAAATGATGAAGGACGATCATCAAGGGTGGAGGACGACCACCTAGCAGGGGACGGCTGCTAAATCAACGATGGGGACGGCCATCGGCCGAGCATGATGGAGGACGACCCTCAAGTGGTGGAGGACGACCACCTAGCAGGGTACGGCTGCTCTCAGGGTTTATCATGACACAGGACGAGTGTTAGATAAGAAGGAAAATTTGCTTGCGATCTACTGGGGAATGGTAAACACGGACGAGTGTTCACATCCAAGAAACAAAGGGTATGAGTGTTTAGATGTTGTGTATAGACTAGAGATGCGGACGAGAATCCCTTAAGACCATGATACGGACGAGTATCGACTGGTTAACAGAGAACACGGACGAGTGTTGAATCTGAAAGAATTCTTCTGGGGAATGACAGACACAGGCGAGTATCTATATTCAAGAAGACACAAGTGTTTGACACGGTGTATGGATTAAAGATGCGGACGAGCATCCTTAAGACTATGATACGGACGAGTATCATGTAGAAACAAACACTAGACGCAATGTTCTGAGATGATGATACGGACGAGTACCAACTGGTTAACAAAGAACAAAGACTACTGTTGAATCTGTGGGTATATAAGTGGTGTATGCAAAATACGGACGAGTACCTGTATGAGTGAAATAAGTACGAGTGGTGTATAGATGGGTGTTTATCTGCTGGGGATGGTGACACGGACGAGTGTCAAGAGAAAAGTGTAATAATATCGACAAGTATCTGGGTTGTAAAAGTGTAAGTGACTGCGCTGGGGATACGACACGGACGGGTGTCAAGAAAGTGAATATACAAGTGAGTGCAAAGAGGATGTCTTTGGCTTTCTGCTGGGATATGACACGGGCAGGTGTCAAAAGGAGTATATACTGGTGTTTGTGATTTGTGAGGCAGCTGCTCTTGCTGGGACTCTAGGGGATTTTGGGGAAAGTATCCCGTATTCCGATGAATGGTTATTATTCACAAGTGTTTGATCCATATCATGGCTTATGATTATGCTATATGTTTGATTTTTGCCGTAATGCTCCGTATTAAACGGAATGCTACGTTTTGTGGGTGAATATGATGCGAATTCTATGTTTATGCAAAGATACCGATCCGGGATTCGGATCCCGTTGCCATGAAGATCTCTGGTCGATCTGTTTGAAAGGGACATCCCAGCTGGGGATGAGATCATTGATAGACCTGGAGAGATGTATCTGCTTGGGGATATAGGTCACTGATTGACATATCCTTGTAATATGAGACCCAGCTGGGGTTTGTAGAAGTCTTCTGTACTCTGTTGTGACTCCTTCATGCGTTGCTCTTCTGAATAGAGGCTGAGGATTCTGTGGGGAGATGATTCCCTGACTTCTGCCTCCTGCTGAGGAAGAACAAATGGTACTACAGTTGGGGAATATTGTTGGCCACTCAGCTGGGGAGAGTAAATGAGAGGCAACTCAGCTGGGGATAGAGCATTTCGGATGCTGAGATTACTTGTTGATTTGCCGACTTGCTGAGATGAAGCTTACATGCCCCAAGTTGTGTTCTGGATACCTGCAATCCTGCAAAGATGAGGAAACGCACAAATGGTCCCGAGGTATCCTTTGTTGGATTCCGTCATAGGAGTCTGGATGCCTCTGAGAGTAAGCATATTTCCTGTAAGCATGTGTTTTTACTTTTGAAGATAAACATCTGTATTCTATGCAATCAGTTTTTCTTTTTAGACATCAGACATTCTTTGCAAAATAAAAAGGTACAAGACGAGACATGACTGAAAACCTGATTTTATTAATTCATATGCCCTGAATCGGCGAAATACAGTCAAAGAAACAAATCCCCTGAAATGAGGAGATTGTTACAAATGAAGAAACAAAACGCTGACAGTGTTGACGATGCTTTCAAGGAGCTTCCTCTTCTGCTATGACTCGTATGACAATGACGTTCTTCTCGTCCTGCTTTCTGAAGAATGTTGATTCTGATTGAAGCTTGATCCTTTCGAAGCTTACCAAGTTGTAAGTGATACAGACGAATTCAGAATGCAGTTGTTCGCTTATTCCCTTATTTTGCATGGATCGCCCTTTCGGGTTTTCAATCCATCGGGATACCCATTTTTGCCTGAGCTGTCCAATGCGGCTTTTCAACCCAGCGGGTGTACATTTTTTGTCTATTTTCCCTTATTTTTGCCCGAGTCTTTTATTCTGTTTTTGACTCGCCGGGATGCCCTTTTTTTTTGCCTGAACTTACATTCTGTTTTTGTGTCCAGCGGGTCATTTTTTATGCGAAGTATTTTTTAACTGCATCTGAATTCACAGGGGACGGAAAATCTTCACCATCCATGGTGCTGAGCATCAGTGCTCCACCAGAGAAAACTTTCTTTACCACAAATGGTCCTTCATAATTTGGGGTCCATTTGCCCCTGTGGTCTGTATGAGGAGGGAGGATCCTTTTCAACACAAGATCTCCCACTTGGTACTCTCGGTGCCTGACTTTCTGATCGAAGGCCTTCTTCATTCTTTTCTGATACAACTGCCCATGACAGATTGCAGCCAATCTCTTCTCTTCAATCAGACTCAGTTGCTCGTATCGGGACCTAACCCATTCTGCTTCGTTCAGCTTAACATCCATCAATACTCGTAAAGAGGGTAGTTCAACTTCAACAGGTAGGACTGCCTCCATACCATACACAAGTTGATATGGCGTTGCCCCAGTGGATGTTCTTATTGACGTGCGGTACCCATGCAAGGCAAACGATAGCATCTCATGTCAGTCTTTATAGGTGACTACCATCTTCTGCACAATCTTCTTGATATTCTTATTTGCTGCCTCAACAGCGCCATTCATCTTTGGCCTGTAAGGAGAAGAATTGTGATGTGGAATCTTGAAGTCCCGGCATAGCTCTGCCATCATCTTGTTGTTCAAGTTGGAACCATTATCAGTAATGATTCGCTCGGGAATTCCGTACCGACAGATGATATCCCTTTTCAGAAATCTGGCTACCACTTGTCTTGTAACGTTGGCATAGGAAGCTGCTTCCACCCACTTGGTGAAATAGTCAATGGCGACCAGGATGAATCTGTGGCCATTTGAAGCAGTCGGCTCAATCTTGCCAATCATATCAATGCCCCACATAGCAAAGGGCCAGGGTGAAGACATTATGTTCAAAGGATTGGGAGGCACATGCACTTTATCTGCGTAGATCTGGCATTTGTGGCATTTCCTGACATAGGCACAACAGTCTGCATCCATTGTGATCAATTAATAGCCTGATCTTAACAACTTCTTAGCCATTGCATGTCCTCCAGCATGGGTACCAAAGGAGCCTTCGTGCACTTCATGCATCAATAAATCTGCTTCTGTCTTGTCAACACATCGGAGGAGTACCATATCAAAGTTCCTTTTATATAAAGACCCATCAGTGTTCAAGAAGAAACTACCAGCAAGCCTTCTTAAAGTCTTCTTATCATTGGAAGATGCCCTAGGTGGGTATGTTTGATCCTCCAAGAAGCATTTAATGTCATGGAACCAAGGCTTATCGTCTTTGACAACATCTGCTGCAAATACATATGCTGGTCTATCAAGTCTCGACACTGAAATCTGAGGTACAAAGTTAGCAGCTTGAACTTTGATCATGGACGAAATGGTAGCCAGAGCATTTGCAAACTGATTCTCGTCCCGAGGGATATACTCAAGCTTGACTGTCGTGAAGAAAGTCAGTAACCTCCTTGTATAATCCCTGTAAGGTATCAGATGATCCTGGTGGGTGTACCATTTGCCGTTGGTTTGATTGACTACCAAAGCTGAATCTCCGAATACGGTCAATGTCTTGATCCTGAGGTCAATGGCTTCCTCAAGACCCATAATGCAAGCTTCGTATTCAGCTTCGTTGTTAGTGCAGTTGAAAGTGAGTTTTGCCGAGAATGGCATGTGAACTCCTTTAGGTGTAATGAGTACTGCACCAACACCACGACCATTCATGTTGACAGCCCCATCAAACATCATAGTCCATTCTTCTTCCGGGTCGGGCCCTTCAGTGTGAACAGGCTCTTCATGATCTTTTGCTTTTATGAACATGATGTCTTCATCAGGGAAGTCAAATCTCATAGGCTGGTAATCATCAATGGGTTGCTCAGCAAGATATTCAGACAATACACTGCCCTTGATGGCTTTCTGAGATGTGTATTGGATGTCATATTCTGTGAGAATCATTTGCCATCTGGCAACCCGTCCGGTAAGAGCTGGCTTCTCGAAAATGTACTTGACTGGGTCCATCTTTGAGATCAATAAAGTGGTGTGGGTCAACATATACTGTCTCAGTCGGCGAGCAGCCCACGCTAAAGCACAGCAAGTTTTCTCGAGCAGTGAATAACGCTGTTCACAGTCGGTAAACTTTTTGCTCAGGTAGTATATCGCATACTCTTTTCGACCAGACTCGTCATGCTGGCCCAGCACACACCCCATTGACTCTTCTAATACTGTCAAGTACATTATCAGAGGTCTTCCTTCAACTGGAGGCATAAGTATTGGAGGTTCCTGCAGATATTCCTTGATCTTGTCAAATGCCTTCTGACAATCTTCATTCCACCTGACCGTTTTCTCTTTTCTCAACAGCTTGAACAAGGGTTCACAGGTTGCTGTAAGGTGAGATATGAACCTTGAGATGTAGTTCAATCGACCTAAGAACCCTCGAACTTCCTTTTCAGTTTTCGGTGCAGGCATCTCTTGAATAGCTTTGACTTTATCAGGGTCAACCTCAATCCCTTTCTCGCTTACAATAAATCCCAGCAGCTTACCAGATCGCACCCCGAATGTGCATTTGTTGGGGTTCAACTTCAGTTGGTACTTCCTTAGACGCTTGAACAGTTTCAGCAGATTCACCAGGTGATCTTCCTCGGTAAGGGACTTGGCAATCATGTCATCCACATAACACTCGATTTCCTTATGGATCATATCGTGGAATAATGTTACCATAGCCCGTTGATATGTTGCACCAGCGTTCTTCAGTCCGAATGGCATCACTTTGTAACAGAACATGCCCCAGGGTGTGATGAAAGTTGTCTTCTCCATGTCTTCAGGTGACATTTTGATCTGATTGTATCCTGAAAATCCGTCCATGAAGGAGAATACCGAGAACTGAGCCGTATTATCTACCAATACGTCAATGTGAGGTAATGGAAAATCATCTTTCGGGCTAGCTCTGTTCAGATCCCGGTAGTCAACACACATCCTTACTTTGCCGTCTTTCTTAGGCACAGGTACTATATTAGCGACCCACGGCGGATAGCTAGTCACAGCAAGGAACCCGGCGTCCCATTGCTTTTGTACCTCTTCTTTGATTTTCATAGCCATGTCTGGGCGAGTACGGCGTAGTTTCTGTTTAACTGGCGGGCATTCTTCTCTCAGAGGCAGCTTGTGCATAACAATATCGGTATCCAACCCTGGCATATCTTGGTAAGACCAAGCAAACACGTCCACATATTCATGAAGCAGATCAAACAGTTGTCTCTTCACTGTGTCTTGCAGGCAGGCCCCGATTTTAACCTCTTTCACGTCTTCATCTGTTCCAAGATTAATCACTTCAACCTCCTCCTGGTGAGGAGTAATAACCTTTTCCTCTTGTCTCAACAATCTGGCTAGCTCTTCAGGAAGCTCATATTCTTCTTCAACCCCTTCATCAGCTTGATTGATTGGATTGTCAAAGTCATACGAAGTCATAGCCGTGCCGTTGTCGGTGCTGTCTGGAAGGCACTCTCTGCAAGGGTTAAGTTTGTTCATTTTAGTGATTTGATTTTAATCTTGCTTAGAAAAAGTGAAATAAGGTTATCATTTTGAAAACATCGCCATTTATTTTTGTACAAAAAAGAAAAAATGGAAAACAGTGAGCAGAAAAGAAAAAGACTCGTTTGCAAAAAGATGTCTGATATTTCAATAATTAATCTTGTTTGCACAAAAAGTACACATGGCCCGATTACAAAATGAGTCTTGTCATCTTGGGCAAGATGCAAGACTTTGATGCATGCTATAAAATACAGGAAATAATAATTACTCTGCATGAGTAACTCTTATAATTTCCTGGGAAGACCAGTTTGAGATACTGCTCCCCGGGATCTTTGGACGAATCCAGCTTTCCAGGTTGCGTTCTTCTTCCAGCTCGTCTTCCAGACAGTTGACAGCATCAGGGGTGAGCATTCCCCCACTCACAAAGTTGGGCTCTTTTGCAGCCTCTGCTTGATCTTGTTGAGTTGGTTTGTAACCCAACCCAAATCTATCCTCTTTCTTCTCCACCGGTAGTAGTTTGCCCCAGCCTTGGGCATTTCCTTCCTCAACAACCTTCCGGGCTTGTTGGTATGATGATATTGAAGTACCAGGCACGGCAGATGTTTCATTCACATTCAAAGCTTCAAACCCCTGGCTCATTGTTTCATGGATCTCCCCATCCATCTCAATGTACTTATAGGTAGCCAGGTGGCTGACAAAAATATCCTCTTCTCCACAGATTGTAACGATTTGACCCTCCCACTCGTATTTTAACTTCTGGTGAAGGGTAGAGGTCACGGCGCCAGCGGCGTGAATCCATGGCCTACCCAATAGACAGCTGTAGGCGGGCTGTATATCCATCACGTAGAAGATAGTTTTAAAGGTCTGCGGGCCAATCGTCACGGGTAACTCAATCTCTCCCAGAACCGATCTCTTTGAACCATCAAAGGCTCTCACCACTAGGTTGCTGGGTCTCAACGCCAATCCGTCATATTCTAGCTTCACCAGGGCCTTCTTAGGTAAGACATTGAGGGATGACCCCGTGTCTACCAGCACATGGGAAAGGACAGCACCTTTGCATTCCATGGTTATGTGCAAGGCTTTGTTATGGTTGCGGCCTTCCGTTGTCAAATCAGTATTGGTGAACCCTAGTCCATGACTAGCATTAACATTTCCAACTACAGCTTCCAGCTGATTGACAGTGATCTCTTCAGGCACGTAAGCTGCGTGCAAGACTTTGAGCAGTGCATTCCTATGGGCTTCGGAGCACATGAGCAATGATAGGATTGAGATCTTGGAAGGCGTCTGATGAAGCTGATCCACTATTTTATAATCACTCTTTTTGATGATTCGCATGAACTCATCAACCTCTTGATCGAAGGGTGTCTTCAAAGCTTCCTTAACAGCTTGATCTTCCTGCACAGGGCTCTTCCCTTTTGCCTTGGCAGCAGCTTCTACTTCGGCAGTGGGTCTCTGAATTTGTGGAGCGAAAAGACGTCCGCTTCGAGTGAAGCCTCCGCCTCCTCCCACATTGTCAATTTGTGGTGCAGGGGTTGATGATTCAAAAGTGATTCTTTGTCCTTCGCAGTACAGGTCAGAGCCGTAATGCCAGGGAATAGCATTACTGCTTTCATAAGGTACGGGTCCAGGCACCGTGACGGTGACTGGACTGACTGCAGCTGTTGAAGGAACTGTGATAGTCTGTGGATCATAATAAATTGTCACTGGTGCCCTGATGGGAGCAGCACTTTCTGAGTTGTAGGCGGAGTTGTTTTCAGGATCGTAGAATATGGTGACAGTTGAGACATCTTCATGATTTGTTGCTGGTGTTGTAGGAGACATTGTCGGGAGTGTGGATGTTGTTGTTGTAGGAGCTTCATAATGGAGTGGTGCTAGAGTTGTAGAAGGAACATTCATTGATATCTGATCAGTTGAAATGACAGATGAAGTACTCGTTGATGAAACCGAAGAATTGTCAGGAACAATAGTTGTTGCAGTTGTAGGAGGTTCTGAAGCCGTTGCTGATGAGATTGATGGATTTGTTGGAAATGATGTGGTGATCTGAAGCTGGCCACTCTGAATTAGGCCGTTTATGCCATTCCTCAAATTGTCGCACCCATTTACTGAGATGTTGCAGTAAGCACAGCCTAACTCACACCCCGGGAACATTTGACATTCCAAGAGCTGAGCTTTGATTTCCACCAACGGTGTCCTGATCTGGCCCACACTGGTTATTAAATAAGACGGCTTGTCTTCTTCAATAGCGTTAATCCTGGGACCACCGTGGTTTGGCATCGGGTTCTTATTGACATTGGGTGGTGGTGCGAAATTCAGAGCTTTTGAGTCTACCAGGTCTTGTACCTTCATATGCAGAGCTCTGCACTTCTCTGTACTGTGGCCAGGTGCGTTTGAATGGAAGGCACACCTAGCGTTGGAGTCATAATTCCTGGGTAGACTGTTGGGATCTGGAGGTGCCAGCGTCCTTAGCTCAACTAGGTTGAGTTTCAGGAGTTGTGGCAGCAATGTAGCATATGGCATGGGGATCGGGTCGATCACTCTGTTAGCTTGAGAAGGCCTCTGTTGAAATGGCCTTTGTTGACTGTTGTTATTGGTGTTGCTGTTGTTGTAATTTCTCGGAGGATACTGATTCTGTTGATGGTACTGAGGTTGTGGCTGATAGTTTTGTTGCGGAGGCTGATAAACTGGCTGAGGATGAGCTGGAGCAGGAATGGTGACTGCTGCTACTGATCTATGAACATATTGGGGCCTACCCCTGTTGGTGTGGATGGCATTAGTCTCGCCAGTTCTTCTCGGGCCTGCAAAAGGCTTCCTTGTACTACTGGACGAACTTGCACCATTGTCAGATATCTTACCCATTTTTAACAAACTTTCAATTCTCTCCCCAGCTATGACAACATCCGCAAAGCTAGTGGAAGAGAAAGCAGCCAGCCTGTCAATATAAGTCCCCTGAAGGGTGTTCATGAACATATCTGCCATTTCCCTTTCAGACATAGGTGGCTGAACAGCAGCAGCCAATTACCTCCATCTCTGGGCATATTCTCGGAAACTTTCCCTTGACGACTGTGACATTCCCATTAGGAGGGTCCTGTTGGGTGCCATGTCTAAGTTATACTGATACTGTCTGATGAAGGCCTCAGCCAGGTCCTTCCAGCATCTAATAGTTGCCCTTGTCAGGTGAGAGTACCATTCTCTTGAGGCCCCTGTCAAGCTGTCTTCGAAATAGAACATCCAGAGCTTCTCATCCATAGTATAGGCCTTCAGCCTTCCCAGAAAAGATTGTAAATGAGTCTGGGGGCATGAAGTCCCGTTGTATTTTTCAAAACAAGGAGGCTTAAACTTATGGGGGATTCTGACCCCGTCTACCAAGCCCATGTCCATGACGTCGAAGCCCAAAGAGTTTTGAGATTCTAAGGACCTCAACTTCTCAGCTATCTCATCCAATCTTCTATCATAAGCTTCCTCCCCAGCACCCATTACTGTGAATTGATCCTCCTGGGGGTCTTCTTGAAGTACCCTGGCTGCAGTGGCAGTCCCTTGAACATTTGCAGGGATATTGACCTCAGGATGGAGGTGTGGTCCAAATACAGGGGGATTTACATGAGGTTGGACCCTTTCATTGTTGCTGGTGCCGGCAGTCCCTACATGTGGATCTTCTTGATTCTGCCTTTCCACCATGGCCCTCAATCTTTCCTGGCTCTGAGCCATGTTGTTCATCACTTCCATAAACTGAGTCATTTGATTCCTCATTTCTAGCCTTTCATTTGCCATTTGATTTCTGACCTCAGTAAGGTCCTGCTGCATCTGATCCATTTGAATGCCCGGAAGATTGTTACGGGTCGGATAACGGTGCGGACGGTTGAGGGGAAATACTCGGCACCGAGCAATAGTTCCTGAACATCACAACAGAGTTAGCAACAATAAAACAAAAACCTACAAAACAAACAAAGGGTTAGCATGCAATGCAATATGCTTATTTGCTCTCAAGGTATCCGGCTTGGCATTCAGTTTTGACCCTTCCAGACCCTTGAAGATGCTGTTGTTGTTGCTTGAAGAAAACTCAGATGAAGCAAGCTAACACAAATATATTACAGAAGGTGAAATAATACAACTTGTTCATTTTACAACACAAGCCCTCTAAGGGGTCAAGATACATTACAAGAAAATAAAAGTACATGGAAAGAAAGCAACAACAAACAAATGGTCAAACACCAAGACCAAACTCATCCTCACGAACTTCCTTGAGAAGTGCTTCGGTCACAGGATCAGCCGGACGCTCCGTGAGATTCCTGATAAGGAGATTCCGGGTTGTAACAGCTGTAGTGAACTTCTTGTGCTGAGCTTGGTCCTTTGACCTCTTCACTCCAGCCTTGATCTTCAGCTCCGATATCTCCCTTTGGGCTGCTGCCAGGGCTTCTTGTTGTTCTTTTGCACTAGCTTCCAGTTGCTCCATCTTGTCTTGAACTCTCTTGTCCTCCAGGGTACGAGCCTCGGTGATCCTGACCCACCGGGCTTGACTCTCCTTCAGATACAAGTCTGTCCTTGCTCTCTGGAACTGGGCTTCCTTGCAAGCATTCTTCAGAATTTGTTCTCCAGCTTTAGACTTTTTGATATAATCCCCAGACTTCTCAATCTTAGTCAGATGCTCTACTCTCAACTTCTCCAACCTCTCAATCTCCCTCATACCCTCACTCCTCTCCCGGAGGGTCTTCTGCAAGGCCTGGGTTAGCTTCTCATTCCTTTCCTTCAAGCTCTCAAACTCTTCCAAACTGATAGTGGCAGGGGGTGGTGCTGAAGATGACTCAGGCATGTCTTCTATGGTAAAGGGCATCCCAGAGAATTGGGCCCTGGCACGGGACCACTCATAATATTGTGCTGATGCCACATTATTGCACTTCCCCAGAATGGTCACTCCCTTGGTTTGAACATTATCCCAGGCCCAGGCAGCCTGCCTAACAACAGTCAAATTAATCTTGTTCTCACAATAAAGAGTCTCCATCAAGTCCTGTGCCTTAGGAGTATGGACCAGTGCATAGCCCAGTTGCCTTCTGAACAGCAGAGGGTTGTAATTAATACTACCCTTAACTCCTATTAGGGGCACATTGGGAAAATGCCCACAGCTGGTGATGATATCCCTGCCCTTGGTGCTTTGAGTGCACCATCTGATATCTGCTGAAGTTAGAGCAGTGAGTCTCTTAGCCCAGTTGCTCTGCTGCTGAGGGTTCAGAAATGCATCTGTCCTGGGCAAATGTCTGAGAAGCCAAGTGTGGAACAATGGAGCACAACACCTCACTAGTCTTCCCCTCTGCTTTTCATTCCTCTGATGCACTGAATAGTAGAGGTCCCCCAATAAAGTGGGCACTGGGTTCTTCAGGATGAACAGATGGATTGCATTCTTGCTAATGAATCGAGGCTCGTCTGCAAACAATACAATTCCATATATGCTCAAAGCCAACAAGGCACAGACAACCTTCCACTCTCCTAAAGAGGCTTTCAGGGTAGCTTGAGAGATCAAGAAATCTAGATGAAAACCAGGGATTCCAGCTTTAGAGGTCATATGCTGCTCAATCAAGACAGGTTCCAGATGCAAAGCTTTTGCTACTTCTCCATTAGCAGGAAAGACCATCTCAGGGTTGAAAGGGATTCCACCCCTGATAGGCATACCAACTAATGAAGAGTACTCTTCCAATAAGGGGCCCAACTGAAAGTCTTGAAAGGTGAAACATCTCAGTGGGGGATCATAGAACTGAATGCAAGTGTGAATCAGACTTCTTTGTGAAGGGTCCAGATCCATAACCATATCTAGTATATCTCCATAGCTTTCCCTGAACAATGGTATGTGATCTGGAGTGATCAGGGTTTGAATCCTCCTGATATCTGATAGCTCTGGCTGGAAAAAGTGATAGGTGATGTTGCTCTTTTTAGGAGCCATGATGCTGAGACTGAGTAGAGACAGGTGCTGATGATGATGCTGAAGAAAGGGGCCACTGAATGGCTGGTGCAGGTGACTGAAGCAGATAGCTGATGACTGAAGCAGATGCTGATGAAGATGGGTCAAATACTGAAGATGGGGTCAAAACCAGAACCAAATGAAGAAGGATACCCTGAAACACAAATAAGCAAATGTCAATATGATGTAATGATTATGTATGCAAATGATATGCAAGGGTCTGTGACTGAGCTGGATCTGATCAAGAGCTTTGATATAAGTCCAAGATATATCCAAGAATACCAGATGGAGGTCTATAAATCCAGTAACCAAGGTGGGGGACTCAAATGAAGAGCCACATGTCCAGGGTTTTAGAATCATAAGAACTGTCCCAACATGGAGTATTCTTAATCAAGTCAAAGTAACAGGGTATTCTGAGGTCAAGGTACCTGCAAACCTGTAAACAGCCCAACCCCCTCACAGGTGGTGTTCTAAAACAAGGATCCTCAGACTTGGATCAGTTATGAGAAGTGTAAACACTTCTAACCCGGAGGAACAGTGTTTACAATAACCATAAAAGTTCCTCCTCTAATTCACCTCAGTTTCTGAAGGTCAATACTAAAAGGTCATCCAGACTTAGCAGGCTTCCCAGATAGCCCTAGCATTGCAGGAAATCTGCAACACAGAGTTCTCAAGAAGAAACCCATATCTGAACCGTGTTTCATATTCCCGCACCAGACCGAAATGGAATGGGAAAGAATATGATTCACTCTAGCCTAGGTGTCACTCAGGTCCCAGGTATAGGGCCTTAACTCTCAATGGAACACCCACCCACCAAAACAAACAACAGATCCAGCCAGCAGCACAGTATGACAATATGATATAATGCAAAAGCAATAAAGAAAGCAGTAAAGCAAATTGTACACAAAGCAAAATAAGTACAAATATACAAGCACAAATAAGCACATAACACCCCAGTAAACACAAATCAAACAAGCGCTAGGAGGAACCCACAAAAAGAACCAGAAGCCCTGGTTGCAGTATAAGGGTCCCCAGCAGAGTCGCCAAGCTGTCGCTCCCACCAAATGACACCGGGTCAAAAGGGGTACAGACGCGAACGGTCGGCGAAAGGGACAATGAGAACACACAGCCGTGAACTCACTGGAGATGAATAGAGTCGCCAGCTAGGCATTTTTATCCCGAAGGAAAGGCAATGCTGCATAGGCCTAGAAAAAGATGGATAAGACGGTTGCGAACCAGAGAGACTGAGAAAGGGGGTTGGTTACAACCTGGGAAGGTATTAGCACCCAGATTGTCCGTCGTACTCGACGGGATCCACGCTTAAAAGATTTGTGTTTTAAAGGGGTAGTGTCAGTGCAATTTGTGTGCAAAAGAGCTGGAAAGGAATGTACAGGTGTCAGTGTAAGAAAAGTGTGAAGTGTATAAATGATGTGTCAGTGTAAGAACAAAGAATGAGATGCTCAAGATCATGAGGCTAAAAGAATGAGGCTAGAAAGAGGGGGAATATACAGAGACTTTTGTTCGATAACTGTTAAGTTATGCCTATGTATCCTCTCGTGCAATGAGGAAGTCAGAACACCGTAGTTCGACCCAAAGAGACTGAAAGATGAATTGACTGTTGAACTGCTTACTTGCCTATGCTCAAGTGTATGATCTGTCTGGCACAGATGCAAACTGTCTTGCATTAGACGGAAGAAGCAAGTTCTCGTTTGTGAGTGAATGAGGTGAGAAAAGAATCCCGGAGGAGACGATTATTGTTTGTTTTTGAGTTTTCAGTCTTTTATTGCTTTTGAAAGTTTGTCATAAGTTGATGAGCTTAAGTCTAAACCAATGGATTAGTAAACTCATCACATCTTCCCTCTGATTAGGGGTAATGGGAATACCTTAAGTGTGAAGTCAGCTTCTCACACTTAATCACCTTTGATGTAGAATCAAGATCATTAACCTACTTGTTGATTATTTAGATGTTTTTGTTGTTTTTTGTTTAGTGTTAAGTAATGAGGTTAAGCCATAATCAGGGATTAAACAGACTCATTACACCATCCTAATAGAAGGATAGTAGATGAGAATGTTTAAGCTGAGGAAAACTCCTCAACTTAATCCATGATTAGGGATTAAACTCATGACAAAACAAGCCTTTATTAGATGGATTTTATTTAATGATATGATGATGAAGTGATTTTTTAGGGTTTGTAAGACAACTTGAGGGGGACTTGTCCATTAACACTAGGGTTAGTCCTTCTTAACCAATTAAGGAAGAATTAGAACCCTAATGCAAGGCCCAAGTTACAAGCTTGATGTCTTGATGATTATTAAGTGGATTGATTAAAGGAGTTAAACACATTAAGGGTTTAACACTTAGGATTAAAGTTATACACTCCATCCTAAGAGAAGGATGCAGGCATAAGCTTAATCACAAAGCCTTAAAGCCTTTAGGGTTTAGTCCCTGACTATGAGATGAGAAGAGAAGACTCAAAAGAGACGCAAAGGTAAAACTAAGAGGGGAAACTAATCAAAACCCTAATCATTGTCATGCTTGGTTGTTCCTATGGTTTGTGAGGTTTTCAAAAGAAGTCTTCAATGGAACCACCAGGAAGCAGATGAAAGGATCAAGAGAAGCAAAGTAACTTGCTTCATTCAAGAAGTCAAGTAACTTGAAGAAAGAAGGTGGGAAGAAGAAGAATGAGCAAGCTCAATCTCAAACACATATAAAAATGCAGTATGGATGCAAGAGAGAGATGAAGAGAAGTTATGAGAAGTGAAGGCAAATTCACTTCTCAGCATCACTTACCACCTGAAAAGTTAGTGAGAGAGATGCAAGATGAGATGAAATGACATGATGAGAAACAAAACCAGAAGCATACACATGATGCAAATGATGTTATGAGATGCTACAAACATGAGGCAGCACATGGAAATGGTCATACAAGTTCATGGATGCCAATGGTGCAAGTTAAGAAGCATGAACATACATGAAAAGTTATGAAGCATACCAGGAATATAACAAGGCAAATACATGATGCAATGATCAAACATGTTTTCTATATGTCTTATGATGTCAAATGAATCAAATGGATGCTTGAAATGTCATGGCAAGTCATGTTATGCAAGAGAATGCAAGATGTATGCAAATGAAAGCCCAAATTAGGGTTTATGAACCAAACATCAAACAAAAACCAAAAACAGAAGCAAACCCTAAGATAAAAAATGGAAAATGCCACTCAAAAGGCCTCTAATCTTATACTAAACCAAAGTCCAAAGGGGAGGTCTCAACTCTTAACCAAACTCAAGTTATGATTTTTACAAGTTATTAGGGTTTTTAGGGTTCCTAAACAAAAGAAATGCCAAACAAATTGAAAATGAGGAATCAAATCATGGCCATTTAATCCTAGAAACTACATGCTAAACACAATGCAATGCAATGCAAGAAGAATCAATGTCCAACTCTTCATAGATAGGCAGGAATGATTTTTTGAACTTAGGATCAAAATAATGCACAAAAATGATTTTAATTCAAAAGAAAATTCTCAAAAAGCATCAAGATCAAAAAAGAAATTTGGTTTGAAGGTTGGACAATGTTTCTAAATGTCTTAGAACATTTCATGAATTTTTTGGTGATTTTTAAATACCTAAAAGTATTTTTAATAAATTAATTTCCATTAATCAATTAAAAATAATCTTTTAAATATTTAAAAATACTTTTTTAATGATAAAAATAAAAACAAAAATATTTTTGTGTCATAAAAATTATTAAAACTCATGAGAAAAAGTTTCATAATTTTTAAGCAATTTTTACTATTTTTAATTAAATATGCAAGTTAAATGAAAAAGAAAATGAAAATAAATTAAATAAAGGGAAAGTAATCAGAATGGAGGGTTGAGATTGCTTCTGGGCTCAAAGGGGTTGACTGGGCGCGCATCTGGACGGCCCAGGTTCAAACTAGCTTAATCCAGATTAATTAAATAATAAATCATAATTAAATCTTAATGAAATGATCCAGGCCTTCCATTCACGCGCGGGAAACACAATCCAATGGCTCACATTCAAAACTGGTGCCCTAACCCTAATTAGCAGTTAATGACTTTCAGGCTGCCGGAGAAGACTTCCGGTCGTCTTCTCCGGCCAGCACCCTCCCTGAGAATCTCCAAAACTCTTAAAACCTAACTAAAACAAAATCTAAAAACATGGAAATGTTTCCCACTCACTCACGAACCAAACCCCCCAATCAAAACAAATTTATTCTTCCCTGAACTCAATAATCGAGCAAAACAAATTTTAGGTCACAGAGTTTCAGAGATCAATTAAATCCTCATTTCATCACCATTTCCAAAACTAAAAGCATCAGGATATTCAGTGAAGCATGGAGAACAAGTTTAGAACATAAAAAATGATTTCTGGAAAAATATTTCTTGAGCTACCTGAGATTCGAAGCTTTCACTCCAGCAACTTTCAGGCCTCTCCCTTTAGTGCAATCCACTCTACTTGGTCCCCAGATGATCCTTGAATGCTTAGGAAGAGTTTATGTTGGCTGGATGAGGAGTTTGACAAGCTTCTGCTCAAACTCAGTTGAATATGGCAATGGTGATTCAGGCTGTTTCTGGCAATGGTGAAGGGTTGCTTGTGGTCCAGAGGGTGAGTAGAGAAGGTTTGTGGAGTTGGTTTGAGTGTTTGTGAACTGTGGAGTAAGTTTCGAAAGAAACTGCAAGTTGGAGTGAAAATGGTGAAATGGTGTTATGGCTTGTTTCAGGTCTGGTTCTTTGCTGGTTTCTACTCAATGGAACATGGTAAGATGATTGGTGAAAATGGTTTGGATGTTTGAAGTTTGTGGAGGCAGATTCGAAGAGTTTTGCACAAGGGAGTGTTTTTGAGTATGTGATGTTGTGTGTTGTTTCAGCCTTGCTTCTTCATATCTTTTGCTTGCCAAAGGATAATATATTTTAATCCTATAGGTCAGATGATGTGACCTGGCCCCTATTGATTGGTAAGTTTGCTTTTGCAAAAAAGTCCACTTTGTGTAAGGAAGGCATGGCTTGAGCTATAGCTTGGTACAAGGAGCATGGGCTGCGCAGCATGATGTGTGTGTGATGCTAGGAAGGTTCAGCAGCCAATGCATCAAGTGGTGAGAAGCATCATGATGGTTTTGCAAGTTGTTACTTTTTGGAACTTCATGAAAAAAGTCTTGTTACATGAACCATAACCATGTGATCTTTGGTTCAATTCTGATTTTTGGGACATATGGAATGCTGGTGTCATGGTTTGATGTGAATTAGAAGTTACAAAAAGCCTTGGTTCATGATTTTGCAAAATTCACATTTGAAGCATGTCTTGAAAATCAATGATTTTTGCCAACTTTGTCACACCATAACTTTTGATCCAAGAAGAATTAGATCATGTTATTGTACTTTTTGAAAAGGGAAAAATGTGATCTACAACTTTCATGACCAAAGTTTTTTCATTTGAAGCATTTTTGGATCAAGAATCAAGGCTTGAAAAATGACCTAAAATGAAGCATTCTTGAAAAGTCAACTATGCCCAAAAAGTCAACACTTGCAAAAACTCCAAATTCTTGATTTTTGTGAACTTCAACCTTCTTCCATGATCAAATAAAGATCATATACACTCAAAATGATGAAGATCACCCATTGGTTGGGTCATTGGGGGCCTCAGATGCCCTGATTTTGCACTGACTTGTCCAGAAAGTCAACTCTTGATCAGATGACTTCCCCATGGAATTTCTTCATGAAAATTGATATGCATACTCCCTATACCATATAGATACCAATGGAAACAAGAATGACCAAAAAATTTGGGGTTATGGCCTCTGAAACCAAAACCCTAATTTTAGGTCAACTGTGCAGTCAAACTTGGCTCTGCATCCACAACAGTCCCAATTCTTGTGATTCTTTTGCATTCTTGACTTTGAGAGGATGTAGTATGATATAAGAACACACATGGATCCCTTTGAATTGATTGATGTCCTTTGGAGTGACTCAAGTGGCTCTTGGATTGCTCAGATCACAAACCCTAGGTGCAGATGACTTAGAAACTATGCAGTGAATCAAAAATGAGGTATGAGATAATATGATTGTGTTTATGCATATGAAATGATCACAAGCCATGGTGTGAATGGGTGAGGGCAAATTTGGGGTGTTTACACCCATGCCAAAGCGCAGCAAGTTTTCTCGAGCAGTGAGTATCTTGTTTCATAGTCGGTAAACTTTTTGCTAAGGTAGTATATTGCCTGCTCTTTTCGACCAGACTCGTCATGTTGCCCCAACACACACCCCATTGAGTTGTCTAACACTGTTAAGTACATAATCAAGGGTCTTCCATCAACTGGTGGCATCAAAATTGGTGGTTCCAGCAGATATCTCTTGATTTCATCAAAGGCAGTCTGGCACTCATCATTCCATTCCATCACCTGATCTTTCTTTAACAACTTGAAGATTGGCTCACAGATGGCAGTTAATTGGGAAATAAATCTTGCAATGTAGTTCAAACGTCCCAAGAAACCTCTAACCTCCTTCTCAGTACGGGGAGCTGGCATCTCTCGTATAGCTTTCACTTTTGCAGGATCCACTTCAAACCCAAGAGCTTTCCAGATCTAACTCCAAAAGTACACTTGTTTGGATTCAATCTCAACTTGTATTTCTTCAACCTTTCAAACAATTTATGCAAATGATCAAGATGTTTTTCTTCATTCTGGGATCTAGCTATCATATCATCCACATATACCTCTATCTCATGATGAATCATATCATGAAACAAAGCCACCATAGCACACTGATATGTTGCCCCTGCATTCTTCAAACCAAATGGCATCACCTTATAGCAAAAAGTGCCCCACTGTGTCACAAATGTTGTCTTCTCCATGTCTTCAGGTGCCATTTTGATCTGATTGTAACCAGAGAAACCATCCATAAAAGAGAATACCTTATGCTGAGCAGTGTTGTCTACCAGAATATCAATATGAGGAAGTGGAAAGTCATCTTTAGGGCTAGCCTTGTTCAAATCTCTGTAGTCTACACACATACGTACCTTACCATCTTTCTTAGGAACTGGTACCACATTTGCAACCCACTGAGGATAAGAAGTCACTGCTAAGAACCCTGCATCAAACTGTTTCATTACCTCTGCTTTGATCTTTTCTGACATCTCAGGACGCATACGACGAACCTTCTGCTTCTTTGGACAACAATCTTCTTTCACTGGCAAACGGTGAACCACAATGTCCGTATCCAACCCTGGCATATCTTCATAAGACCAAGCAAAGATCTCCACATAGTCACGTAACATCTGAATCAATCTGCTCTTGACACTGTCCTCTAAATCAGCCCCTATCTTGACCTCTTTTCTGTTTTCTTCAGTTCCCAGATTCACAACTTCGACTGGCTCTTCATGTGGCTGTATAGCTTTCTCTTCTTATTGTAACAACCTAGCAAGCTCTACAGGTATTTCACAATCGTCCTCATTTCCGTCTTCAGTTTGATAGATCGGATTCTCGAAATTATAATTGGCAATAGTAGAACTGTTATCAACAGGATCCAGAGTGGATGAGGATCTGCATTTTAGTGATGTGGGTGTGTGTAAGAACACATAGCTGATAAAACAAAAATAAAAGAAAAGAAAGACAAGGAACACAATATTTACGAAAACGAAACATCCACGGATTTATTGAATGAAGTATGCAAATGAAATGACAGCCCGTAACAAGCACACCATTGTGCCCCGAGTAAGGCACATGGCTTGAAAGTTTTATTGTTCAAGAAATTACAAATTTAAAATATAACAACACAGTAATAGTATTTACTCCTGACTAAAGGAGATAGGGATAACATCTTCAACTTTCCAATTATTGAGTCCAGCACCCACAGTAGGAAAAATCCACGCATCCAAGTTGTAGTCTTCATCTTGATCTCCCACAGCATTGATCTGGTTCTTCACAACCCCTTGATTAGTGATACGAACAGCACGAGCACGACGAACAGCCTTCTGGGACTCTGCAGTGAAACCCAAACCAAACTTGTCAGACTTGTATGGAATATCAGGAAGCTGACCCCAAATAGTACAACCACCTTCATCCACCACAGCTCTAGCATCATTGAGGGAGGCCATTGCCATTGTTGGAGGTTTTCTGGTAACTACAGGAACTTTCTTTGCAACAGGAGGAGCTACATAATCATTAACAACCCAAGGAACCACTTCAAACGTCTGACACGGAGTCTCAATGTATTCACCTTCCATTTCCAGGTACTTGAAAGTATTCACATGGCTGACAAAGTATTCTTCCTCTCCATAGACAGTAACAACCTTTCCATCCACCGGATATCTCAACTTTTGGTGCAATGTAGAGGTTACAGCACCTGCCCCATAGATCCAGGGACGACCAAGCAGACAAGAGTACGAAGGACGAATATCCATCACAAAGAATGTAGCAGTAAACACCTGGGAGCCAACTTTGATAGGAAGATCAATTTCTCCATGCACTACTCTTCTAGAACCATCAAAAGCCTTTACCACAATATTACTAGGCTTTAGCACAGCATCTTCAGGACTCAGCTTGTTCAGGACTTCTTTAGGCAACACATTCAAAGAGGAACCATTGTCTATCAGTACATGTGACAGGGTAGTGCCCCTGCATTCAATTGAAATATGCAAGGCCCTGTTATGATCCCTCTTGGCAGGGGTTAAGTCAGCATCAGAAAATCCTAACCCATTGTCATAGGTCAGGTGGGCAACACAGTTCTCAAATTGGTCAACAGAAATTGCACTAGGTACATGAGCAGTCTTTAGAAACTTGATCAAGGACTTGGCATGAGCCTCAGAACATAACAACAAGGATAGCATAGAAATTTTTGAAGGAGTATGCCCCAACTGATCAACAATGTCATAATCACTTTTGCGAATGATTTTTAATACTTCTTCCATCTGCTTAGAGAGATCATCAGCAGCTGGCACATCAGCAGATACAGGCTCAATAACAGGGCCTTTGCCCCGAGCACCAGTGGTGGAAGTAGCAGCAGGAGTAACTGCATTCTTAGAAGCAACTGGAGGAGAGAAGACTCTTCCACTACGAGTGATCTTGCTAGATCCAGCAATATTATCAATGTCAACAGGCACATCAGCTAAAGGCTCCTGCTTAACACCATGGATGTAAACATCAGACCCATAGTGCCAAGGCACAGCTTTGTCAGACGTATATGGGATAGGACCAGGAGTAGTAATGACCACAGGAGCTACTCTGGCTTCAGCAACAACTTTCACGGGACCTTCAGCAGTAATTTTGATTGGACCCTGATGAGTGATTTTAATGGGACCCTTTGAAGTGATTCTTATTGGTACTTTGTCAACCATGTCAACCTCTTCAGTCTTCTTACCCTGCGTAATATGATCTACCATACTCTCCACAGAAGACGGTCTTCTTTCAAACACTATAGTATACTTATCCATGAGACGCTGAATTCCATCTTTCAATCTGAAGCACTTCTCTGGATTATACTCACAATAAACACAATCTTCACGACAACCCGGAAATAACCCAGCTTGTACCAACTTCTTTCTGATGACAGACAATGGTGTGGTCAATTCATCAACTGAATGGATATGCAGATCTTCCTCAATGGCATTGACAGTCTTCTCGTGGTTTGGCATTGGAGCAGTAATCACATTGGGGGTACCCGGAGGATCAAACTCAATTTCTCCAGCATCAATCATATCTTGAATTTTATTCTTCAAGATCCAGCAGTTATTAGTATCATGTCCCTGACAGTTTGAATGATATGCACATCGTGCATTGGGATTGTACCTGGGAGAGGTAACATTGGGATTCTGAGGAGCCTCTTTCAAAGTAATAAATTCAGCCTTCAACAAATGTTGCAATGCCTGAGCCATTGACATGTTAATCTTCGTGAACTGTCTTCTAGCCCTCTGTTGGTTGCCCTGTGGCTGCTCTGTTGTTGCAGGAGTTGGATTTGAAATATGCACTGCACTAACAGACTGATGCCTTCTGTTACGATCAGGTTGACCATAAACAGCATTGGATTCTTTCTTCCCAGTGGGAGGCTTCTTTGCAGCACCTGATGAGGAAGTACCCACTTGGATCTTACCATTCTTTATACCATTCTCTACTCGCTCTCCTGTCATGATCAACTCAGTGAAGCCTGATGATGAGCTTCCAATGAGATGACTGTAGAACGGACCATTCAGCGTACACATGAACATATCAACCAGCTCCCTGTCAGTCAAAGGGGGTTGAACTCTTCCAGCTAAATCTCTCCACTTCTGAGCATACTCTTTAAAACTTTCTTTGGCACCCATAGACATGCTCTGAAGCTGCATGCGAGTGGGGGCTAAGTCAGCATTGTATTGATACTGCTTATAGAAAGCTTCAGCAAGATCATTCCAGTCTCTGATGTTGGCACTCTCCAACTGATAATACCACTCCAGCTGAGCTCCCGATAAGCTCTCTTGAAAGAAATGGATCCACAACGTTTTATCAGCAGTGTGAGGTTGAATTCTTCTGACATATGACCTCAGATGCAGCTTGGGAAAAGAGACCCCATCATAGACAACAAAGGTAGGAACCTTGAAACCAATGGGTATGACTACCCCCGATATCAGACTCAAATCCTCAAAATCTAGCCTAGATGATTTCTGCAACTCCATAGCATCCATTCTATCCACCAGCATCTTGAATTTGTCTTCATTAGGCTCATGGTAGTAATTAGCCTCAGAATCAGAGTCCCCCATAGTGTTGTGGAGACTACCTCCCTCCTTTTCAGATTCCTCAGATTCATAGTCTTCAGCTGGTTCTTTGGTCTTGGCAAGACCTTTGAACCTTCTTCCCATGTTGATCAAACCAGCAGACCTTCTAGTCTTCTTAGTCTTCTTGGCCAGCAGTGCCTTCAATTCATCCTGCCCTTTGGACAGGTTCAAGATCAGCTCTTGGAACTGCACATTTTGTGCCTGGAGATCCTTAACTGATTGTTCAAGAGCCATTGCTGAAATAAACAGCAAGAAGATGAGAAACCTGTGTACAATTATAAACCTGTGATGCAATGAAATGATATGGGAATGCATATGCAATGTTTTCAAGGACCGCAGGATTTAAATTTGCTTAAACAAACACGAAAGTAAACTTTTATTAGTAATAACTTTGTTTTGCCTTTTAGGCTTACAAAAATGAAATAAAATAAGTACAAAAGATGGGGTTTTAAGTCTCCCATGGACGTTTCCTCTTTGTGTTGAGATATGAGTTGAGGTTCCGCTCCTCGTGAAGTTGCTTTGTTAGTTCCAGGACCCTCTCTTGGCTTGCTTTGTAATGAGCCTCGAAAGTATCCCTTTGCTCCTTCAGTTGGATCCATGATCTCTGCAAGTCTTCCATATCAGTAGGCATGTCTGGGTGAAGGATGGTATAATCAGTGTCTCCTTCAGCAACAGGTTCCATGGTAACTGGTAGGACGGCAGGATATGGCATCATGAGAGTCTGAGCACGAGACCGTACCCATCTGAGATAAGCTTCCATAGTAATAGTGTACTTAGGCTCCAGTGTCTTGCTATCAACCCTGTTTACTTTTCCCCAGGCTCGTATGAATCTCTGACGGTAACCTTGAAGGTCGTTGTCATAATCAAACACAATGCCCTGAATCAACATGTCATGTGGACCATCGCTCCGAGCGTAACCAAACTGTCGTAAAGCTAGAGAGGGGTTGTAGGTGATGCCTCCTCTTATGCCTAGAAGTGGCACATTAGGTAACTCCCCACAACGGTCAATGATGGTGACATTCTCCATAGATCTGGAGCACCAATGAATATCTGAGTGAGAAAGTGACATGATCCTTTTGGACCATCTGAACCCTTGCTCATTCTTCATTACTGAGCGAGGAAGGTGAGAAATAAACCACCTGGAAAGCAAAGGTATGCAGCACATCAAAGTTCCTCTTGCCCTTGTAGTACGGGTATGAAGAGAATGTAGGATATCTCCAAGCAATGTAGGCACTGGATTGTGACTCAGGAAAATGTTGATGGCATGAACATCTATGAACTGATCTGGATTGGGGAACAATACTAAGCCATATATCAGCAAGGCTAAGATCTCCTCAAAAGCATCATAGCTCATGGCCTTCAAGAACATTTGAGCTTTATCCATTAATACCTTGGCGAGAATACCCTTGACTCCACTTCTCGTTTCTAGAACAATGTCAGATTTCTTCAGATGTAGGGCTGCAGCAATAACCTCTGGTTTAAGCTCCTTCTCCAAGCCTGTGAAGGGTCTTTGATCCAGAACGGGTATACCCAGAAGTTTAGAGAACTCTTACATTGTAGGAACCAGCTGATAATCAGGGAATGTAAAGCAATGGTGCTTAGGGTCAAAGAACTGAAACAGGACACTCATCATGTCTTCATTGAATCCTGAAGTAACTAGATCCAAAAGGTGACCATGTCTCTTGTTGAACTGGGAATGATCAGACACTTGAGAAACCAACTCTTTAAGCTTGGCAGGTATGCCCACAAAGTTGATCCTGATGGTGTTCCTACGAGCAGAAGCCATGACCTGCAACAAAGAACAAAGATAAATCCTTTGGTCCTTGAAATGGTTAGTGAAAATGCTATGCTTATGATGCATGATGATATCATGATGTTATGTTCAATCACAAACATGTGGCACACACAAACAAGTCACACAATAGCCCTAGGTTTGAAGGCTTGCATGAGGTTTAAGGTAAGTACCCTCCCCTGAAGTTAGTTGGTTCATCCTGTCTTATAAAGTAACCATGTTCTAAGGGATCTCAATATCATTGATCCTTCACAAGGGTGGTTGTTCAGTAGGCAACTTACTTGCCAACCAAAACCCTCCAAGTTTAGAATCTCAATGAGTGTAGCATCGAGTATCAACCAACTTCAGTCTGCACCAAAGCCGGTTATCTCACTACTTTCTAAAGGCCAAGATGGGATAACTAGGGTTCTAAAAGTTAGTTAGTGCATTGACAACATATGGCAGCCTCATATTATCCTCAACTTGACTTAAGGAACATAAGCACCAACCAAGAAGTCACACTAACTATGGCCACCAGATCAACCATATCGGTATACGCCGTACAGTTTCCTTGGTCTATTGCCATTTACCTAAGGTACACTAGATCTGGGTTAGGACATTTCACACATAAGAGCCCAACAAGTAAAGTAAAGCAAACAAGGCAAACAATTTAAGTGATCTAATTCCTAAGGGTACCCCTCTTTAATATGTAATCCCCAGCAGAGTCGCCAGTTCTGTAACACGGTGGGAGAACTGACTTTAGTTAAATGTTGCGGATAGCAAGAGTCGCCACCGACTTTTATTTTATCCAAAGGAAAGGGCATAAAAGAACAGGAAAGACCTTAAAAGATTTTTTGGGTCCGGGGGGTAGGTTATGTAAAGGGAAGGTGTTAGCACCCTTTACATCCATGGTTATCCATGGGCTCTTAGTTACTTAGCTCACTTTTGAATTGTTTTTGAAAATGTGAAGTGTGTGAATAGAAAATTTTCATAAGAGTTAATAATGATCCATGTACGGATGCGTAAAAACTTGTGTTTGAAAATTTGTTTGAAATTTGTTAAGTGTTTGAAATTTTGGAATGAAGTGAGCAAGCAACTATGAGGTACCTACCCTAAAGTTTAAGTCTTTTCTGTTCTTTATCCTTTAAATGGTAAGACTATCCCTATTATTAAGGAATAGGTAGTCATTACCTTGGATGTGAGGGACATATGAGGGACATCTGTTTTATGAAGGCAACTGTGGGGTGTATTAAGCATTCAGGAGGGACTGTCATCATTATTCGAAAGGGACTTGATCTTTATGAAAGGCAACCATTAGGGACTTGATGACTTTTCTTTTAAGGGACTTGCTTTATACACCCCACTTGACCTTTTTTGGATAGGCAACATTGAGGGATAGCCCTAGAAAGTGAGATGGCGATTAAAAATCGACTTACGTGTGTGAGTGTTTAATTTATATTTATCTTAAAATTTTAAATGATCTAAATTTAATTTTAAATATAATACATGTTTTACACTCCCAATATTACTAACCATAGCATAAAAATTAAATAAATTACATATTTACAAAATTTACACCAAGGAGCAATTACATAATTATAATAAACAATTAAAATAAATGGCAAATAAATAAATATAAATAATAAGCAAAAATAAATAAATAGGCAATAATAAATATAATAGGGGTTAGTAATAATAAGAAGTAAATAAGGTTAGTGAAATAATAAGCATAATTAAAAAAAAACTAATTGAATTAGTAATAATATGGTTAGTAATAACAATAATTAAAATAAATAGAATTAGCAAAAATATTATAATAACATGATAAACACAAAATTATATTTTTAATATAGACATTTATTTAAAAAATAAGAACAATTAAAGGATTATGGTAATATTTTAATTTATGTACAAATTATTAAGTTATTTATAATTACAAAATTAAATTATTATAGGTTTAATTGTTTCTAAACACATATTAAAAATTATTTATATATAATTTAGGTTATAAACAAATTAAAAAAAATATTTACATATTATATATAAGAAAATAAGTTATAATTATGTTTAAATATTATATTTACAAAAATTAATCATATTTTACAAAATTTTATATCAAGTATTATATTTACAAAATTTAATTTTTATTCATCATTATATTAAATAAATATGTACATAGTAATTATATTTATAAAATTTAATTATGCTAAATATTATATGTACAAAAATTAAGTTAGAAAAATGAAATTAGGTTTTATCAATTGTTTAGAGAAAATCAATTAGTATTTTATAAAATTAGGGTTTAGAAAATATATTTTTTAAGGGTTTATAATATAATATACCAAAATTATTTTAATTAATATACATATATTATAATTTAATTACATAAAAGAAATAATTTTTGAATTAAGAAAATATGATTTTTTGAATATTATAAACATTGCATAACATTTTATAGAATTATTTTATTATATATAATTATTAATAAAATCTAAATTAATTAAGCAAAACAAAATAAAATAAGAAAAAAAACAAAACAAACCTGGCTGGGATTTGAACCCAGGAGGCTTTGGTTACCAACAGCAAGGCATACCACTCAGCCATCAGCGCGCAGGCAGCAAGGAAGTGAGTTCTATTGGTTTTGTTCTTTGTCACAAAAATCCAGGAAAAATAAAAGAAACAAAAGGCCTGGGGGAGGATTGAACCCAGGACCTTTGAACACTCAAGCGCATGCATAACCACCCGGATGGAAGAGCCCATCTGATATTTGAATGGCAATGTAACATAATATATTAAGTTTCTTTTTTAACCTGAAAAATAAGAAAAAATAATGCACCAGCCAGGACTCGAACCAACGCCATCACGCAACACACAAACCAACATTACCACTGGGATAAGTTGTGCGCTTGTGACATAAACAGAAACAAAAACATATTATTTTTAAACAACAATTTAAATTCAGATTTCGCGCCAGCCAACTTCTTCTTCTCCAAATTTCCTGCGAAATTTCCTTCCCTTTTTCCTGCGAAATTTGTTGCGAGTTCTTCATTATTTCAAACCTGCGAAAACCAAACTCCAACAAAACAGTATTGATTCATGAAATTAATTAGTGTTTTATGATCCTCACAGTCCATATAACATCTCTATGTTCTCCAAATTTATTTAAATTCAGTAAATCATTAAGCCCTAATTTCAGAGGTGAAACCCTAACAATGGCCGATTCTGATTCAAGCCATGAACCTTTGGTTTAATGATCCAGAAACAATCTACATAGCACCACAAACAACATTATGTAAACAAAATTCAATAATATGCAGTAAATCAATGGAATCGAAAAAAATATTTCCAAGCACAAGATGGATTCGGGTTGGACAATATGTCATGGTATTGATGCATATGAGTGATGGTTTATGATCAGAGAAGTCCAAGGAAGCTCTCCATGTTCTTGTTTTACCTTCTAGAGCCCTAAATCCAAGAATCCGAATGTGACTTTTGTGAAGGATTTTTGAACAATGGAACTTACTTTTGGAGGCAGAGAATTCGTGGCTTGATGATTGAGTTATGTTTAGTACTTATAGGTGAGTGAATTAGGTCAATAAAATTGATTGATCATGTGGAAAAATTGATATGAAAAGATTCAAGTTGATCACACTTTGAAAATCAAATATTCTTGCATTAAGGCTTGCTATTTTGGGAAAAATCTTATGATTTCCTTCCTCTTCAATTCCAATTATCATTTAAGTCATTCTAGAAACTCAATCCAAATAAAATCTCTTATTTTCATATTTTATTTTTATTTAAAATGATTTTTAATGAATTAAATCAAAATAAATAAAAATCAAAATAATAAAAATCTGATTTTTAATGGTTTGGGTCGTGCATAGTGCTATTGTATGGATTGGGTCATAATTTGACAAGCCCATTTGGAAGAAATTGGTTCTAAACCTCCTTTTTCATCATAAACCAACTCAAAATTTCCCAACTTTGCAAGGGCACATATCCTTCAATTTTAATGCTATGAGGGTGTTCTTGGACATTTTGGAAAGCTTGAAGAGTCCTCTAACCAACCCCACTGGTTTCATGTCCATATCATTTACCAATCTCAAGTTATGACCTTTTGAAGTTGTTGACTTTTTGTTGACTTTCAAAAGGACCTATAATGTCTTAGCTCATAACTTCCAAATGAAGCATTTTTGGGCTTGGCTTGTGAGACACAAAGTTGTAGAGAATTCAATTTCCTTCAAAATGAGCTTTGGATGGAGACTTGGTGATGAAGTATGTGAAAGTTATGGCTGGTCAAAGTTCAGTTGACTTTTACTGAGAAAACCCTAATTTAGAAACTCCTGATTCTTGATGATCTGAAATCTCCTTGATGAATCATGATCAACCCTTGATCAAATGATGAATTTTACTTCATATACTTGATGTTGGCAAAAAATCATGAAGTTTGACTTTGGTTTGACCACAGTTGACCTCAGTTTGACTTTTTAACTACTTTGACTGATTTTGACTTATCTGATCATCTGACTGAGCAAACTTTTGAGAAAAGTCTTGAAACTTGTCATGGGGGTTCTTAAACATATATAGGATGTTATGAAGCTAACTTGAAGTCTTGGAAGTTCATTTAGCCTGATTAAAGTCAAAACCCTAGTTTTGGATGCACTGCTTAGGAGGTGCATTGTCTGAGGGGATTGTCAACTCTTCTGACCAATTGTGAACTTTGTGAACCTTGTGAACCATCATAAATGTCTTGTGAACCTCATGGGAGGTGTTGTGAAGCTTGTGAAACTTGTGAACCTCATAAAGTGACTTTGTAGACCTCATGAACCTCATGAAAGGTTATGTAAACATTGTGAATCTTGTGAACCTTGTGAACCTTCAAGAAGTAACTTGTAGACTTCATGAACCTCATGAAAGGTTATATAAACATTGAGAAACTTGTGAACCTTGTGAACCTTCATAAAGTAACTTGTAGACCTCATGAACCTCATGAAAGGTCTTGTAAATGTTGAGAAACTTGTGAACCTTGTGAACCTTCATAAAGTAACTTGTAGACTTCATGAACCTCATGAAAGGTATTGAAAGCATTGTGAATCTTGTGAACCTTGTGAACCTTCTTAGCACACAAAGTCTTGTATTGTGAGGGCAAATTTTGGGGTGCAACACTAAACACAATGCAAAAAGAATCAAAGTCCAACTCTTTATGGTTAGGCAGAAATGATTTTTGGAAGTTTGGATCAAAATAATGCATCAAAATGATTTTAATTCCATGAAAAATTCTCAAAATGTATCAAGATCAAAAAAGAAATTTGGTTTGAGGGTTGAACAATGTTTCTAAATGTTTTTAAATGTTTCATGAATTTTTTGGTGATTTTTAAATACCTAAAAGTATTTTTAATTAATTAATTATCATTAATTAATTAAAAATAAACTTTTAAATATTAAAAATATTTTCTGAATACTAAAAATAAAAATAAAAATATTTTTGTGTTCTGAAATTTAATAATAGCTTGCATAAAAAATTCCAGAATTTTTGAAATGATTTTACTATTTTTAATAAAATATAGAAACAAATGAATTAATATGAAAATTAAAATGAATTAAAACTGAAAATAGAAAAGTAATCAGATCCAAAGGCCCTCATTTAAACTTGCTGCGCGCGCGTTTGACCTGGCGCCATATCCAAGGGCCATCATTCAAACCTGGCTAATTAATGATTAAGCCCTAATGATAACCCTAATGACTTTCAGGCGACCGGAACACTGTTCCGGTCGTCTTCTCCGATCACCCAAAACTTCAAACTCTCTCTACACGCATCTAAAACGAAATCTAATTAAACAGAAATGATCCCCACTTAAAAACGAATCAAAACCCCCATTCAAACAACATTTATCATTCCTAAACAATGAGAATCGAATCAAACTAGTTTTAGGGCAAAAAGTTTCAGAACAAGATTAAACTCTCATCTCTTCACCATTTTCAAAACCAACAGCATATTCATGATCAGGGAAGCATGTAGAACAACTTAGGAACTCTAAAAATCATTTCTGGAAAAAATGTTCATGAAGCTACCTGAGTTTGAAGCTTTTCAATCTGGCACTTTCTGACCTTCCCTTCTGCGCGAAACCACTCCTGGGACCTCCCTGATGAAGCTTTGATGATTGAAAAGAGTTTGTGTTGGCTGGTTTGGAAGTTTGAACAAGTTCTGTTCAAGCTCAGGTGAGAATCGTGTTTATGATTCAGGCAGTTTAGGGCAAAGATGAGGGGTGCTTTCTGACCAGGATGATGAGTTGAGTTGATCTATGAAGTTTGTTTGTGAGTTTGTGAGTTGTTTTCTGAGTTTCGAAAGTTTTTGCCTTTGAGAGTGAAAATGAGAATGTGATGCTATGGCTTGTTTCAGGCTTGCTGGTTATGTGCTTTGGCTTGCAATTTGTTTGTATAAACAATTGCTATTGGTCAGAAGATGTGACATGCCCTTTTGTGATAGGTATGGTAGCTTTTGCAAATTTGTCAACTTTGTGTAAGAGAAAGCATGGGTCATGTTCTAGCTAAGTACAGCAAGGGTGTGCTGCGCAGCATGGTGAGGGAAAAGGCTAGGGTTGATCAGCAAAGTAGCTAGCAAGTGGATGAGGTGTTATGATGGATTTTGCAACTTGGTTCATTTTGTGTTTTCTCATGATTTTGTGCTATGTATGTGAGACACTTCTTGCTGAATTTTGTAGCATGGAACTTCTTTTAGTCATGGCAATGCATAGAAATCATCTAGTGATTACATAACTCATGGGAAGATGATTTTGCCAAGAATCCCTTTTTGCACTCTTATGGAAAATGCCTTATGGAAATGTGAAATTCAAAACAAATGAATGGGAATCCCCTTGGGCCAATTCTGTTTTTAGGGCATGTGTGATCATGTGATGAAGTTTTGAAGTCATTTTGAAGTCAATAGAATGCTTGGTACATGAATTTGCAAGTTTTCCATTTGGTGCATAACTTGAAATTTAGTGATTTTAACCAACTTTGATGAACCATAACTTTTGATCCAAAATGAATTAGGTCATGTTCTTGTACTTTTTGAAAAGGGAAAGATCTATTCTACAACTTTCATGACCAAAGTTTTTCCATTTGAAGCTTTCTTGAATCAAAAAGTAAGGGTTGAAAAAGTTGCATAAAATGACATTTTCATGAAAAGTCAAACTTGCCCAAAAAGTCAACTTTGCAAAAACTTGAGATTCTTGAATTTTGTAAACTTCCAACTTCTTCCATGATCAAATAAAGATAATATACAAACAACATGGTGAAGAATGTCCTTTGGTTGGGTCATTGGGGGCCTCAGATGCCCTGATTTTGCACTGACTTGCTTGAGAAGTCAACTCTTGATCAGATGACTTCCCCATGGAATTTCTTCATGAAAATTGATATGCATACTCCCTATACCATATAGAGACCAATAGAAACAAGAATGACCAAAAAAATTGGAGTTATGGCCTCTGAAACCAAAACCCTAATTTTAGGTCATTTGTGCAGTTAAACCTGGCTCTGCATCCACACCATTTCCAGTTCTTGTGATTCTTTGACATTCTTGACTTTGAGAGGATATAATATGATGCTTGAACATACATAGACCCCTTTGAAGTGATTGATGACCTTTGGAATGGCTCAAGAAGCTCTTGGATTGCTCAGATCACAAACCCTAGATGCAGATGACTTAGAATCTATGCAGTGAATCAAAACATGTGATATGAGATGGTATGATTGAGTTTATGCATATGAAATGATCATAAGCCATGGTGAATGGGTGAGGGCAAATTTGGGGTGTTTACAATAACCTGCTAAACCCAGAATACTTATAATCTTAGTAGTAGATTTAAGAGTCTCCCACTGTAATACTGTATCAATATTCAACGAATCCACAAAAATTCCACTACTGGATATTACATGTCCAAGGAAACTCACTTCTTGCAACCAGAACTCACACTTTGACAGCTTCACGTACAACTTCTTCTCTTGCAACACTTGCAGCACAATCCTCAAATGCCATGCATATTGCTCTTCTGTCTTGGAATAAATCAGAATATCACCAATAAAAACTACCACAAATTTATCCAAGTACTCATTGAAGATTCGATTCATGTACTTCATGAACACACCAGATGCATTGGATACACTGAATGACATCACTATGTACTCATAATGACCATACCTCTTCCTGAAAGTTATCTTCGGAATATCATCAGACTTAACATGAATCTAATGGTAACCAGATCTTAAATCAATCTTGCTGAACACACAAGCTCCTACTAACTAATCCATCAAGTCGTGGGTCCTCAGAGGTGGATACTTGTTCTTAATAGTAACCTTGTTCAACTGCCGATAATCAACACACAACCTCATACTACCATCTTTCTTCTTGACCAACAACACAAGAGCACCCCACAGAGAAACACTAGGTTGAACGAACTTCTTTTCTAACAATTCTTCCAGTTGCTTCTTCAACTTATTCAATTCCATAGTAGACATCCGACATAGAGCCATAGATATAGGACTAGTACCAGGTAATAAATCCACTGCAAATTTAACTTCATATTCGGGAGGCAAATCACTTATTTCCTCCGGAAACACATCTGGAAATTATTGAACAACCAGTAATTCAACACTCGAAGTTTTCCCTTCAACTTGCAACGATGCAAACATTGCAAACATATGAGTTTCATCTTCTAACAGTTCATATACTTTCTTAGTCGTCAAAAACATCAATTCACCATGATCACCAAGTTCAGGAAACTCCATAGACTTCACATAACAATTTATATGCACAAAATTGAACTCTAGCCAATTCATTCCAAGAATAACATCAATTTGATGCAAAGGTAAGCACACTATATCCATCAAGAAGTCATTCTCAAAAATAGTCAAAGGACACTTCAAACACACATATGTAGTAGTAACATAACCATTAACTGGCGTTTCTATTACCATACCACCATTCATACTAGACAACGTCAAATCAACTTATTAGCACATTCAAGAGAAATAAAAGAATGTGTAGCACCAGTATCAATAATTGCAATCAACTCAAAACCATAAATAAAACATGTACCTCGAATCAAAATATTCTTCTTAGGAACTTCGAAACCACTCAAAGCGAACAGTCTACTATTGGTCTGAGCAACAGTAGAAGTCTTCTTAGGCTTCTGACATTGGGTGCTGATATGCCCTTGTTTACCACAGTTAAAACAAGTTAGACCTTCATTTGGACAATCACTAACCTGATGACCTCTCTTGCCACACTAGTAGCATATCACCACTGGATTTTTGCACACATCAGACTTGTGAGTGGATTCTCCATATTTGTAGCACTTGGGAGGAATGGAACCCGCTCTCCCACTTGGCTTCTTCCCATCTGAAACCTTCTACTTCTCCTTCTCAGCTGGAGTCACATAAGGTTTTCCTCTAACCTAGCCTTTTTCTTTCTTTTCAATCAATTGGTTATAGTGAGCAGACCAAGCTCAAATGTCTTCATCATAGATTCTGCTTTTGTCCACCAACTCAGCATACCTACAGATCAGTTGATATCCAATCCTTTATTTAATCTTAGGTCTCAGCCCATTCTCAAACTTGAGAGACTTAGACAGTTCAGCATCAACACGATTATTGTGTGGACAATACTTCACTATCCTCTTGAACTTAGCAGCATACTCTACCACCGTCATGTTTCCTTGCTTCAACTCAAGGAACTCTACCTCCATCTTACCATAAGCATCTTCCGAAAAATACTTCCCCAGAAACTCCCTCTTGAACACTTCCCAGGTCACCACAAAACCAACATCCTCCAAATACTGACGGGTATTATCCCACTAGTCTTCAGCCTCCTCAAACAACATGTGGGTACCAAACTGTACCTTATGTGCATTCGTACACGCTATCACTCTAAAAGTCTTCTCAATTGTCTTGAGCCACTTCTGTGCACCATGCAGGTTATGATCTCCTTCAAAACCCGACTGACTATTACTCTAAAACTTCTCCAAAGCACGAAACTCATCTTGTCCATTGTTTCGAGTCGTAGCCTCAGCAAGTGTCGCAACAACTTCAACAAGAGTGTAAACACCCCAAATTTTACCTCACCCATTCACACCATGGCTTGTGATCATTTCATATGCATAAACACAATCATATCACCTCATATTACATTTTTGATTCACTGCATAGTTTCTAAGTCATCTGCACCTAGGGTTTGTGATCTGAGCAATCCCAGAGCTTCTTGAGCCACTCCAAAGGCCATCAATCACTTCAAAGGGGTCTAGGTGTGTTCTTATATCATATCACATCCTCTCAAAGTCAAAAATGCCAAAGAATCACAAGAACTGGGATTGGTATGGAAGCAGAGCCAAGTTTGACTGCACAGTTGACCTAAAACTAGGGTTTTGGTTTCAGAGGCCATAACTCCAAATTTTTTGGTCATTCTTGTTTCAATTGGTCTCTATATGGTATAGGGAGTATGCATATCAATTTTCATGAAGAAATTCCATGGGGAAGTCATCTGATCAAGAGTTGACTTTTCAGACAAGTCAGTGCAAAATCAGGGCATCTGAGGCCCCCATTGACCCAACCAAGGGGTGATCTTCATCATTTTGAGTGTATATGATCTTTATTTGATCATGGAAGAAGGTTGAAGTTCACAAAATTCAAGAATTACAAGTTTTTGCAAAGTTGACTTTTTAGGACATGGTTGACTTTTAAAGAATATGTCATTTTATGCCACTTTTTCAACCCTTGCTTTTTGATCCAAAAATGCTTCAAATGGAAAAACTTTGGTCATGAAAGTTGTAGATTAGATCTTTCCCTTTTCAAAAAGTACAAGAACATGATCTAATTCATTTTGGATCAAAAGTTATGGTGTGTCAAAGTTGGCAAAAATCACTAATTTTCAAGTTATGCCTCAAATGAGAAACTTGCAATTTCATGTACCAAGCATTCTTGTGACTTCTAATTGACATCAAACCATTACACAAGCATCATGTAAGTCCTAAAGTTCAGATTGGACCAAGGTTTCCTCATGTTTTAGGGCTTGTGGGACAAGAAAATTTCATATGAACCAAAAGAGAACAACTTGCAAAAACCATCATAACACTTCACCCACTTGGTGCCTAGCCTGCTGAACCACCCTAGCCCTCTCCCCTCACCTTGTTGCGCATCACACAGCCCATGTACTAGCCTAGAAGTTGCCCATACTTTCTCTTACACAAAAGTTGACAATTTGCAAAAGTGGCCATACCAATCAATAAAGGGCAGGTCACATCATCTGACCAATGAGAGATGTTTATGTGGACAAAATGCTAGCCATTTCATACATCAAGCAAGGCTGAAACACACAAGATCACAACATTCACAAAATCACCCTCTCAAGCAAAACCTTTCGAATTTGTCTCCATAGTTCACAAACACAAAAACCAGCTCCACTGATCAACTCACCTTGCTTCATTGAGCCAAAACCAGCAAGACTTAGGCCTGAGCCAAGCAAGAACTGAGCTCTTCCATTTTTCACCCTCAAAGCAAAAACCTTCGAATCTCTCTCCACAAACCTCAAACACAAAGACAAACTTCACAAATCATCTCTGCTCACTTCACTGACCAGAAACCTCCCTTCATCCTGGCCTGAAACACCTTGAAACCAAAATACGATTTTCACACTCCCTTGGCCTGAGCTTCTGCAAACTCACTCAAGAGGCTGTTTAAACTCCAACCAAGTGTCCAAAGCTTCAAAGGGGGATCATTGGGACCTGTTTGAGCCAAAGAACCATCCAGAAAGCTCCTGAATCAAAAGCTCAACCTCAGGTGACTCCATGAACTTTTTTTCCAGAACTTGCTTTTTAAGTTTCTAGATGGTAAAGCATGCTTCACTGATCACACTGAACTTGTTACTTTTGAAAAAGGGTGAGAAATGAGCCTGTATGATGTTTCTGAAATTTTTGCAGTTTTGAATGTTTGATTCGAATCTTGTTTGTGTGTTGAAATAAATGATGTTTGTTGCTGGAATCTTGTTTAGAATGAGCTAAGGTTTGATTCTGGAGAGTTTGGCATGATTTCATGGCGTATTGAGAGAGATAGGAAAATGGTATAACCGGAGAAGACGACCGGAACAGTGTTCCGGTCGCCTGAGAGTCATTAGGGTTTGTTTAATTAGGGCTAAGTGTAATTAAGCCAGTTTGAATGTGGACCGTCCAAACCCGCGCGCAGTCAACTCCCGCCCTGGCCAGTTTGAATCTCATGCGTTGGATCTGAATACTTTTCCTTTTTCAGTTTTAAATTCATTTAATTTTCATTTTAATTCATTTGTTTTGTATAATTTATTTAAAATAGCAAAAATGTTTTAAAAATTATGAAACTTTTTGTCAAGAGTTTCATTAATTTTTAAAACACAAAAATATTTTTAATTTTATTTTTAGCATTTAAAAAGTATTTTAAAATATTTAAAAGTTTATTTTTAATTGATTAATGAAAATTAATTTATTAAAAATACTTTTAGGTATTTAAAAATCACCAAAAAATTCATGAAAAGTTCTAGGACATTTAGAAACATTGTCCAACCTTCAAAACAAATTTATTTTCTGATCTTGATGCATTTTGAGAATTTTTCATTGAATAAAAATCATTTTTATGCATTAATTTGATCCAAAGTTCAAAAAATCATTTCTGCCTATCCATGAAGAGTTGGACATTGATTCTTTTTGCATTGCATTGTGTTTAGCATGTAGTTTGTGAGATTAAATGGCCATGATTTGATCTTTCATTTTCAATTTTTTTGGTAATTTTCTTGTTTAGGAACCCTAAAACCCTAGAAAACTTAAGAAAATCATAACTTGAAATTGGTTAAGAGTTGAAACTTCTCCTTTGGGCATTGGGTTAGTATAGGATTAGGGGTCCTTTGAGTGGCATTTTCAATTTTTTATCTTAGGGTTTGCTTCTGATTTTGATTTTTGTTTGATGTATTGTTCATAAACCCTAATTTGGGCTTCCATATGCATCCATCTTGCATTCTCTTGCATAACATGACTTGCCATGACATTTCAAGCATCCATTTGATTCATTTGACATCATAAGACATATTGAAAGCATGTTTGATCATTGCATCATGTATTTGCCATGTTGTATGTCATGTGCACTTCATAACTTTTCATGTATGTTCATGGTTCATAACTTGCTTCATTTGCATTCATGAACTTGTATGATCATTTCCATGTGCTGCCTCATGTTTGTAGCATCTCATAGCATCATTAGCATCATATATATGCTTCTGGTTTTGTTTCTCATCATGTCATCTCATCCCATTTTGCATTGCATTGCACTTTCTTTTCTAACTTTTCAGGTGGTAAGTGGCTTTGAGAAGTGAATTTGCCTTCACTTCTCATAACTTTTCTTTTCATCTCTCTTGCATCCATGCTGCATTTTGATATGTGTTTGAGTTATGAGCTTGCTCATTCTTCTCCTTCTTACTTTCTTTCTTCCAGTGACTTGACTTCTTGAATGAAGCAAGTTACTTTGCTTCTCTTGATCCTTTCATTTGCTTCCTGGTGGTTCCATTGGAGATTTCTCTTGAAAACCTCACAAACCTTAGGAACAACCAAGCATGACAATGATTAGGGTTTTGATTAGTCTCCCCTCTTAGTTTTCACCTTTGTGTCTCTTTGAGTCTTCTCTTCTCATCTCATAATCAGGGACTAAACCCTAAAGGCTTTAAGGCTTTGTGATTAAGCTTATGCCTGCATCCTTCTCTTAGGATGGAGTGTATAACTTTAATCCTAAGTGTTAAACCCTTAATGTGTTTAAATCTCTTAATCAATTCACTTAATAATCATCAAGACACCACACTTGTAACTTGGGCCTTGCATTAGGGTTCTAATTCTTCCTTAATTGGTTAAGAAGGACTAACCCTAGTGTTAATGGACAAGTCCCCCTCAAGTTGTCTTACAAACCCTAAAAATCACTTCATCATCATATCACCAAATAAAATCCACTTAATCAAAGGCTTGTTTTGTCATGAGTTTAATCCCTAATCATGGATTAAGTTGAGGAGCTTTCCTCAGCTTAAACATTCTCATCTATTATCCTTCTATTAGGATGGTGTAATGAGTCTGTTTAATCCCTGATTATGGCTTAACCTCATTACTTAACACTAAACAAAAAACCACAAAAACATCTAAATAATCACAAGTAGGTTAATGATCTTAATCCTATACCAAAGGTGATTAAGTGTGAGAATCTGACTTCACACTTAAGGTATTCTCATTACCCCTAATCAGAGGGAAGATGTGATGAGTTTACTAAATCCATTGGTTTAGACTTAAGCTCATTAACTTATGACAAAATCCAAAAACAATAAAAGACTGAAAACACAAAAACAAACAATAATCGTCTCCTTCGGGATTCTTTTCTCATCACCTTCACTCATAAACGAGAACTTGCTTCTTCCGTCTAATGCAAGACAGTTTGCATCTGTGCCAGACAAATATACACTTGAGCATAGGCAAGTAAGCAGTTCACAAGCCAATTTATCTTTCAGTCTCTTTGGGTCGAACTACGGTGTTCTGACTTCCTCATTGCACGAGAGGATACGTAGGCATAACTTAACAGTTATCGAACAAAAGTCTCTGCATATTCCCCCTCCTTCCAGCATCATTCTTTAAGCCTCATTATCATGAGCATTTCACTCTTGTTCTTACACTGACACTGTATATATTACACTTCACATTTCTTTTACACTGACACCTGTACATCCTTTTCCAGCTATTTTACACACAGATGGCACTGACACTACCCCTTTAAAAAACAAATCTTTTAAGCGTGGATCCCGTCGAGTACGGCGGACAATCTGGGTGCTAATACCTTCCCAGGTTGTAACCAACCCCCTTTCTCAGTCTCTCTGGTTCGCAACCGTCTTATCCATCTTTTTCTAGGTCTATGCAGTATTGCCTTTCCTCCGGGATAAAAATGCCTAGCTGGCGACTCTATTCACCTCCAGCGAGTTCACGGATGTGTGTTCTCACTGTTCCTTTCGCCGACCGTTCGCGTATGTACCTTTATTTGGGCCAGTCCCACTTATCGGGAGCGACAGCTTGGCGACTCTGCTGGGGACCCTTATACTGCAACCAGGGCTTCTGGTTCTTTTTGTGGGTTCCTCCTAGCGCTTGATTGATTTGTGATTATTGGGGTGTTATGTGTTTATTTGTGTTTGTATATGTTTTATTTTTGCTTTATGTACAGTTTGTCTTATTACTTTCTTTACAACTTTACATATATCATACTGTCATGCTGTCTGGCTGGATCTGGTTTTGCTTTGGTGGGTGGGTGTTCCATTGAGAGTTAAGGTCCTATACCTAGGACCTGAGTGACACCTAGGCTAGAGTGAATCATATTCTTTACCATTCCATCTCGGTCTGGTGCGGGAATATGAAACACGGTTCAGATATGGGTTTCTTCTTGAGAACTCTGTGTTGCGGATTTCCTGCAATGCTAGGGCTATCTGGGAAGCCTGCTAAGTCTGGATGACCTTTTAGTATTGACCTTCAGAAACTGAGGTGAATTAGAGGAGGAACTTTTATGGTTATTGTAAACGCTGTACCTCCGGGTTAGAAGTGTTTACACTTCTCATAACTGATCCAAGTCTGAGGATCTTTGTTCTAGAACACCACCTGTGAGGGGGATGGGCTGTTTACAGGTTTGCAGGTACCTTGGCCTCAACATACCCTGTTACTTTGTTTGTTTAAGAGTACTCCATGTTGGAACAGTTCTTGTGATTCTAAACCCTGGACATGTGGCTCTTTATTTGAGCCCACTACCCTGGTTACTGGATTTATAGACCTCTATCTGGAATTCTTGAACATACTTGGACCTATATCAGGGCATTTGATCAGATCCAGCTCAGTCACAAACCCTTGCATATCATTTGCATACATAATCATTGCATCATATTGACATTTGTTTATTTGTGTTTCAGGGTATCCATCTTCATTTGGTTTTGGTTTTGACCCCATCTTCAGTATTGACCTATCTTCATCAGCATCTGCTTCAGTTATCAGCTGTCTGCTTCAGTCACCTGCACCAGCCCATCAGTGGCCCATTTCTTCAGTGTTATTATCAGCACCTGTCTCTACTCATCCTCAACATCATGGCTCCTAAAAAGAGCAACATCACCTACCACTTCTTCCAGCCAGAGCTAGCTGACATCAGGAGGATTCAGACCTTGATCACTCCAGACTATATACCATTGTTCAGGGAACACTATGGAGATATACTTGATATGGTTATGGATCTGGACCCTTCACAGAGAAGCCTGATCCACACTTGCCTTCAATTTTATGATCCCCCACTGAGATGTTTCACTTTTCAGGACTTTCAGCTGGGCCCTCTATTAGAAGAATACTCATCATTAGTTGGTATACCTATCAGAGGTGGAGTCCCTTTCAACCCTGAGATGGTCTTTCCTGGTAATAAAGAAGTAGCAAAGGCTTTGCATCTGGAACCTGTTCTGATTGAGCAGCATATGACTTCTAAAGCTGGAATCCCTGGCTTCCATCTGGATTTCTTGATCTCTCAAGCTACCCTGAAGGCTTCTTTAGGAGAGTGGAAAGCTGTCTGTGCTTTACTGGCCCTGAGCATATATGGGATCATATTATTTGCAGATGAGCCTCGATTCATCAGCAAGAATGCAATCCATCTTTTCATTCTAAAGAACCCAGTGCCAACTTTATTGGGGGATCTCTACTACTCAGTGCACCAAAGGAATGAAAAGCAGAGGGGAAGATTAGTGAGGTGTTGTGCTCCTTTGTTCCATACTTGGCTTCTCAGGCATTTACCCAAGACAGATGCATTTTTGAACCCTCATCAGCAGAGAAACTGGGCTAAGAGACTCACTACTCTAACTTCAGCTGACATCAGATGGTGCACTCAAAGCACCAAAGGCAGGGATATCATCACCAGCTGTGGACATTTTCCCAATGTGCCCCTAATAGGAGTTAAGGGTAGCATTAATTACAATCCTCTGCTGTTCAAAAGGCAACTGGGCTATGCACTGGTCCACACTCCTAAGGCACAGGACTTGATTGAGACTCTTTATTGTGAGAACAAGCCTAATCTGGCTATTGTTAGGCAGGCTGCTTGGGCCTGGGATAATGTTCAAACCAAGGGAGTAACCATTCTGGGGAAGTGCAACAATGTGGCATCAGCACAATATTATGAGTGGTCCCATGCCAGGGCTCAATTCTCTGGAATGCCCTTTACCATGGAGGATATGCCTGGACCATCCTCAGCACCACCCCCTGCCACTATCAGTTTGGAGGAGTTCGAGAGCTTGAAAGAAAGAAATGAGAAGTTGACTCAGGCTTTGCAGAAGACCCTCTGGGAGAGGAGTGATGGTAGGTTGGATATTGAGAGGCTGGAGAAGTTGAGAGTGGAGCATCTGGCTAAGATTGAGAAGTCTGGGGATTATATCAAGAAGTCTAGGGCTGGGGAACAAATTCTGAAAAATGCTTGCAAAGAAGCCCAGTTCCAGAGAGCAAGGACAGACTTGTATCTAAAGGAGAGTCAGGCTAGGTGGGTCAGGATCACCGAGGCTCGTACTCTGGAGGACAAGAGGGTCCAAGACAAGATAGAGCAGATGGAAGCTAGTGCCAAAGAGCAACAAGAAGCCCTGGCAGCAGCCCAGAGGGAGATATCAGAGCTGAAGATCAGAGCTGGAGTGAAGAGGTCAAAGGACCAAAGTCAGCACAAGAAGCTAACTGCAGCTGTTACAACCCGGAATCTCCTCATCAGGAATCTCACGGAGCGTCCAGCTGATCCTGTGACCGAAGCACTTCTCAAGGAAGTTCGGGAGGATGAGTTTGGTCTTAGTGTTTGACCATTTGCTTGTTGTTGCTTTCATTCCATGTACTTTTATTTTCTTGTAATGTATTTTGACCCATCAGAGGGCTTGTATTTGTAAACAAACTTTGTACCATTTTGCTTCTTGTAATATATGTATTAGTTTGTTCCATCCAAGTTTACTTTGAAAGCAACATCAACAGCACCTTCAAGGGTCTGGAAGGGTCAAAACTGAATGCCAAGCCGGATACCTTGAAAACAAATAAGCATACTGCATTGCATGCTAACCCTTTGTTTGTTTTGTAGGTTTTTGTTTTATTGTTGCTAACTCTGTTGTGGTGTTCAGGAACTATTGCTCGACGCCGGGTATTTCCCCTCAACCGTCCGCACCGTTATCTAACCCGTAACAACCTTCCGGGCATACAAATGGATCAGATGCAGCAGGACCTTACAGAGGTCAGGAACCAAATGACCAACGAGAGGTTGGAAATGAGGAACCAAATGACGCAGTTTATGGAGGTAATGAACAACATGGCTCAAAGCCAAGAGAGGCTCAGGGCACTGGTGGAAGGAAGAAATCAGGAAGATCCACATATAGGGACTGCTGGCACCAGCAACAATGAAAGGGTTCAACCTCATGTTAACCCCCCTGTATTTGGCCCCCATCTTCATCCAGAGGTCAATATTCCTGCAAATATTCAAGGGACTGCCACTGCAGGCAGGGTACTGCAAGAAGACCCCCAGGAGGATCAATTCACAGTAATGGGTGCTGGGGAAGAAGCTTATGATAGAAGGCTGGATGAGATAGCTGAGAAATTAAGGTCCTTAGAGTCTCAAAACTCTTTAGGTTTCGATGTCATGGACATGGGCTTGGTAGACGGGGTCAGGATTCCCCATAAGTTCAAGCCTCCTTGTTTTGAAAAATACAACGGGACTTCATGCCCCCGGACTCATTTACAATCATTTCTGGGAAGGCTAAAGGCCTATACTATGGATGAGAAGCTCTGGATGTTCTATTTTGAAGATAGCTTGACGGGAGCTTCAAGAGAATGGTACTCTCATCTGACAAGAGCAACTATCAGGTGTTGGAAGGACCTGGCAGAGGCCTTTATCAGACAGTATCAGTACAACTTAGATATGGCACCCAACAGGACCCTCCTAATGAGAATGTCACAGTCGTCAAGAGAAAGTTTCCGAGAATATGCCCAGAGATGGAGGCAACTGGCTGCTGTTGTTCAGCCACCTATGTCTGAAAGGGAAATGGCAGATATGTTTATGAACACCCTCCAGGGAACATATATTGACAGGCTGGCCGCTTTCTCTTCCACTAGCTTTGCAGATGTTGTCATAGCTGGGGAAAGAATTGAGAGCCTGTTAAAGATGGGCAAGATTTCTGACAATGGTGCCAGCTCGTCCAGCAATGCAAGGAAGCCTTTTGCAGGCCCGAGAAGAACTGGCGAGACCAACGCCATCCACACCAACAGGGGAAGACCCCAGTACGTTCACAGGTCTGTAGCAGCAGTCACCATTCCCGCTCCAGCTCATCCTCAACCAGTTTATCAACCTCCACAACAAAACTATCAGCAACAACCTCAGTACCATCAACAAGCTCAGTATCCTCCAAGGAACTACAACAACACCAATAACAACAACCAGCAAAGGCCATTTCAGCAGAGGCCATCCCAAGCCAATAGGGTGATCGATCCGATCCCTATGCCATATGCTACATTGCTGCCACAACTCCTGAAACTCAACCTAGTTGAACTAAGGACGCTGGCACCTCCAGATCCCAACAGTCTACCCAGGAATTATGACTCCAATGCCAGATGTGCTTTCCATTCAAATTCACCTGGCCACAGTACAGAAAAGTGCAGAGCCCTGCACATGAAGGTACAAGACCTGGTAGACTCAAAAGCTCTAAACTTCGCACCACCACCCAATGTCAATAAGAATCCAATGCCAAACCACGGTGGTCCCAGAATTAACGCTATTGAAGAAGACAAGTCGTCTTATTTAATAACCAGTGTGGGTCAGATCCGGACACCGTTGGTAGAAATCAAGGCTCAACTCCTCGAATGTCAAATGTTCCCGGGGTGTGAGTTGGGGTGTGCTTACTGCAATATCTCAGTAAATGGGTGCGATAACCTGAGGAATGGCATAGATGGTCTTATTCAGAGTGGCCAACTTCAAATCACCACATCATTTCCTACAAATCCAGCAATCTCACCAGCAACAGTTCCAGCAACTCCTACAACTGCAACAACCATTGTTCCCGACAATTCTTCGGCTTCATCAACAAGTACTTCATCTGTCATCTCAACTGACCAGATATCAACAAATGTTCCTTCTACAACTCCAGCACCACTCTAGTTTGAATCTCCTACAACAACAACATCCATCCTTCCGACAATATCTCCTACAACATCAGCAACAAATCATGAAGACGTCTCAACTGTCACAATATTTTATGATCCTGAGAACAACTCTGCCTACAATTCACAAAGTGCTGCTCCCATCAGAGCACCAGTCACGATATATTACGATCCACAGACTATCACAACTCCTTCCGCAGCTGCAATCAGTCCGGTCACTATCACAGTGCCTGGGCCAGTACCTTATGAAAGCAGTAATGCCATCCCCTGGCATTACGGCTCTGATTTATACTGCGAAGGACAAAAAATCACTTTTGAATCGTCAACCCCTGCACCACAAATAGACAGTGTGGGAGGAGGCGGAGGCTTCACTCGAAGCGGGCGTCTCTTTGCTCCACAAATTCAAAGACCCACTGCCGAGGCAGAAGCTGCTGCCAAGGCAAAAGGAAAGAGCTTGGTGCAGGAAGAGCAGACTGTCAAGGAAGCTTTGAAAACACCCTTCGATCAGGAGGTTGATGAGTTCATGCGAATCATCAAGAAGAGTGATTATAAAGTAGTGGATCAGCTTCATCAGACGCCTTCCAAGATCTCAATCCTATCATTGCTTATGTGCTCCGAAGCCCATCGGAACGCACTACTCAAAGTCTTGCACGCAGCTTACGTTCCTGAAGAGATCACTGTCAATCAGCTGGAAGCTGTAGTTGGAAATGTTAATGCTAGTCATGGACTCGGGTTCACCAACACTAATTTGACCACGGAAGGCCGCAATCACAACAAGGCATTGCACATAACCATGGAGTGTAAAGGGGCAGTCCTTTCCCATGTGCTGGTGGACACGGGGTCATCCCTCAATGTCTTGCCTAAAAAAGCCCTTGTGAAGCTAGAATATGACGGATTGGCGTTAAGACCCAGCAACCTAGTGGTGAGAGCTTTTGATGGCTCAAAGAGATCGGTTCTGGGAGAGATCGAGTTGCCCATAACGATTGGCCCGCAGACTTTCAAAACGACCTTCTACGTGATGGATATACAGCCTGCCTACAGCTGTCTATTGGGTAGGCCATGGATTCACGCCGCTGGCGTCGTGACCTCTACCCTTCACCAGAAGTTAAAATATGAGTGGGAGGGTCAAATCGTTACAATCTGTGGAGAGGAGGATATTTTTGTCAGCCACCTGGCTACTTATAAATACATTGAGATGGATGGGGAGATCCATGAAACAATGAGCCAAGGTTTCGAAGCCTTGAACGTGAATGAAACATCTGCTGTACCTGGAACTTCAATATCATCATACCAACAAGCCCGGAAGGTTGTTGAGGAAGGAACTGCCCAAGGCTGGGGCAAACTACTACCGGTGGAGAAGAAAGAGAACAAATTTGGGTTGGGTTACATACCAACTCAACAAAATCAAGCAGAGGCTGCGGAGAAGCCCGGTTTTGTCAGTGGGGGGATGCTCACCCCTGATGCTATCAACAATTTGGAAGACGAGCTGGAGGAGGAACGCAACCTGGAAAGCTGGATTCGTCCAAAGATCCCGGGGAGCAGTATCTCAAACTGGTCTTCCCAGGAAATTATAAGAGTTACTCATGCAGAGTAATTATTATTTCCTGTATTTTTATAGCATGCATCAAAGTCTTGCATCTTGCCCAAGATGACAAGACTCATTTTGTAATCGGGCCATCTGTACTTTTTGTGCAACAAGATTAATCAATGAAATATCAGACATCTTTTTGCAAATGAGTCTTTTCTTTTCCGTTCACTATTTTTCCATTTTTCTTTTTGTACAAAAAAATAAATGGCAGTGTTTTCAAAATGACAACTTTATTTCACTTTTCTAAAACAAGATTAAAATCAAATCACTAAAATGAACAAACTGAACCCTTGCAGAGTGTGCCTTCTAGACAGCACTGACAACAGCACGGCTATGACTTCGTATGACTTTGACAATCCAATCAATCAAGCTGATGAAGGGGTTGAAGAAGAATATGAGCTTCCTGAAGAGCTATCCAGGTTGTTAAGACAAGAGGAAAAGGTTATTGCTCCTCACCAGGAGGAGGTTGAAGTGATCGATCTTGGTACAGACGAAGATGTGAAAGAAGTTAAAATCGGGGCCTGCTTACAAGACTCAGTGAAGAGACAACTGATTGATCTGCTACAAGAGTATGTGGATGTGTTTGCTTGGTCTTATCAAGACATGCCAGGGTTGGACACCGACATTGTTGTGCACAAGCTGCCTTTGAGAGAAGAATGCCCACCGGTCAAACAGAAGCTGCGCCGTACTCGTCCAGACATGGCAATGAAAATTAAGGAGGAGGTACAAAAGCAATGGGATGCCGGGTTCCTTGCTGTGACTAGCTATCCGCCGTGGGTTGCTAACATAGTACCTGTTCCCAAGAAAGACGGCAAAGTAAGAATGTGTGTTGACTACCGGGATCTGAACAGAGCTAGCCCGAAAGATGACTTCCCATTACCTCACATTGATGTATTGGTGGATAATACGGCTCAGTTCTCAGTATTCTCCTTCATGGACGGATTTTCAGGATACAATCAGATTAAAATGTCACCTGAAGACATGGATAAGACAACCTTCATCACACCTTGGGGCACGTTCTGTTATAAGGTGATGCCATTCGGACTGAAGAATGCTGGCGCAACATATCAACGGGCTATGGTGACGTTATTCCACGACATGATCCATAAAGAAATAGAATGTTATGTGGATGATATGATCTCCAAGTCCCTTACTGAAGAAGATCACCTGGTAAATCTGTTGAAGTTATTCAAGCGTCTGAGGAAATACCAACTGAAGTTGAACCCCAACAAATGCACATTCGGGGTGAGATTTGGTAAGCTGCTGGGATTTATTGTAAGTGAGAAAGGGATTGAAGTTGACCCTGATAAAGTCAAAGCCATCCAAGAAATGCCTGCACCGAAGACAGAGAAAGAAGTTCGAGGGTTCTTAGGTCGATTGAACTACATCTCACGGTTCATATCCCACCTTACGGCAACCTGTGAGCCCTTGTTCAAATTATTGAGAAAAGAGCAGACAGTCAGGTGGAACGAAGACTGCCAGAAGGCTTTTGACAAGATCAAGGAGTACTTACAAGAACCTCCAATCCTTATGCCTCCAGTTGAAGGAAGACCTCTGATAATGTACCTGACAGTATTAGAAGAGTCAATGGGGTGTGTGCTGGGCCAGCATGACGAGTCTGGTCGAAAAGAGTATGCAATATACTACCTGAGCAAAAAGTTTACCGACTATGAACAACGTTATTCACTGCTCGAGAAAACTTGCTGTGCTTTAGCGTGGGCTGCTCGCCGACTGAGACAGTATATGTTGACCCACACTACCTTATTGATTTCAAAAATGGATCCAGTTAAGTACATATTTGAGAAGCCAGCGCTTACCGGACGGGTTGCAAGATGGCAAATGATCCTTACAGAATATGACATCCAATACACATCTCAGAAGGCCATCAAGGGCAGTGTATTGTCTGAATATCTTGCTGAGCAACCTATCGATGATTACCAGCCTATGAGGTTTGACTTCCCTGATGAAGACATCATGTTCATAAAAGCAAAAGATCATGAAGAGCCTGTTCACACTGAAGGGCCTGACCCGGAAGAAGAATGGACTATGATGTTTGATGGGGCTGTTAACATGAATGGCCGTGGTGTTGGTGCAGTACTCATTACACCTAAGGGAGTTCACATGCCTTTCTCGGCAAAACTCACTTTCAACTGCACTAACAACGAAGCTGAATACGAAGCTTGCATTATGGGTCTTGAGGAAGCCATTGACCTCAGGATCAAGACATTGACTGTGTTCGGAGATTCAGCTCTGGTGGTTAATCAGACCAATGGCAAATGGTACACCCACCAGGATCATCTGATACCCTACAGGGATTATACAAGGAGGTTGTTGACTTTCTTTACAACAGTCAAGCTTGAGTATATCCCTCGGGACGAGAATCAGTTTGCAGATGCCCTGGCTACCATTTCGTCCATGATCAAAGTTCAGGCTGCTAACTTTGTACCTCAGATCTCAGTGTCCAGACTTGACAGACCAGCATATGTGTTCGCAGCAGACGTTGTCAAAGATGATAAGCCTTGGTTCCACGACATTAAGCGCTTCTTGGAGGATCAAACATACCCACCTGGGGCATCTTCCAATGATAAGAAGACTTTGAGAAGGCTTGCTGGAAGTTTCTTTCTGAACACTGATGGGTCTTTATACAAAAGGAACTTTGATATGGTACTCCTCAGATGCGTTGACAAGACAGAAGCAGACTTGTTGGTGCACGAGGTGCACGAAGGATCCTTTGGTACCCATGCTGGAGGACATGCCATGGCTAAGAAGTTGTTAAGATCGGGTTATTACTGGATCACGATGGATGCCGACTGTTGCGTCTACGCCAGAAAATGCCACAAATGCCAGATTTATGCAGATAAGGTGCATGTGCCTCCCAATCCTCTGAACATAATGTCTTCACCCTGGCCCTTTGCTATGTGGGGCATTGACATGATTGGCAAGATTGAGCCAACTGCTTCAAAAGGCCACAGATTCATCCTGGTCGCCATTGACTATTTCACCAAATGGGTTGAAGCAGCATCATATGCAAATGTTACAAGACAAGTGGTAGCCAGGTTTCTGAAACGAGACATCATCTGTCGGTATGGAGTGCCCGAGCGAATCATTACTGATAATGGTTCCAATCTAAACAACAAAATGATGGCAGAGCTGTGACGGGACTTCAAGATTCAACATCACAATTCTTCTCCTTACAGGCCAAAGATGAATGGCGCTGTTGAAGCAGCAAACAAGAATATCAAGAAGATTGTGCAGAAGATGGTAGTCACTTACAAAGACTGGCACGAAATGCTACCATTTGCCTTGCATGGGTACCGCACGTCAATCAGAACATCCACTGGGGCAACACCGTATCAACTTGTGTATGGTATGGAAGCAGTCCTACCTGTCGAAGTTGAATTACCCTCTTTACGGGTACTGATGGATGTTAAGCTGAACGAAGCAGAGTGGGTCCGATCCCGATTCGAACAACTGAGTCTGATTGAAGAGAAAAGATTGGCTGCAATCTGTCATGGGCAGCTATATCAGAAGAGAATGAAGAAAGCCTTCGATCAGAAAGTCAGGCACCGAGAGTACCAAGTAGGAGATCTTGTGCTGAAAAGAATCCTCCCTCCTCATACAGACCACAGGGGCAAATGGACTCCAAACTATGAAGGACCATTTGTGGTAAAGAAAGTTTTTTCCGGTGGAGCACTAATGCTCAGCACCATGGATGGTGAAGATTTCCCGTCCCCTGTGAATTCAGATGCAGTTAAAAAATACTTCGCATAAAATGACCCGCTGGACATAAAAACAGAATGTAAGTCCAGGCAAAAATAGGGCATCCCGGCGAGTCAGAAACAGAATAAAAGACTCGGGAAAAAGTAAGGGAAAATAAACAAGAAAATGTACACCCGCTGAGTTGAAAAGCCGCATTGGACGACTCAGGCAAAAATGGGTATCCCGATGGATTGAAAACCCGAAAGGGCGATCCATGCAAAATAAGGGAATAAGCGAACAACTGCATTACTGAATTCGTCTGTATCGTTTACAACTTGGTAAGCTTCGAAAGGATCAAGCTTCAATCAGAGTCAACATTCTTCAGAAAGCAAGATGAGAAGAACGTCAAAAGTCATACGAGTCATAGCAAGAGAGGAAGCTCCTTAAAGCGCCATCAACATTGCCAGCATTTTGTTTCTCAATTTGTAACGATCTCCTCATTTCAGGGGATTTGTTTCTTTGACTGTATCTCGCCAATTCAGGGCATATGAATTAATAAAATTAGATTTTCAGTCACGTCTCGCCTTGTACATTTTATTTGCAAAAATGTCTGATGTCTAAAAAAACTGATTGCACAGAATACAGATGTTTTATCCTCAAATAAAAAAACATGCTTGCAGGAAATGTACTTACTCTCAAAAGTGCCTAACTCCTATGACGGAATCCAGTAAGGGATACCTCGGGATTATCTTGTGCGTTTCTCTGTCTTTTCAGGATTGCAGGAATCCAGAGCGCAACTTGGGGCATGTAAGCTTCATCCCAGCAAGCTGGCAAATCAACACTCAATTTTAGCACCCGAAGTGCTCTCTCCCCAGCTGAGTTGCCTCTCATGACTTCCCCCAGCTGAGCTGCCACTTGCTACTGCTCCCAGCCGAGTTGTCATTTCATCCGCAGCCAAAATACAAAAGCCAAGGAGCTCTCCCCACAGAGTCTCAGCCTCTATCCAGAAAGAGCAACGCACGAAGGAATCACAACAGAGCGGAGAAAGCTTCTTCAAACCCCAGCTGGGTCTCTCATGTATTGGAATAGGTTTATCATTGACCCATTTCCCCAAGCAGACATCATCTCATCAGATCTACCAGTGATCTCATCCCCAGCTGGGATGTCCATTTCAGGCAGATCAGCCAAAGATCTTCGTAGCAGCGGGACCCGGACCCCTGGGTTTGGTATCTTTGCATAATCATAGCATTCGCATCATATTCACCCACAAAGCGTAGCATTCCGTTTTAACACGGAGCATTACGGCAAAAGTCAAACACATAGCATAATCATAAGCCATGTTATGAATCGAACACTTGTGAATAACGACAGTTCATCAACGCACAGAAAAATCCCCACCAGAGTCCCTAGCAAAAGCAGCTGCCTCACAATCCACAAACACCAGTGTATACTCATTTTGACACCCGTCCGTGCCATCTTTCCCCAGTAAAGTCGCCTGAACACTCTTTGCAAACAAGATCACCCGTATTACAGATACTTTTCGACACCCGTCCGTGTCATAACCCCAGCAGAAAGCCAAAGACGTCCTCTTTGCACTCACATATACTTCCATATATAATCCTTTGACACCCGTCCGTGTCATATCCCCAGCGCAGTCACCTCCACTTTGTATATCAGATACTTGTTTATATTACACTCTTCTCCTTTTGACACTCGTCCGTGTCACCCTCCCCAGCAGATAAAAACTCATCTATACAATATTCGCACTCATACTTATACAGATACTCGACCGTATTTTGTATACCCCACTTATATCCTCACAGATTCAACCCTAGTCCTTGTTCTTTGTTAACCAGTTGGTACTCTTCCGTACCATCATCTCAGAACATGCGTCAAGCGTTTGCTTCTACATGATGCTCGTCCGTATCATAGTCTTAAGGATGCTCGTCCGCATCTTTAATCCATACACTGTGTCAAACACTTTTGTTTTCTTGAATATAGATACTCGCCTGTGTCTACTATTCCCAGAAGAGTCCCTTCAGATTCAACACTCGTCCGTGTTCTCTGTTAACCAGTTGATACTCGTCCGTATTATCATCTTTGAATGCGCGTCAGTATTTGTTTCTGTCCGATACTCGTCCGTATCGTAGTCTTAGGGATGCTCGTCCGCATCTTTAATCTATACACAATACCAAACACTTATACCTTTTGTTTCTTGGATGTAAACACTCGTCCGTGTTTACTATTCCCCGGTAGATCGCCAACAAAGTAATTTTCCTTCTGACACTCGTCCTGTGTTATGATAAACCTTGAGAGCAGCCGTACCCTGCTAGGTGGTCGTCCTCCACCTCTTGATGGTCGTCCTCCATCATGCTCATCCGATGGCCGTCCCCATCGTTGATATTTAGCAGCCGTCCCCTGCTAGGTGGTCGTCCTCCACCTCTTGATGATCGTCCTTCATCATTTTATCCAATGGCCGTCCCCATTGTTGATTTTGGTTGTCTGACATTCGTCCTATGTCATGATTAACCTTGAGAGCAGCCGTCCCCTGCTAGGTGGTCGTCCTCCACCTCTTGATGGTCGTCCTCCATCATGCTCATCCGATGGCCGTCCCCATCGTTGACCTTTTATCCGGCATTCGTCCTATGTCGCGATATTTTCGGCAGCCGTACCCTGCCAGGTGGTCGTCCTCCACCTTAGATGACCGTCCCTCATCTTAACCCAACAGAGCAGCCGTCCCCTGCTAGGTGATTGTCCTTCACCTTTGATGGTCGTACCCCATCATCTGTTTATTTCATTTATTCTTTAACCCGATGGCCGTCCCCGTCGTGGTCCCTTTTCTTTTAGCCCGATGGTCGTCCCCATCGTTGGTTGCTTTACTTTATGAACTTGATGGCCGTCCCCGTCATGTTTCATTAATCCCCAAAGAATTTTATAGCTTTATCTTGATGGCCATCCCCATCATAATTCTTTTATCCCCAGCATGTCGGCCGTCCCCGTCATTGCTTTATTTTCCGCACTTTTCCCAGCATGTCGGCCGTCCCCGTCATTGCTCTTTATCCAGCAGTCGTCCCCTTCTCGACGGTCGTCCTCCGTCGCCCACACTTTACAATATACTTTATTTTCTTTTACAATCTATATCCCTTTTCTTCTTCATTCTGTGAGTGCAAATTTTGTACTGTCTTTGGTATTCAACCACAAGTTATCTTGTTTGCCTGTTAAGCCGTCGCTTACAACCTGCACAGCTAACTCATGTTTGAATAGGGGCAGCTGTAAACACCCCAAATTTGACCTCACCCATTCACACCATGGCTTGTGATCATTTCATATGCATAAACACAATCATATCACCTCATATTACATTTTTGATTCACTGCATAGTTTCTAAGTCATCTGCACCTAGGGTTTGTGATCTGAGCAATCCCAGAGCTTCTTGAGCCACTCCAAAGGCCATCAATCACTTCAAAGGGGTCTAGGTGTGTTCTTATATCATATCACATCCTCTCAAAGTCAAAAATGCCAAAGAATCACAAGAACTGGGATTGGTATGGAAGCAGAGCCAAGTTTGACTGCACAGTTGACCTAAAACTAGGGTTTTGGTTTCAGAGGCCATAACTCCAAATTTTTTGGTCATTCTTTTTTCCATTGGTCTCTATATGGTATAGGGAGTATGCATATCAATTTTCATGAATAAATTCCATGGGGAAGTCATCTGATCAAGAGTTGACTTTTCAGACAAGTCAGTGCAAAATCAGGGCATCTGAGGCCCCCATTGACCCAACCAAGGGGTGATCTTCATCATTTTGAGTATATATGATCTTTATTTGATCATGGAAGAAGGTTTAAGTTCACAAAATTCAATAATTACAAGTTTTTGCAAAGTTGACTTTTTAGGACATGGTTGACTTTTAAAGAATATGTCATTTTATGCCACTTTTTCAACCCTTGCTTTTTGATCCAAAAATGCTTCAAATGGAAAAACTTTGGTCATGAAAGTTGTAGATTAGATCTTTCCCTTTTCAAAAAGTACAAGAACATGATCTAATTCATTTTGGATCAAAAGTTATGGTGTGTCAAAGTTGGCAAAAATCACTAATTTTCAAGTTATGCCTCAAATGAGAAACTTGCAATTTCATGTACCAAGCATTCTTGTGACTTCTAATTGACATCAAACCATTACACAAGCATCATGTAAGTCCTAAAGTTCAGATTGGACCAAGGTTTCCTCATGTTTTAGGGCTTGTGGGACAAGAAAATTTCATATGAACCAAAAGAGAACAACTTGCAAAAACCATCATAACACTTCACCCACTTGGTGCCTAGCCTGCTGAACCACCCTAGCCCTCTCCCCTCACCTTGCTGCGCATCACACAGCCCATGTACTAGCCTAGAAGTTGCCCATACTTTCTCTTACACAAAAGTTGACAATTTGCAAAAGTGGCCATACCAATCAATAAAGGGCAGGTCACATCATCTGACCAATGAGAGATGTTTATGTGGACAAAATGCTAGCCATTTCATACATCAAGCAAGGCTGAAACACACAAGATCACAACATTCACAAAATCACCCTCTCAAGCAAAACCTTTCGAATTTGTCTCCATAGTTCACAAACACAAAAACCAGCTCCACTGATCAACTCACCTTGCTTCATTGAGCCAAAACCAGCAAGACTTAGGCCTGAGCCAAGCAAGAACTGAGCTCTTCCATTTTTCACCCTCAAAGCAAAAACCTTCGAATCTCTCTCCACAAACCTCAAACACAAAGACAAACTTCACAAATCATCTCTGCTCACTTCACTGACCAGAAACCTCCCTTCATCCTGGCCTGAAACACCTTGAAACCAAAATACGATTTCCACACTCCCTTGGCCTGAGCTTCTGCAAACTCACTCAAGAGGCTGTTTAAACTCCAACCAAGTGTCCAAAGCTTCAAAGGGGGATCATTGGGACCTGTTTGAGCCAAAGAACCATCCAGAAAGCTCCTGAATCAAAAGCTCAACCTCAGGTGACTCCATGAACTTTTTTTCCAGAACTTGCTTTTTAAGTTTCTAGATGGTAAAGCATGCTTCACTGATCACACTGAACTTGTTACTTTTGAAAAAGGGTGAGAAATGAGCCTGTATGATGTTTCTGAAATTTTTGCAGTTTTGAATGTTTGATTCGAATCTTGTTTGTGTGTTGAAATAAATGATGTTTGTTGCTGGAATCTTGTTTAGAATGAGCTAAGGTTTGATTCTGGAGAGTTTGGCATGATTTCATGGCGTATTGAGAGAGATAGGAAAATGGTATAACCGGAGAAGACGACCGGAACAGTGTTCCGGTCGCCTGAGAGTCATTAGGGTTTGTTTAATTAGGGCTAAGTGTAATTAAGCCAGTTTGAATGTGGACCGTCCAAACCCGCGCGCAGTCAACTCCCGCCCTGGCCAGTTTGAATCTCATGCGTTGGATCTGAATACTTTTCCTTTTTCAGTTTTAAATTCATTTAATTTTCATTTTAATTCATTTGTTTTGTATAATTTATTTAAAATAGCAAAAATGTTTTAAAAATTATGAAACTTTTTGTCAAGAGTTTCATTAATTTTTAAAACACAAAAATATTTTTAATTTTATTTTTAGCATTTAAAAAGTATTTTAAAATATTTAAAAGTTTATTTTTAATTGATTAATGAAAATTAATTTATTAAAAATACTTTTAGGTATTTAAAAATCACCAAAAAATTCATGAAAAGTTCTAGGACATTTAGAAACATTGTCCAACCTTCAAACCAAATTTATTTTCTGATCTTGATGCATTTTGAGAATTTTTCATTGAATAAAAATCATTTTTATGCATTAATTTGATCCAAAGTTCAAAAAATCATTTCTGCCTATCCATGAAGAGTTGGACATTGATTCTTTTTGAATTGCATTGTGTTTAGCATGTAGTTTGTGAGATTAAATGGCCATGATTTGATCTTTAATTTTCAATTTTTTTGGTAATTTTCTTGTTTAGGAACCCTAAAACCCTAGAAAACTTAAGAAAATCATAACTTGAAATTGGTTAAGAGTTGAAACTTCTCCTTTGGGCATTGGGTTAGTATAGGATTAGGGGTCCTTTGAGTGGCATTTTCAATTTTTTATCTTAGGGTTTGCTTCTGATTTTGATTTTTGTTTGATGTATTGTTCATAAACCCTAATTTGGGCTTCCATATGCATCCATCTTGCATTCTCTTGCATAACATGACTTGCCATGACATTTCAAGCATCCATTTGATTCATTTGACATCATAAGACATATTGAAAGCATGTTTGATCATTGCATCATGTATTTGCCATGTTGTATGTCATGTGCACTTCATAACTTTTCATGTATGTTCATGGTTCATAACTTGCTTCATTTGCATTCATGAACTTGTATGATCATTTCCATGTGCTGCCTCATGTTTGTAGCATCTCATAGCATCATTAGAATCATATATATGCTTCTGGTTTTGTTTCTCATCATGTCATCTCATCCCATTTTGCATTGCATTGCACTTTCTTTTCTAACTTTTCAGGTGGTAAGTGGCTTTGAGAAGTGAATTTGCCTTCACTTCTCATAACTTTTCTTTTCATCTCTCTTGCATCCATGCTGCATTTTGATATGTGTTTGAGTTATGAGCTTGCTCATTCTTCTCCTTCTTACTTTCTTTCTTCCAGTGACTTGACTTCTTGAATGAAGCAAGTTACTTTGCTTCTCTTGATCCTTTCATCTGCTTCCTGGTGGTTCCATTGAAGATTTCTCTTGAAAACCTCACAAACCTTAGGAACAACCAAGCATGACAATGATTAGGGTTTTGATTAGTCTCCCCTCTTAGTTTTCACCTTTGTGTCTCTTTGAGTCTTCTCTTCTCATCTCATAATCAGGGACTAAACCCTAAAGGCTTTAAGGCTTTGTGATTAAGCTTATGCCTGCATCCTTCTCTTAGGATGGAGTGTATAACTTTAATCCTAAGTGTTAAACCCTTAATGTGTTTAAATCTCTTAATCAATTCACTTAATAATCATCAAGACACCACACTTGTAACTTGGGCCTTGCATTAGGGTTCTAATTCTTCCTTAATTGGTTAAGAAGGACTAACCCTAGTGTTAATGGACAAGTCCCCCTCAAGTTGTCTTACAAACCCTAAAAATCACTTCATCATCATATCACCAAATAAAATCCACTTAATCAAAGGCTTGTTTTGTCATGAGTTTAATCCCTAATCATGGATTAAGTTGAGGAGCTTTCCTCAGCTTAAACATTCTCATCTATTATCCTTCTATTAGGATGGTGTAATGAGTCTGTTTAATCCCTGATTATGGCTTAACCTCATTACTTAACACTAAACAAAAAACCACAAAAACATCTAAATAATCACAAGTAGGTTAATGATCTTAATCCTATACCAAAGGTGATTAAGTGTGAGAATCTGACTTCACACTTAAGGTATTCTCATTACCCCTAATCAGAGGGAAGATGTGATGAGTTTACTAAATCCATTGGTTTAGACTTAAGTGTAAACACCCCAAATTTGCCCTCACCCATTCACACCATGGCTTGTGATCATCCTCATATGCATAAACACAAACATATCATCTCATATCTCACTTTTGATTCAGTGGATAGTTTCTAAGGCATCTGCACCTAGGGTTTGTGATCTGAGCAATCCCAAAGCATCTTGAGCCATTCCAAAGGCCACCAATCAACTCAAAGGGGTCCATGTGTGTTCTTACATCATATTTCATCTCCTCAAAGTCAAAAATGCAGAAGAATCACAAGAACTAGGGTTTGAGTGGATGCAGGGCCAGCTTGAACTACACAGTTGACTGAAAATTAGGGTTTTGGTTTCAGAGGCCATAACCCCAAAATTTTTGGTCATTCTTGTTTCCATTGGTCTCTATATGGTATAGGGAGTATGCATATCAATTTTCATGAAGAAATTCCATGGGGAAGTCATCTGATCAAGGGTTGACTTTTCAGACAAGTCAGTGCAAAATCAGGGCATCTGAGGCCCCCAATGACCCAACCAATGGGTGATCTTCATCATTTTGAGTGTATATGGTCTTTATTTGATCATGGAAGAAGATTGAAGTTCATAGAAATCAAGAATTTAGGGTTTTTTGCAAAAGTTGACTTTTTGGGCATAGTTGACTTTTCAAGAATGCCTCATTTTAGGTCAATTTTCAAGCCTTGATTCATGATCCAAAAAGGCTTCAAATGGAAAAACTTTGGTCATGAAAGTTGTAGATCTCATCTTTCCCTTTTCAAAAAGTACAAGAACATGATCAAACTCTTCTTGGATCAAAAGTTATGGCAATGCAAAGTTGGCAAAAATCATTGTTTTTCAAGTTATGCACCAAATGGAAATCTTGCAAAGTCTTGGATCAAAGCACATTGCAGCCTCTAATTCATCTCAAATCAGCATATGAACATTCTCTAAGTTACAAAAATCAGATTTGAACTAAGTTTGCCCTTGGTTTCATGTTTGGTTATGCAAAGGATCACATGTGAAACATAAGCCAACCAACTTGCAAAACACTCATGATCACTTCCTACAACTTGGTGCATTGGCTGATGAGCTTTGCTAGGCCTCTCCCTCACCTTTGCTGTGCCAGCCATGCCTTGTACTTGCCTAGACCTTGCCCATGCCCTATCTTACACAAAGTTGACCTTTTATGCAAAAGCAAACTTACCTATCACAGCTGCACAAGTCACATCCTCTGGCCACTTGGATTAAAATATGTTATCAATTTGCAAGCAAAAACACTCAAGAGGCAAGGCTGAAACACACACATTCATCACATTCACACAAACAATCCTAACTGCAGCTTGCTTCGAATCCTTTAACACAGCCATCAAACACTAAAACTTTCTTCATCAATCATCTCACCACACTCCATAGGCCACCCAGCACCCAAAGCACAAGCCTAAAACAGCCAAGAAATCCCACTGCCATTTCTTACTTCAGTTTGCAAAAACTTTCGAATCTTCCATCCTAGCTCACAAACACACAAACCAATACCACAAATCTTCTCTACACACTGCATAGACCTCAAACAACCCATCACCATGACCTGAGAGTGCCTGAAACTCCATTGCCATTGTTGAGTAAGCTTGAGCAGAAGCTGTCGAATCTCCCTATCCAGCCAGCATAAATTGTTTTTGAGCATTCAAACACATTTGGGGGATCAAGTAGAGCAGCTTGCATCAAAGGAAGTGGCCAGAAAGTGCCTAAACTGAAAGCTCCAAATCTCAGGTAGCTCGAAATTAATTTTTCCAGAAATGGTTTTTTATGTTACAAACTTGTTCCTCATGATGCACTGATCATTCTGGTACCTTTAGTTTTTGAAATGGTTTTGTTTTGAGCATTTAATTTGTGTTTGAAACTCACGAACCTTAGAAATTGTTTGCTTCGATTCAGTTGATTTAGGAACTTTAAATTTGTTTTGAGAGAGGGGTTTGATTCGTGAGAGGATAAGGATCATTTACATGTTCTTGGTTTTCATTTCTGGTACGTATTGAGAGGTTTTGAGATTTTCAGGTGAGCTTCTGGCCGGAGAAGACGACCGGAAGTTTTCTCCGGCCACCTGAGAGTGATTTGCCCTAATTACAGTCATTAACTTTAGTTTGAATGCTGAGCGTAGATGAGCGTTGAATGTTTGACTTCCCACCAGTTTCGATGGCCCAGATGCGTTTGATTAACCCTAATCCACGTGTTAGGTCTAATTAATTCATAATTAGTTTAATTAAGTCTGGAGCAATCCTGGCCCTCCACTAGCGCGCGCAGTCAACATGTTTGAATCCAGGAGCAATCTCATCCATTCAATCTGATTACTTCTCATTTTATTTGTTTTATTTCATTTTATTTCATTTTAACTTGCATAATTTATTTAAAATAGTAAAAAATGTCTAAAAATTATGAAACTTTTTTCTTAAGAGTTTTATTAATTTTTATGACACAAAAATATTTTCATTTTTATTTCTAGCATTAAAAAAGTATTTTTAAATATTTAAAAGATTATTTTTAATTGATTAATGAAGATTAATTAATTAAAAATACTTTTAGGTATTTAAAAATTACAAAAAAATTCATGAAATGTTCTAAGACATTTAGAAACATTGTCCAACCTTCAAACCAAATTTCTTTTTTGATCTTGATGCATTTTAAGAATTTTTCATTGAATTAAATCATTTTTTTATGCATTATTTTGATCACATGTTTGAAAATTCATTTCTGCCTATTGGTGAAGGTTGTGACATTGATTCTTTTTGCTTTGTCTTGTGTTTAACATGTATTTTCAAGGATAAAAAGGCCATGAATTGTTCTTGCATTTTCAAATTGTTTGGCATTTGTTTTGTTAAGAACCCTAAAAAACCCTAATAACTTAGAAAATTCATAACTTGAGTTTGATTGAGAGTTGAGAGCTCCCTTTTGGGCAGTGGTTTATTATAGGTCTAGGGTTTCCTTGGGTGTCATTTTCCATTTTTACTTTAGGGTTTTGCTTCTGTTTTTTGGTTTGTGTTTGATGTTTGATCCATGAACCCTAATTTGGGCTTTCATTTGCATCCTCCTTGCACTTCCTTGCATAACATGACTTGTCTTTGCATTTTGTGCATTCTTATGATTCATTTGACATCTTAAGACATGTATAAAGCATCATTGATCATTGTATTACATATTTGCCATGTCATTTGTCTTGTATGATTCATAACTTTTCATGTGTATCCATGCTTCTAAGCTTGCATCATTTGCATTCATAACCTTGTATGAACATCCCCATTGTCTTGCCTCATGTTTGCAGCACTTCATAACATCATAATCATCATCAACATGCTTCTGGTTTTGCTTAGCATCATATCATTTCATCTCATCTTGCATTGCTTTGCATTTCTTTCTAACATTGCAGGTGGTAAGTAAACTTGAGAAGTGGATTTGCCTTCACTTCTCATACCTTTTCTTTTCATCTCTCTTGCATCCCTTGCTGCATTCTTAGTTGTGTTTGAGTTTGAGCTTGCTCATTCTTCTCTTTCCCACTTTCTTTCTTCAAGTGACTTGACTTCCTGATTGAAGCCAGTCATTTTGCTTCTCTTGATCCTGTTCATCTGCTTCCTGGTGGCTCCTTTGAAGATTGTTCTTGCAAACCTCACAAACCTTAGGATCAACCAAGCATGACAATGAATTAGGGTTTTGATTAGTATCCCCTCTTAGTTTTACCTTTGTGTCTCTCTTTGAGTCCTCTCTTCTCACCTCATAATCAGGGACTAAACCCTAAAGGCTTTAAGACTTTGTGATTAAGCTTATGCCTGCATCCTTCTCTTAGGATGGAGTGTATAACTTTAATCCTAAATCTTGAACCCTTTATGTGTTTAAATCTCTTAATCAATTCACTTAATAAGTATCAAGACATCACACTTGTAACTTGGGCCTTGCATTAGGGTTCTAATTCTTCCTTAATTGGTTAAGAAGGACTAACCCTAGTGTTAATGGACAAGTCCCCCTCAAGTTGTCTTACAAACCATAAAATTCACTTCATCATCATATCATTAATCTAAAATCCACTTAATAAAGGCTTGTTTTGTCATGAGTTTAATCCCTAATCATGGATTAAGTTGAGGAGTTTTCCTCAGCTTAAACATTCTCATCTATTATCCTTCTTTTAGGATGGTGTAATGGGTCTGTTTAATCCTTGATTGTGGCTTAACCTCATTACTCAACACTAAACAAAAACACCAAAAACATCTAAATAATCACAAGTAGGTTAATGATCTTAATCCTACACCAAAGGTGATTAAGTGTGAGAATCTGACTTCACACTTAAGGTACTCTCATTACCCCTAATCAGAGGGAAGATGTGATGAGTTTACTAACCCATTGGTTTAGGCTTAAGCTCATTATCTTATGACAAACTTCAAAAAAATATAAAAGACTGAAAACTCAAAAAAACAAACAATAATCGTCTCCTCCGGGATTCTTTTCTCATCATCTTCACTCACAATCGAGAACTTGCTTCTTCCGTCTAATGCAAGACAGTCAGCATCTGTGCCAGACAGATCATACACTTGAGCATAGGCAAGTAAGCAGTTCACAAGTCAATTCATCTTTCAGTCTCTTTGGGTCGAACTACGGTGTTCTGACTTCCTCATTGCACGAGAGGATACGTAGGCATAACTTAACAGTTATCGAACAAAAGTCTCTGTATATTCCCCCTCTTTCAACTTCATTCTCTTAGCCTCATAATCATGAGCATACTCTTTCTTACACTGACACTATACATATTACACTTCACACTTCTTTTGCACTGACACCTGTACATTCTTTTCCAGCTATTTTACACACAGATTGCACTGACACTATCCCTTTAAAACACAAATCTTTTAAGCGTGGATCCCGTCGAGTACGACGGACAATCTGGGTGCTAATACCTTCCCAGGTTGTAACCAACCCCCTTTCTCAGTCTCTCTGGTTCGCAAACCGTCTTATCCATCTTTTTCTAGGCCTATGCAGCATTGCCTTTCCTCCGGGATAAAAATGCCTAGCTGGCGACTCTTTTCATCTCCAGTGAGTTCACGGCTGTGTGTTCTCGTTGTCCCTCTCGCCGACCGTTCGCGTCTGTACCTTCATTTGATCCTTTTTCATCTGTCGGGAGCGACAGCTTGGCGACTCTGCTGGGGAGCCTTATATTGCAACCAGGGCTTTTGGTTCTTTTTGTGGGTTCCTCCTAGCGCTTGTTTGATTTGTGTTTACTGGGGTGTTATGTGCTTATTTGTGTTTGTATATTTGTATTTTGTTTATTGCTTTATGTACAGTTGATTTATTGCTTTCTTTATAGCTTTATATTTTTCATACTGTCATACTGTGCTGGCTGGATCTGGTTTTTCTTTGGTGGGTGGGTGTTCCATTGAGAGTTAAGGTCCTATACCTGGGACCTGAGTGACACCTAGGCTAGAGTGAATCATATTCTTTCCCATTCCATTTCGGTCTGGTGCGGGAATATGAAACACGGTTCAGATATGGGTTTCTTCTTGAGAACTCTGTGTTGCAGATTTCCTGCAATGCTAGGGCTATCTGGGAAGCCTGCTAAGTCTGGATGACCTTTTAGTACTGACCTTCAGAAACTGAGGTGAATTAGAGGAGGAATTGTTATGGTTATTGTAAACACTGTACCTCCGGGTTAGAAGTGTTTACACTTCTCATAACTGATCCAAGTCTGAGGATCCTTGTTCTAGATCACTACCTGTGAGGGGGTTGGGCTGTTTACAGGTTTGCAGGTACCTTGACCTCAGAATACCCTGTTACTTTGACTTTGTTAAGAGTACTCCATGTTGGATAGTTCTTGTGATTCTGAACCCTGGACAGGTGGCTCTTTATTTGAGTCCCCCACCCTGGTTACTGGATTTTTAGACCTCCATCTGGATTTCTTGAACACACATGGATCCATACCAAGGCAGTCAATCAGATCCAGCTCAGTCACAAACCCTTGCATTTCATTTGCATACATACTCATTGCATCATATTAACATTTGCTTATTTGTGTTTCAGGGTATCCACCCCCATCTGGTTTTGGTTTTGACCCCATCTGCAGTTTTGACCTATCTCCACCAGCACTTGATTCAGTTTGTCAGCCATATACTTCAGTTACTTGCACTAACCAGTCAGTGGCCCTCTCCTCAGCATCTTCATCAGCACTTACTCTACTCAGTCTTCAGCATCATGGCTCCAAAGAAAAGCAATATCACTTATCATTTCTTCCAACCAGACTTGTCAGACATCAGGAGGATCCAAACCCTGATCACTCCAGATCACATACCCTTGTTCAGGGAGAGTTATGGAGATATACTGGACATGGTCATGGATCTGGACCCATCTCAGAGAAGCCTCATCCACACCTGCATTCAGTTTTATGATCCTCCATTAAGATGTTTCACCTTTCAAGACTTTCAGTTGGGTCCTCTTTTGGAAGAATACTCATATTTGGTTGGCTTGCCCATCAAAAGAGAAATCCCTTTCAACCCTGAAATGGTCTTTCCTAGCAATGGAGAGATAGCAAAAGCTTTGCACCTGGAACTTGTATTGATTGAACAACACTTGACCTCTAAAGCTGGGATCCCTGGATTTCATCTGGACTTCCTGATTTCTCAGGCTAGTTTGAAGGCCTCCTTGGGGGAGTGGAAAGCTGTTTGTGCTCTATTGGCCTTAAGTGTATATGGAATTGTGTTGTTTGCAGATGAGCCTCGATTCATCAGCAAGAATGCAATCCACTTGTTCATCCTGAAGAACCCTGTGCCAACTTTACTGGGTGATCTCTATTACTCAGTCCATCAGAGAAATGAGAAGCAGAGGGGAAGGTTAGTGAGGATTTGTGCTCCATTATTTCATGCTTGGCTTCTCAGGCATCTACCCAGGACAGATGCATTTCTCAATCCTCATCAGCAAAGCAACTGGGCTAAGAGACTCACTACTCTCACTTCAGCAGATATCAGATGGTGTACTCAAAGCACCAAGGGCAGAGATATGATCACCAGCTGTGGGCACTTTCCCAATGTGCCCTTAATAGGAGTTAAGGGAAGTATCAACTACAACCCTCTGCTGTTCAGAAGGCAATTAGGCTATGCACTGGTTCATACTCCTAGGGAACAAGACCTGGTTGAGACCCTCTATTGTGAGAACAAGATTAGTCTGGCAACAGTTAGACAGGCTGCCTGGGCCTGGGATCATGTTCAGACTAAGGGAATCACCATTTTGGGGAAGTGCAATAATGTGGCATCAGTCCAATATTATGAGTGGTCCCATGCTAGGGCCCAATTCTCTGGAATGCCCTTTACCATAGAGGATACGCCTGAGTCATCTTCAGCACCACCCCCTGCCACTATCAGTTTGGAGGAGTTTGAAAGCCTGAAGGAAAGAAATGAGAAGTTAACTCAAGCCTTGCAGAAGACCCTCCGGGAGAGGAGTGAAGGTGTGAGGGAGATTGAGAGATTGGAGAAATTGAGAGTGGAACACTTGACTAAAATTGAGAAGTCTGGAGATTATATCAACAAGTCCAAAGCTAGTGAGCAGATTCTGAAGAATGCTTGTAAAGAAGCTCAGTTCCAAAGAGCAAGAACAGACTTGTATTTGAAAGAGAGTCAGGCCAGGTGGGTCCGGATCACTGAGGCCCGTACTCTAGAAGACAAGAGAGTTCAGGACAAGATGGAGCAGATGGAAAAAGCCCTGGCAGCAGCCCAGGAGGAAATATCAGAGCTGAAAATCAAAGCAGGATTGAAGAGGTCTAAGGACCAAAGTCAGAGCAAGAAATTGACTGCAGCTGTTGCAACAAGGAACCTTCTCATCAGAAGTCTCACGGAGCATCCGGCTGATCCTGTGACCGAAGCACTTCTCAAGGAAGTTCGTGAGGATGAGTTTGGCCTTGGAGTTTGATCATTTGCTTGTTGTTGTTCCTTTTCCATGTATTTTTGCTTTTTGTGTTGTATTTTGGCCCCTTTGAGGGTTTGTGTTGTAAAATAAACAAATTGTATTATTTCACCTTTGTAATATATTGGTTTCTATCTGGGTTCACATCAAAAGCAACTTCAACAGCATCATCTTCAAGGGTCTGGAAGGGTCAAAACTGAAGGCCAAACCGGATACCTTGATAGCAAATAAGCATAACTGCATTGCATGCTAACCCTTTTGTTTGTTTTGTAGGTTTTTGTTTTGTTGTTGCTAACCTCTGTTGTGAATCTCAGGAATTATTGCTCGCCGCCGGGTATTTCCTCTCAACAGGCCACACAGGTACCCAACTAGAAACAACCTTCCGGGAATTCAGATGGATCAGATGCAACAAGACCTTACGGAGGTCAGAAACCAGATGGCAAATGAAAGGTTAGAGATGAGAACGCAGATGACGCAGTTCATGGAAGTTATGAACAACATGGCTCAGAGCCAGGAGAGACTGAGGGCCATGGTGGAGAGGCAAAATCAAGAGGAGCCTCATGTAGGAACTGCAGGCACCAGTAATAATGAAAGGGTGCAACCACATGTTACCCCCCCTGTGTTTGGCCCACATCTCCATCCAGAGGCTAACATCCCAGTCAACATCCAAGGGACAGCCACAGCAGCCAGAGTACTTCAGGAAGACCCTCAGGAGGACCAGTATACAGTAATGGGCGCCGGAGAGGAAACATATGATAGACGATTGGAAGAGATAGCTGAGAAGTTGAGGTCCTTAGAATCTCAAAATTCTTTGGGTTTCGACGTCATGGACATGGGTTTGGTAGAAGGGGTCAGGATCCCCCACAAGTTCAAGCCTCCATGTTTCGAGAAGTATAATGGGACTTCATGCCCCCGAACTCATTTGCAATCATTTCTGGGAAGGCTGAAGGCCTATACAATGGATGAGAAATTGTGGATGTTCTATTTTGAAGATAGCTTGACTGGAGCATCGAGGGAATGGTATTCCCATCTGACAAGGGCAACTATTAGATGCTGGAAGGACCTGGCAGAGGCCTTCATCAGACAGTATCAGTATAATCTAGATATGGCACCCAACAGGACCCTCCTAATGGGAATGTCACAGTCTTCAAGGGAGAGCTTCAGAGAATATGCTCAAAGATGGAGGCAATTGGCTGCTGCCGTTCAACCACCAATGTCTGAAAGAGAAATGGCAGACATGTTTATGAACACTCTTCAGGGAACGTATATTGACAGGTTAGCTGCTTTCTCTTCCACCAGCTTCGCAGATGTTGTCATAGCTGGGGAGAGAATTGAAAGCCTGTTAAAAATGGGTAAGATCTCAGACAACGGTGCAAGCTCGTCCAGTGGTACAAGAAAGCCTTTTGCAGGCCCGAGAAGAGCTGGCGAGACCAATGCCATTCACACCAACAGGGGTAGGCCCCAATATGTTCAGAGGTCAATAGCAGCAGTCACTATCCCTGCTCCAGCTCATCCTCAGCCAGTCTATCAACCTCCTCAACAAAACTTCCAACAACAACCCCAGTATCAGCAGAATCAGTATCCTCCAAGGAACTTCAACAACAACAACTCCAACAACAACAATCAACAGAGGCCATTCCAACAGAGGTCGTCTCAAGCTAACCGAGTGATCGATCCGATCCCAATGCCATATGCTGCTTTGCTGCCACAACTTCTGAAACTCAACCTAGTTGAGCTAAGAACGTTGGCACCTCCGGATCCCAACAGTCTACCAAGGAACTATGACTCCAATGCTAGGTGTGCTTTCCACTCGAACGCACCTGGTCACAGTACAGAAAAATGCAGAGCTCTGCATATGAAGGTACAAGATTTGGTAGACTCCAAGGCTCTGAACTTTGCACCTCCGCCCAATGTCAATAAAAACCCTATGCCAAACCATGGTGGTCCTCGAATTAATGCTATTGAAGAAGACCAACCGTCTTATTTAATAACAAGTGTGGATCAGATCAGGACACCATTGGTGGAAATCAAAGCTCAACTCCGTGAAAACCAAATATTTCCGGGGTGTGAACTAGGGTGCCCCTATTGCAATATTTCATGGAATGGGTGTGAAGACCTGAGGAATGGCATTGACAGCCTTATTCAGAGTGGCCTGCTACAGATCACTACATCATTTCCGACAAATCCGGCAACTTCATCAACAACGGTTTCAGACCCTCCTACAACTGCAGCAACTATTGTTCCCAACAATTCATCAGCACCATCAACAAGTACTTCACCTGTCCTTCCAAATGATCAGTTTACAACAGTTTCTCCTGCTACAACTTCAGCTTCATTCCATTTCGACTCTCCATCAACAACAACAACAGTCCTTCCAACAGAACCTCCTACAACACCAGCAATCAATCATGAAGATGTCTCTACCGTCACCATATTCTACGATCCTGAAAATAATTTCGCTTACCATTCAGAAGGTGCTGCTCCCACTAGAGCACCAGTTACAATCTTTTATGATCCACAAACAATAACAGTCCCTTCAGCAGCAGCAATCAGTCCGGTCACTGTCACGGTGCCTGGACCAGTACCATATGAAAGCAATAGGGCCATCCCTTGGCACTATGGCTCTGACGTGTACTGTGAAGGGAAAAAAATCACTCTTGAAACATCAGCACCTGCACCACAAGTAGATAATGTGGGGGGAGGCGGAGGCTTCACTCGAAGCGGCCGTCTCTTTGCTTCACAAGTTCAAAGACCTACTGCCGAAGCAGAAGCTGCTGCCAAAGCAAAAGGAAAGAGCCCGGTGCAGGAAGATCCAGCTGCCAAAGAAGCCCTGAAGACTCCATTTGATCAGGAAGTTGATGAGTTTATGCGGATCATCAAAAAGAGTGACTACAAAATTGTGGATCAACTTCACCAGACGCCATCCAAAATCTCCATCCTCTCACTGCTTATGTGCTCCGAAGCCCATCGGAATGCACTACTTAAAGTCCTGCACGCAGCTTACGTGCCTGAGGAGATTACTGTCAACCAATTGGAAACCGTGGTTGGTAATGTTACTGCTAGCAATGGGCTAGGGTTTACCAATTCTGACTTGACAGCGGATGGCCGCAACCACAACAAAGCCTTGCACATAACCATGGAATGCAAAGGAGCTGTCCTTTCTCATGTGCTGGTGGACACAGGTTCTTCCCTGAATGTCTTACCAAAGAAGGCTCTGGTGAAGTTAGAATATGATGGATTGGCATTGAGACCCAGCAACCTGGTGGTACGAGCCTTTGATGGCTCTAAGAGATCGGTTCTGGGAGAGATTGAGCTGCCTGTGACAATTGGCCCACAGACCTTTAAAACTATCTTTTATGTGATGGACATTCAGCCCGCCTACAGCTGTTTGTTGGGTAGACCCTGGATTCACGCCGCCGGCGCAATAACGTCTACCCTTCACCAAAAGTTAAAATTTGAGTGGGAAGGTCAAGTTGTCACAATCTGTGGGGAGGAGGACATTTTTGTTAGCCATCTGGCTACTTATAAATACATTGAGATGGATGGAGAGATCCATGAAACAATGAGCCAAGGTTTTGAGGCCTTGAACGTCAATGAAGCATCTGCTGTATCTGGTATCTCCATGTCATCTTACCAACAAGCCCGGAAGGTTGTTGAAGAAGGAACTGCCCTAGGCTGGGGCAAGGTCTTAGCTGTGGAGGAGAAGAAGGACAAGTTTGGGTTGGGTTACAGACCAACCCAACATCAAGCAAAGGCTGCTGCAGAGCCTGGTTTTGTCAGTGGGGGGATGCTTACCCCCGATGCTATCAACTGTTTGGAAGACGAGCTGGAAGAGGAGCGCAACCTGGAGATTTGGATTCGTCCGAAGATCCCGGGGAGCAGTGTCTCGAACTGGTCTTCCCAGGGAATTATAAGTGTTACTCGAGCAGAGTAATTATTATTTCCTGTATTTTTTTTTTATAAGCATGCATCAAAGTCTTGCATCTTGCCCAAGATGACAAGACTCATTTTGTAATCAGGGCCATCTGTACTTTTGTGCAAACAAGATTAAATTAATGAAATATCAGACATCTTTTTGCAAACGAGTCCTTTTCTTTTTATGTTCACTGTTTTTCCATTTTTCTTTTTGTACAAAAAAATAAATGGCGGTGTTTTCAAAATGATAACTTCATTTCACTTTTTTCTAAAGCAAGATTAAAATCAATCACTAAAATGAACCAACTTAACCCTTGCAGAGAGCGCCTTCCAGACTGCACCGACAACAGCACGGCTATGACATCGTATGACTTTGACAATCCAATCAATCAAGCTGACGAAGGGGTTGATGAAGAATATGAGCTTCCTGAAGAGCTAGCTAGGTTGTTGAGACAGGAGGAAAAGGTTATTACTCCTCACCAGGAGGAGATTGAAGTGATCAATCTTGGTACGGAAGAAAATGTGAAAGAAGTTAAAATCGGGGCCTGCCTGCAAGACTCAGTGAAGAGACAGCTGATAGATCTGCTTCAAGAGTATGTTGATGTGTTTGCTTGGTCGTATCAAGATATGTCAGGGTTGGATACCGACATTGTTGTGCACAAGCTGCCTCTAAGGGAAGAATGCCCACCAGTGAAACAGAAGCTGCGCCGAACTCGCCCAGACATGGCTATGAAAATCAAGGAAGAGGTACAAAAGCAATGGGACGCCGGGTTCCTTGCTGTAACTAGCTATCCACCGTGGGTTGCTAATATTGTGCCTGTGCCTAAGAAGGACGGCAAAGTAAGAATGTGTGTTGATTACCGGGATCTGAACAGAGCCAGCCCGAAAGATGACTTCCCATTACCTCACATTGATGTATTGGTGGATAACACGGCTCAGTTCTCGGTATTCTCCTTCATGGATGGATTTTCAGGATATAATCAGATCAAGATGTCACCTGAAGACATGGAAAAGACAACATTCATCACACCTTGGGGCACGTTCTGTTACAAAGTAATGCCATTCGGACTGAAGAATGCTGGTGCCACATATCAACGGGCTATGGTGACATTGTTCCACGATATGATCCACAAGGAAATAGAATGTTATGTGGATGATATGATCGCCAAGTCCCTTACAGAGGAAGATCATCTGGTGAATCTGCTCAAATTATTCAAGCGTTTGAGGAAATACCAATTGAAGCTGAACCCCAACAAATGCACATTTGGGGTGCGGTCTGGTAAGCTGCTGGGCTTTATTGTAAGCGAAAAAGGGATTGAGGTTGACCCTGATAAAGTCAAAGCTATTCAAGAAATGCCTGCACCGAAAACTGAGAAAGAAGTTCGAGGGTTCTTAGGTCGATTGAACTACATCTCCCGGTTCATATCTCACCTCACAGCAACCTGTGAACCTTTGTTTAAGTTGTTAAGAAAAGAACAAACGGTCAGGTGGAACGACGATTGCCAGAAGGCTTTTGACAAGATCAAAGAATACTTACAAGAACCTCCGATCCTTATGCCGCCAGTTGAAGGAAGACCTCTGATTATGTACTTGACAGTATTAGAAGAGTCAATGGGGTGTGTGCTGGGCCAGCATGACGAGTCGGGTCGAAAAGAGTATGCAATATACTACCTAAGCAAAAAGTTTACCGACTGTGAACAGCGTTATTCACTGCTCGAGAAAACTTGATGTGCTTTAGCGTGGGCTGCTCGCCGACTGAGACAGTATATGCTGACCCACACTACCTTATTAATCTCAAAAATGGATCCAGTTAAGTACATTTTCGAGAAGCCAGCTCTTACCGGACGGGTTGCCAGATGGCAGATGATTCTCACAGAATATGACATACAGTACACATCTCAGAAAGCCATCAAGGGCAGTGTACTATCTGAATATCTTGCTGAGCAACCCATTGATGACTACCAGCCTATGAGGTTTGACTTCCCTGATGAAGACATCATGTTCATTAAAGCAAAAGATCACGAAGAGCCTATTCACACTGAAGGGCCCGACCCGGAGGAAGAATGGACTATGATGTTTGACGGGGCTGTTAACATGAATGGCCGTGGTGTTGGTGCAGTACTCATTACACCTAAAGGAGTTCATATGCCTTTCTCGGCAAAACTCACTTTCAACTGCACTAACAACGAAGCTGAATACGAAGCTTGCATTATGGGTCTTGAGGAAGCCATCGACCTCAGGATCAAGACATTGACCGTATTCGGGGATTCAGCTTTGGTAGTCAATCAAACCAACGGAAAATGGTATACACACCAAGATCATCTGATACCTTACAGGGATTATACAAGGAGGTTACTGACTTTCTTCACAACAGTCAAGCTTGAGTATATCCCTCGGGACGAGAATCAATTTGCAGATGCTCTTGCTACCATTTCATCCATGATCAAAGTTCAAGCTGCTAACTTTGTACCTCAGATTTCAGTGTCTAGACTTGATAGACCAGCATATGTATTTGCAGCAGATGTTGTAAAAGATGATAAGCCTTGGTTCCACGACATTAAGTGCTTCTTGGAGGATCAGACATACCCACCTGGGGCATCTTCCAATGATAAGAAGACTTTGAGAAGGCTTGCTGGTAGTTTCTTTCTGAACACTGATGGGTCTTTATACAGGAGGAACTTTGACATGGTACTCCTCAGATGTGTTGACAAGGCGGAAGCAGATTTGTTGATGCATGAAGTGCACGAAGGCTCTTTTGGTACCCATGCAGGAGGGCATGCCATGGCTAAAAAGTTGTTAAGATCAGGCTATTACTGGATCACAATGGATGCAGACTGTTGTGCTTACGCCAGGAAATGCCACAAATGCCAGATCTACGCAGATAAGGTGCATGTGCCTCCCAATCCTTTGAACATCATGTCTTCACCATGGCCCTTTGCCATGTGGGGCATTGATATGATTGGCAAGATTGAGCCAACTGCTTCAAATGGTCACAGATTCATCCTGGTCGCTATCGACTATTTCACCAAGTGGGTTGAAGCAGCCTCTTATGCAAATGTTACAAGGCAAGTGGTAGCCAGATTTCTGAAGAGAGATATCATCTGTCGGTATGGAGTGCCCGAGCGAATCATTACTGATAATGGTTCCAACTTAAACAACAAAATGATGGCAGAGTTGTGCCGGGACTTCAAGATCCAACATCACAATTCTTCTCCTTACAGGCCAAAGATGAACGGCGCTGTTGAGGCAGCAAATAAGAATATTAAGAAGATTGTACAGAAGATGGTAATCACCTACAAAGACTGGCATGAAATGCTACCATTTGCCTTGCATGGGTACCGCACATCAATTAGAACATCCACTGGGGCAACACCGTATCAGCTTGTATATGGTATGGAAGCAGTCCTGCCTGTTGAAGTTGAATTACCCTCCTTACGGGTATTGATGGATGTTAAACTGAGTGAAGCAGAATGGGTTCGGTCCCGATACGAACAACTGAGTCTGGTCGAAGAGAAAAGATTGGCTGCAATCTGTCATGGGCAGTTATATCAGAAAAGAATGAAGAGAGCCTTCGATCAGAAAGTCAGGCACCGAGAGTACCAAGTAGGGGATCTTGTGCTGAAAAGAATCCTCCCTCCTCATACAGACCACAGGGGCAAATGGACTCCAAATTATGAAGGACCATTTGTTGTAAAGAAAGTTTTCTCTGGTGGAGCACTGATGCTCAGCACCATGGATGGTGAAGATTTCCCGTCCCCTGTGAATTCAGATGCAGTTAAAAAATACTTCGCGTAAAATGACCCGCTGGACGTAAAAACAGAATGTAAGTCCAGGCAAAAATAGGGCATCCCGGCGAGTCAAAAACAGAATAAAAGACTCGGGCAAAAGTAAGGGAAATAAATGAAAAAATGTACACCCGCTGAGTTGAAAAGCCGCATTGGACAGCTCAGGCAAAAATGGGTATCCCGATGGATTGAAAACCCGAAAGGGCGATCCATGCAAAACAAGGGAATAAGCGAACAACTGCATTCTGAATTCGTCTGTATCACCTACAACTTGGTAAGCTCCAAAGGATCAAGCTTCAATCAGAATCAACTCTCTCCAGAAAGCAAGATGAGAAGAACGTCATTGTCATACGAGTCATAGCAGAAGAGGAAGCTCCTTGAAAGCGTCGTCGACACCGCCAGCATTTGTTTTCTCAATTTGTAACAATCTCCTCATTTCAGGAGATATGTTTCTTTGACTGTATCTTTTCCAATTCAGGGCGCATGAATTAATAAAATCAGATTTTCAGTCATGTTTCGTTTTTTTACATTTACGTTTTGCAAAGAGTCGTCTGATATCTCTAAAAATACAATTGCATAAGTACAGATGCCCTTCTCTAAAAATAAAAGCACATGCTTACAGGGAATATACTTATTCTCGAAAGTACTTAACTCCTATGACGGAATCCAGTAAGGGATACCTCGGGACCTTTTGTACGTTTCCTTACCTTTGCAGGATTGCAGGTATCCAGAACGCAACCTGGGGCATGCAAGGTACATCCCAGCAAGCTGGCAAATCAACAAAAGATATCAGCATCCGAGATGCTCTATCCCCAGCTGAGTAGCTCCCCATTGCCTTCCCCAGCAAAGTTTCCAAATCAACAAACAGGCTTAACACTCAGAATGCTTTATCCCCAGCTGAGTCTGCCTCTTGTTGCTCTCCCTAGCTGAGTTGCCTCTCACAACTCCCTAGCTGAGTTGCCTCTCACAATTCCCCAGCCGAGTTGCCATGTCATCCTCAGTTGAATACAGAAGTCAGGGAACCATCTTCCCACAGAATCTTCAGCCTCTATCCAGAAGAGCAACGCACAGAGAAGTCACAACAGAGTACAGAAGCTTCTACAAACCCCAGCTGGGTCCCGTATTATAAGGATATGTCTATCAGTGACCCATATCCCCAAACAGATACGTCACTAGATCTACCAATGATCTCATCCCCAGCTGGGATGTTCACTTCAAGCAGATCAACCAGAGATCTTCGCAGCAACGGGATTCGAGTCCCGAATCTACGCCTCTTTGCATAATCATAGCATTCGCATCATATTATACCCTCAGAGCGTAGCATTCCGTCCAATACGGACCATTACGGCAAAAATCAAATACATAGCATAATCATGAGTCATGTTGTGAATTAACACTTGTGAATAATAAACCGTTCATCATCACTGTACAAAAATCCCCATCAGAGTCCCCGGCAAAAGCAGCTGCCTCACAATCCACAAACACCAGTATATAATCTTTCTTGACACCCGTCCGTGCCATCTTTCCCCAGTAAAGTCGCCCGAACACTCTTTACAAACAAAATCACCCGTATTACAGATACTTCCTGACACCCGTGTCAAAACACCAGCAGAAAGCCAAAGGCACCCTCTTTGCACTCACATGTACTTGTATATACACCCTTTTTGACACCCGTCCGTGTCATATCCCCAGCGCAGTCGCTTACACCTTCATCACCCATACACTTGTTAATATTATACTTTTCTCTCTTGACACTCGTCCGTGTCACTCCCCCCAGCAGTTAAAATACTCATCAATACAATACTCACTACTCATGGTACGCTTATACAGATACTCGTCTGTATCTTGTATACATCATCACTCATACCCCACAGATTCGGCAGTAGTCCTTGTTCTGTGTTAACCAGTTGGTACTCGTCCGTACCATCATCTCAGAACATTGCGTCTAGTGTTTGTTTCTACATGATACTCGTCCGTATCATAGTCATAAGGATGCTCGTCCGCATCTTTAATCCATACACCGTGTCAAACACTTATGTCTTCTTGAATATAGATACTCGTCTGTGTCTATTATTCCCCCAGAAGAATCCTTTCAGATGCAACACTCGTCCGTGTTCTTTGTTAACCAGTTGATACTCGTCCGTATCATGTGTCAGTTTGTTTCTACATGATACTCGTCCGTATCATAGTCTTAAGGATGCTCGTCCGCATCTTTAATCTATACACAATACCAAACACTTATACCCTTTTGTTTCTTGGATGTAAATGCTCGTCCGTGTTTACTATCTCCCCAGTAGATCACCGACAATTTTCTTTTTATCTAACACTCGTCCTGTGTTATGATACCTTTGAGAGCAGCCGTACCCTGCTGAGTGGTCGTCCTCCACTTCTTGATGGTCGTCCTCCATCATGCTCATCCGATGGCCGTCCCCATCGTTGATTTTAGCAGCCGTCCCCTGCTAGGTGGTCGTCCTCCACCTCTTGATGATCGTCCTTCATCAACTTTATCCAATGGCCGTCCCCATTGTTGATTTTGGTTATCTGACATTCGTCCTGTGTTATGATAAACCCCGAGAGCAGCCGTCCCCTGCTGAGTGGTCGTCCTCCACTTCTTGATGGTCGTCCTCCATCTTGCTCGTCCGATGGCCGTCCCCATCGTTGACCTTACCTATCCGATGGCCGTCCCCATCGTTGATATTTTTCGGCAGCCGTACCCTGCCAGGTGGTCGTCCTCCACCTTTGATGGCCGTCCCCATCATTTTTCTTTTATCCCCAACAGAGCAGCCGTCCCCTGCTAGGTGATCGTCCTTCGCCTTTGATGGCCGTACCCCATCATCTGTTTATTTCATTTATTCTTTAACCCGATGGCCGTCCCCGTCGTGGTCCCTTTTCCTTTTTAGCCCGATGGCCGTCCCCATCGTGGGTTACTTGACCTTTATGAACTTGATGGCCGTCCCCGTCATGTTTCATTAATCCCCAGAAAACTTTGCAGCCTTATCTTGATGGCCGTCCCCATCATAATATCCTATTTTTCCCAGCTAGTCGGCCGTCCCCGTCTTGGATTTACTTGTTTTTCCCCAGCTAGTCGGCCGTCCCCGTCTTAGCTTTACCTTTTATCCCCAGCATGTCGGCCGTCCCCGTCATTGCTTTATGCACTTTACCAGCATGTCGGCCGTCCCCGTCATCGCTTTGCTTCACATACCTCTTTACCCAGCAGTCGTCCTCTGCTCGACGGTCGTCCTCCGTCGCCCACACTTTACAATATACTTTATTTGCTTTTACAATCTATATCCCTTTTCTTTTTCATTTCTGTGAGTGCAAATTTTGGACTGTCTTTGGTATTCAACCACAAGTTATCTTGTTTGGCCTGTTAAGCCGTCGCTTACATCCTGCACAGCTAACTCATGCTTGAATAGGGGCAGCTGTAAACACCCCAAATTTGCCCTCACCCATTCACACCATGGCTTGTGATCATCCTCATATGCATAAACACAAACATATCATCTCATATCTCACTTTTGATTCAGTGGATAGTTTCTAAGGCATCTGCACCTAGGGTTTGTGATCTGAGCAATCCCAAAGCATCTTGAGCCATTCCAAAGGCCACCAATCAACTCAAAGGGGTCCATGTGTGTTCTTACATCATATTTCATCTCCTCAAAGTCAAAAATGCAGAAGAATCACAAGAACTAGGGTTTGAGTGGATGCAGGGCCAGCTTGAACTACACAGTTGACTGAAAATTAGGGTTTTGGTTTCAGAGGCCATAACCCCAAAATTTTTGGTCATTCTTGTTTCCATTGGTCTCTATATGGTATAGGGAGTATGCATATCAATTTTCATGAAGAAATTCCATGGGGAAGTCATCTGATCAAGGGTTGACTTTTCAGACAAGTCAGTGCAAAATCAGGGCATCTGAGGCCCCCAATGACCCAACCAATGGGTGATCTTCATCATTTTGAGTGTATATGGTCTTTATTTGATCATGGAAGAAGATTGAAGTTCATAGAAATCAAGAATTTAGGGTTTTTTGCAAAAGTTGACTTTTTGGGCATAGTTGACTTTTCAAGAATGCCTCATTTTAGGTCAATTTTCAAGCCTTGATTCATGATCCAAAAAGGCTTCAAATGGAAAAACTTTGGTCATGAAAGTTGTAGATCTCATCTTTCCCTTTTCAAAAAGTACAAGAACATGATCAAACTCTTCTTGGATCAAAAGTTATGGCAATGCAAAGTTGGCAAAAATCATTGTTTTTCAAGTTATGCACCAAATGGAAATCTTGCAAAGTCTTGGATCAAAGCACATTGCAGCCTCTAATTCATCTCAAATCAGCATATGAACATTCTCTAAGTTACAAAAATCAGATTTGAACTAAGTTTGCCCTTGGTTTCATGTTTGGTTATGCAAAGGATCACATGTGAAACATAAGCCAACCAACTTGCAAAACACTCATGATCACTTCCTACAACTTGGTGCATTGGCTGATGAGCTTTGCTAGGCCTCTCCCTCACCTTTGCTGCGCCAGCCATGCCTTGTACTTGCCTAGACCTTGCCCATGCCCTATCTTACACAAAGTTGACCTTTTATGCAAAAGCAAACTTACCTATCACAGCTGCACAAGTCACATCCTCTGGCCACTTGGATTAAAATATGTTATCAATTTGCAAGCAAAAACACTCAAGAGGCAAGGCTGAAACACACACATTCATCACATTCACACAAACACTCCTAACTGCAGCTTGCTTCGAATCCTTTAACACAGCCATCAAACACTAAAACTTTCTTCATCAATCATCTCACCACACTCCATAGGCCACCCAGCACCCAAAGCACAAGCCTAAAACAGCCAAGAAATCCCACTGCCATTTCTTACTTCAGTTTGCAAAAACTTTCGAATCTTCCATCCTAGCTCACAAACACACAAACCAATACCACAAATCTTCTCTACACACTGCATAGACCTCAAACAACCCATCACCATGACCTGAGAGTGCCTGAAACTCCATTGCCATTGTTGAGTAAGCTTGAGCAGAAGCTGTCGAATCTCCCTATCCAGCCAGCATAAATTGTTTTTGAGCATTCAAACACATTTGGGGGATCAAGTAGAGCAGCTTGCATCAAAGGAAGTGGCCAGAAAGTGCCTAAACTGAAAGCTCCAAATCTCAGGTAGCTCGAAATTAATTTTTCCAGAAATGGTTTTTTATGTTACAAACTTGTTCCTCATGATGCACTGATCATTCTGGTACCTTTAGTTTTTGAAATGGTTTTGTTTTGAGCATTTAATTTGTGTTTGAAACTCACGAACCTTAGAAATTGTTTGCTTCGATTCAGTTGATTTAGGAACTTTAAATTTGTTTTGAGAGAGGGGTTTGATTCGTGAGAGGATAAGGATCATTTACATGTTCTTGGTTTTCATTTCTGGTACGTATTGAGAGGTTTTGAGATTTTCAGGTGAGCTTCTGGCCGGAGAAGACGACCGGAAGTTTTCTCCGGCCACCTGAGAGTGATTTGCCCTAATTACAGTCATTAACTTTAGTTTGAATGCTGAGCGTAGATGAGCGTTGAATGTTTGACTTCCCACCAGTTTCGATGGCCCAGATGCGTTTGATTAACCCTAATCCACGTGTTAGGTCTAATTAATTCATAATTAGTTTAATTAAGTCTGGAGCAATCCTGGCCCTCCACTAGCGCGCGCAGTCAACATGTTTGAATCCAGGAGCAATCTCATCCATTCAATCTGATTACTTCTCATTTTATTTGTTTTATTTCATTTTATTTCATTTTAACTTGCATAATTTATTTAAAATAGTAAAAAATGTCTAAAAATTATGAAACTTTTTTCTTAAGAGTTTTATTAATTTTTATGACACAAAAATATTTTCATTTTTATTTCTAGCATTAAAAAAGTATTTTTAAATATTTAAAAGATTATTTTTAATTGATTAATGAAGATTAATTAATTAAAAATACTTTTAGGTATTTAAAAATTACAAAAAAATTCATGAAATGTTCTAAGACATTTAGAAACATTGTCCAACCTTCAAACCAAATTTCTTTTTTGATCTTGATGCATTTTAAGAATTTTTCATTGAATTAAATCATTTTTTTATGCATTATTTTGATCACATGTTTGAAAATTCATTTCTGCCTATTGGTGAAGGTTGTGACATTGATTCTTTTTGCTTTGTCTTGTGTTTAAAATGTATTTTCAAGGATAAAAAGGCCATGAATTGTTCTTGCATTTTCAAATTGTTTGGCATTTGTTTTGTTAAGAACCCTAAAAAACCCTAATAACTTAGAAAATTCATAACTTGAGTTTGATTGAGAGTTGAGAGCTCCCTTTTGGGCAGTGGTTTATTATAGGTCTAGGGTTTCCTTGGGTGTCATTTTCCATTTTTACTTTAGGGTTTTGCTTCTGTTTTTTGGTTTGTGTTTGATGTTTGATCCATGAACCCTAATTTGGGCTTTCATTTGCATCCTCCTTGCACTTCCTTGCATAACATGACTTGTCTTTGCATTTTGTGCATTCTTATGATTCATTTGACATCTTAAGACATGTATAAAGCATCATTGATCATTGTATTACATATTTGCCATGTCATTTGTCTTGTATGATTCATAACTTTTCATGTGTATCCATGCTTCTAAGCTTGCATCATTTGCATTCATAACCTTGTATGAACATCCCCATTGTCTTGCCTCATGTTTGCAGCACTTCATAACATCATAATCATCATCAACATGCTTCTGGTTTTGCTTAGCATCATATCATTTCATCTCATCTTGCATTGCTTTGCATTTCTTTCTAACATTGCAGGTGGTAAGTAAACTTGAGAAGTGGATTTGCCTTCACTTCTCATACCTTTTCTTTTCATCTCTCTTGCATCCCTTGCTGCATTCTTAGTTGTGTTTGAGTTTGAGCTTGCTCATTCTTCTCTTTCCCACTTTCTTTCTTCAAGTGACTTGACTTCCTGATTGAAGCCAGTCATTTTGCTTCTCTTGATCCTGTTCATCTGCTTCCTGGTGGCTCCTTTGAAGATTGTTCTTGCAAACCTCACAAACCTTAGGATCAACCAAGCATGACAATGAATTAGGGTTTTGATTAGTATCCCCTCTTAGTTTTACCTTTGTGTCTCTCTTTGAGTCCTCTCTTCTCACCTCATAATCAGGGACTAAACCCTAAAGGCTTTAAGACTTTGTGATTAAGCTTATGCCTGCATCCTTCTCTTAGGATGGAGTGTATAACTTAAATCCTAAATCTTGAACCCTTTATGTGTTTAAATCTCTTAATCAATTCACTTAATAAGTATCAAGACATCACACTTGTAACTTGGGCCTTGCATTAGGGTTCTAATTCTTCCTTAATTGGTTAAGAAGGACTAACCCTAGTGTTAATGGACAAGTCCCCCTCAAGTTGTCTTACAAACCATAAAATTCACTTCATCATCATATCATTAATCTAAAATCCACTTAATAAAGGCTTGTTTTGTCATGAGTTTAATCCCTAATCATGGATTAAGTTGAGGAGTTTTCCTCAGCTTAAACATTCTCATCTATTATCCTTCTTTTAGGATGGTGTAATGGGTCTGTTTAATCCTTGATTGTGGCTTAACCTCATTACTCAACACTAAACAAAAACACCAAAAACATCTAAATAATCACAAGTAGGTTAATGATCTTAATCCTACACCAAAGGTGATTAAGTGTGAGAATCTGACTTCACACTTAAGGTACTCTCATTACCCCTAATCAGAGGGAAGATGTGATGAGTTTACTAACCCATTGGTTTAGGCTTAAGCTCATTATCTTATGACAAACTTCAAAAAAATATAAAAGACTGAAAACTCAAAAAAACAAACAATAATCGTCTCCTCCGGGATTCTTTTCTCATCATCTTCACTCACAATCGAGAACTTGCTTCTTCCGTCTAATGCAAGACAGTCAGCATCTGTGCCAGACAGATCATACACTTGAGCATAGGCAAGTAAGCAGTTCACAAGTCAATTCATCTTTCAGTCTCTTTGGGTCGAACTACGGTGTTCTGACTTCCTCATTGCACGAGAGGATACGTAGGCATAACTTAACAGTTATCGAACAAAAGTCTCTGTATATTCCCCCTCTTTCAACTTCATTCTCTTAGCCTCATAATCATGAGCATACTCTTTCTTACACTGACACTATACATATTACACTTCACACTTCTTTTGCACTGACACCTGTACATTCTTTTCCAGCTATTTTACACACAGATTGCACTGACACTATCCCTTTAAAACACAAATCTTTTAAGCGTGGATCCCGTCGAGTACGACGGACAATCTGGGTGCTAATACCTTCCCAGGTTGTAACCAACCCCCTTTCTCAGTCTCTCTGGTTCGCAAACCGTCTTATCCATCTTTTTCTAGGCCTATGCAGCATTGCCTTTCCTCCGGGATAAAAATGCCTAGCTGGCGACTCTTTTCATCTCCAGTGAGTTCACGGCTGTGTGTTCTCGTTGTCCCTCTCGCCGACCGTTCGCGTCTGTACCTTCATTTGATCCTTTTTCATCTGTCGGGAGCGACATTAAGCTCATTAACTTATGACAAAATCCAAAAACAATAAAAGACTGAAAACACAAAAACAAACAATAATCGTCTCCTTCGGGATTCTTTTCTCATCACCTTCACTCATAAACGAGAACTTGCTTCTTCCGTCTAATGCAAGACAGTTTGCATCTGTGCCAGACAGATCATACACTTGAGCATAGGCAAGTAAGCAGTTCACAAGCCAATTTATCTTTCAGTCTCTTTGGGTCGAACTACGGTGTTCTGACTTCCTCATTGCACGAGAGGATACGTAGGCATAACTTAACAATTATCGAACAAAAGTCTCTGCATATTCCCCCTCCTTCCAGCATCATTCTTTAAGCCTCATTATCATGAGCATTTCACTCTTGTTCTTACACTGACACTGTATATATTACACTTCACATTTCTTTTACACTGACACCTGTACATCCTTTTCCAGCTATTTTACACACAGATGGCACTGACACTACCCCTTTAAAACACAATCTGGGTGCTAATACCTTCCCAGGTTGTAACCAACCCCCTTTCTCAGTCTCTCTGGTTCGCAACCGTCTTATCCATCTTTTTCTAGGTCTATGCAGCATTGCCTTTCCTCCGGGATAAAAATGCCTAGCTGGCGACTCTATTCACCTCCAGCGAGTTCACGGCTGTGTGTTCTCACTGTTCCTTTCGCCGACCGTTCGCGTCTGTACCTTTATTTGGGCCAGTCCCACTTATCGGGAGCGACAAAGAGCATGTGTGTTGTTTCCATCCATTTTGCACAACACTCACACCATCAGAAAAGAAATAATCGTTAACAAGCAACGACTGACAACATACAAACAACAACGACACGATCAGACAGACCGACATACTCTGATACCACTAATGTAACACCCCTTTTACCCCACAACATAATAATACAAAATTATTCAATAAAAATCAGAGTTCTCAACTTAAAGGGTATCACATTTAATCAAAACATCAATAAAACTCATCTTTGTGTCATGTCCCGTAGCACGAGTTACAACAATGCATCATAATTAAAATGACTTTTGTACGCAGCGGATCATCATCATAAGTCAACTGAATTACTCAAATATAAAATTCAAGTTTTAAATCCAAAACATCTTTAACTCAAAGTAAAAAAAAACAAAAACCAACAATTCTCAAGCGTTCCCAATGCTACACGACACAGAGCAGGACGCCACCCTAAACTCTATAAACGACAAAGACACATACTCCAAGCTACGTCCAAGCACTAAGCTATTCTTGAGTATCTGCAAGATGACATAATAGACCATCATTAAAGGTAGGCAGGGTAAGTAAATTCACATTCAATATAAATAATATAAAGAAGGAAATACAAGACAACATGCATCAATAGATCAATTACATTAAGTATCACCCATGTACAACAAAATCAATCACATCATCACATACAAGACAAATGCGATCATGCTATGCCACCAAGAATGAAATTCAATCCTCATAATATGCATGTGGTACCGAATCATCATAATTAATGGACACTGGGCCATCAACCCTCCACAAGGGAGCATAACATACGCAACATATCACTTCAATTCACACAATGGGATTGAAGCTATCAACGGACCGAAGCCCCAACATAATTATGCCATGAATGCAAGACATAATACAATCATACATCATCAAAAACCATCAATTAATTATTGCATCTGCATTCATCATTATTCATCATTCATACGTCTAATACTTTGCTTACTCATATCATCAATACTACATATCATCATAATACAACATAATCATCTAAACATCATTTCATCACAAATTCTTACACATTTAATATATTACATCATGGCAAGAATTCACAACAACATCATAACAACTTAATACAACAAACCAAGTCATTTTAAACCATTTGGGGAAAGAAAACATTTTTCAAAAAGTGTCAGGTCTTGCTAAGAAGGCATCGAGCTCGCTAAGGCGACCTAGTCTCGGGTTGTGTGATTTTCAAAATTCAACTTGCTCGCTAAGCGAGACGGGGATATTTGGCAGAAAATCCTGCGATTTCGGGACGACTCAATTGCGACAAAACTCCTCAAAAATCATCTTTTAACAACAAAAAACACATAATTCATTCCTATAACCTACTATAATCATATATTCATCAACTACAACATCTAACAACAACAATTCATCAAACTCTTCCAACAATCCTCCTAACCCTAAGGTTTCCCTAAAAAATTCCTTTTCTCATAAGACCTACATCTACATTATAGATATTGAATAGAATATTACTCCCCATACCTTAGTCAATTGAGCTCTTTCAATCAATTCTCGGAGAATCTTCAACCTTAGCCTCATTTTTTCTTCAGAGCAACTTCCCTCAATTTTCCCAAAATACGCGTCCTATGAGAAACTATCTCTATTCCCTTCTCTTAACCTTCTCAAAAGATGAAACTACCCCCAAGACCTCTAACTCCTCTTATTTTATTTTAATAATATTTAAATAATAATCATAATTATTCTAATATCACTATCGAAATAAAATAATTTCATTTACCACAACACCACAAAATACCACACAATACCACATATTCATAAATAATTAAATAAATAATTAATTTATGAAATCGGGGCGTTACAAATATGAACATATATGAGTATGAAAGTAAGCTTCAAGTTCTTCCTAAAGAACCTTTAAAGATGTAAAATACTCAGAAATTGATCGTGAATCTTGCCTCAAAGCAAAGATCTCACATTGTAATTTAGATATACAAATGTAATCACCTTGCGAAAACACTCATTGAGTTCATTCCAAACATCAATGGCATTTTCAAGAAAGACGATACTTTTTGTTATGGATTCTTCAACTGAGTTCATAATCCATGTGTTTACTAACATGTTGCAGTGATTCCAAGATTTAAAAATTAGATCAAATTCCTATGTACCTAGAATGGAACCATCAACAAAATCAAATTTGTTCTTTCCTTTAGTGCACGTCACATGGATCTCGCTCATGCATGATAATTTGAATGTGTTAACACCAGTTTAATAGAAACAGAAGAAAGTTCATTTGATGAACATAGTACACATTGCGAGGTTGTTGCGACAGATCTTAAATCAGAGCACCGACGACCAGTGGCGAAGCCAAAAAAAATTTGAAACTTGGGCAAACATTTAAAGACTGCAAATTCACATTGTATATAATATATAAATAGTTATCAATCAAAATAATTTTTTGGTTTAAATTGTATTATTCTACATTTTCGTTAATGGTGGCGGTTTAAACCTTCATAACAACACAAAATAACTGCCACAATTTTCATAATTTTAGTAAAAAGAAGGCCCAATTTTGGGCCAGAGCCCGGGCACATGCTCAGCCTGGCCGGGTCTTTAAATCGCCCATGTATGTGACGATGTCGGCGCCTATATTGGCACCACCACAAACAATTGGAAGAAAGTGATGCACAACAGAGCTCAAAAGAGGTCTAATACCTTCATGAAGTTTTCACAAATCATGATGAAGATGAATTAAAATAGAGAAAATAGATAGATGGAAGCAAATATTCATTCATTGACTTGATCAAGTTAATTACAACCAATGATTATATAAAATTTTAGAATCTAACAACCTCTAACTAATTCTAACTAATTGTAACAAACTTTAACATAGGTGGAATATAATAAGGCAAGATTATCCTAAGCTATAGTGTTTAGATTCTGAATATAACTTATGAAAACAGTTTCTCAATGCAACATTTGAATGTATCTTTTAAAAACTTCAACTTCTGAAAACATGTGCAATTTTTAAAGGTCTCTTAGCCTCTAAAACTTATCTTTATGAAAATTCTAGCCTCCGAAAACTTCAACTTTAATAATTACAATGTAACATATATGAATGACATTTTAAGATTTTCATATATGTGTGACTAATGCATCTAATTTCTCCGTCTCAACTAAAATTATTGGATTACTCTCCATTAGGGACGAAGCTAGGTACACTTAAGGGGGTTCACTTACATCTCTGAAATTCTTAGATTACACTTAATTTTTATAGGCTTAAATGCATTTTTGGTCCCCCTATTTTGATGATTTTTAATTTGTAGTCCCCCCATTTTAAAAACCAGCTTTTTGGCCCATGAACTTTACATCACTTGAGATTTTGATGGTTCTCCCTCTGATTTTGCACATTTGACCTCCTCATAATGACGTGGCAATGGCATTGTAGAGACACGTCACGTTTTTTTTTATTTTCTTTAATAAAAATTATTTATTTTCACAATTTATAAATTATTATCAAAATTATAAATTACTTTCCAACTATTATTATTTCAATTAAAACATTAAAACACAATGAACGCTAATACCATAAGAAACAACACTTTACTTTATCTATATTTCTGCACAATAAGATACGAATCTTAATTCTTTCTCCTCATTTTCTCTCTTTGTCGCCTCTGCAACCATTGTTCAACCACCTTGTCAAACCATATCTTACCATTCAATCACGATATCGCCACTGCAAGTGTTGTTCAACCCATTTATCAATCATCTGGTGTGCAAGTTCTTCAATAATTCCAAATTATCTCCCAAACCTCAAAGACTTCACTGTAACATTATAGAGTATAATTTCTATGGGAAAAATCATGATTCTTAATCCAATTGAGAAACATATGAGTTTTATGCAAATGCTTCAAACTATCAGGTACTGAGAAATCATTTTCTCCCGTAACATAAAATTTCTTCCAAACAAGTCATGAAATATGCTTATGAAGAGGACAAAAATTTGGTGTTACGAGTTTGGTTTTTGGGATTTGCTTTTTATTCAAACTGAAAGTGGCGGAAAGAGAAAGAAGATTTTTAGGGATTTGATTTTTTGTGAAGAGAGAAGAGATTTGTAATGATTTAAAAATAAAATTGTTTTGTGATTCGTTTAATCTAAATTTTTGGTGATCAAGAAATAAATTAATTTTAAAAATTGTAAATAAATAATTTTCATTAAAAAAATTCAAAAAATATGACATGTCTCTACGTGTTACTTCCACGTCATTAATGAGGAGGCCAACCATACAAAATTGGAGGGAGGCCATCAAAATCCCAAATGGTGTAAAGTTCATAGACCAAAAAATTAATTTTTAAAATGGGAGGACTAAAATTTAAAAATCATCAAAATAGAAGGATCAAAAATATATTTAAGTCATTTTTATATTATATTCAATTTTAAACCCACTCAATATATTGTTCAGCACATGCACCACTTACTTTATTTTAAATAAATTTCAACCTATATGACATATCTAAAAATATAAACCAATATTTTAAAATTGACAATATAGCTCTATCAGTCTATTATTTTCTTTTCATCATTTATTATTATTAATTAGTTTTGCTATTAAAATATTTCATAAAAAACTATAAATTCCCAACAAAAGAAAAACAACATCACGATAGATCGATATGTTTTATACTTCTTTTACACCTTAAACTAAACCACTTATTTAGTACTGTATCTATAAAATTATATGCAGGTGTACTATGAATGATTAATATTTTATAAAATTAATATTATTTAATAAATACGCAATTTATTAATTGTTTCTTCTATTTTATTTGAAATGATATTTTTGTCTTCTATAATTATACTTTAATTTATTTAGGAATTTTAAAATTCATATTTTTAATCCTTAATTTTATATATTATCATAATATAATTTTGGTTCAAATTTAAAAATGAGATTTTAGTATTCCAATTTAAAAATTCACATGTTTTAACAATTTTTAACATTCAAATTTTTTGTTCTCTAATTTATATACTGTTGTAATATAATTTCGATCAAAATTTAGATTTTTAAGCCTAAAAACATATATAATATATTTTTTTAATGAATATATATTTAATAAAGTCAAAATATACTAAAAATTAATTATTTAATAGAATAAAAAATTATAAAATTATAAAAACATATTTTATATCATAATAAAAAATTGTGTTGAACATATGCCTCTTGATCAACCATTCAAAATTCTGAGAATCATAACAAAAACACGAACCACGTGTCTTCTTAGTGACAACAATCAACTAAACTTAAGTAGGTTTTCAATTTAAAATATTATATGAACTATATTTAGTAAGTTTTATGGTCAATAATGATATTTTATCTTATAGCACTTTATTTATCTATCTGTAAAATTATTATAGTACTACATTAATATAAGAATTAATAAAATAATATAACATAGACATTAATAAAACTTTTTCCCGAATAAAACTCATTATATACTTATCCAAATGTTCATGTGAATAGAAGATCTAACTTTAATTAATTCGAAAGCAGAAAGTAAAAACTTGATTAAAATTAATTAATTAATTAAACTTACCTAAACTTGACCTAGTTCAATTAATTGTTATCAATCAACACTATAAAAGGAAATTCAACTTTAATAAGTGGCCAAAGGATCCTAGAGGCAAAGCAAGAGGACCCACTTCACGTGGAGTCACGTGAATTAGTTCCTAATCCTTGATTATTTAATTTAATTATCGTCAACAACTTGGTTACAACATTCTTAAGCTAAAGTCTCAATTTTAATCAATGGACCCCTCTAATAATCCAATAATTAGAGACTATATATATATATCAATGAATGGCCATATTATAAAACAAATAATATTCCCCTCGTGTAAGGTGTAATCATTTATTTATTGAAAGGACTCCACTAATTAAACTTGCATTAATGAAATGTCGACCACTCAATAAACGCTTTTTGTGTATAAGTGAGTTTGAGAATTAAATAACTTATTTGTGGTGAGTAGGAGAGATTCATGTATCACCATGAAAATGGTGGAAAATGTTGGCTTTACTTTCATGTCCCACATGTTGGGTTTTTGTCATGTAGAACACCTTCTCTGTTCATATAATCTATTATTTTAAATGTGTTTGATTAAAAAGCAATGTGAGTTTGGAACTTCTGACCATTATTTTAAATATTCAAATGTATAGTTTTTATTCAACTTTTTCCGCATGATTTTATTATTCTTGTGAATATTTTACCCAAGTAACTTTTATATATATATATATATATATATATATATATATATATATATATATATATATATATATATATATATATATCAAAATAACTCAGATATTCTAATCTATCCCAATTTAAAAAAAAAATTGGAACATAATGATGGTGGTGTCTGATAAATTGACGACTTGATTTACTTTTTCAATTGTAACATCAATTGGATTGACGTTTGTAACACCCCATTTTTTATCCGAGATTTATATTAAAATCAGAGTTAAAATTTTTTAACATAAACGGGATATCACATTTTCAACTTAAAATCAATAACTTAATAACCAATCAAGAAAGATGCATAACACAACACGTTCACGGAGAACTTCAACAATCATATAGTCTTCAAAATAATTCAACTTCATTAAATACTATGCAGCGGATTCAATACTTAAATCATAACATTCTTAAGCCAACAAAATTCAACTTTAAAATAAAGAAACAAAACAGTCTTCGGCAATTCAACTTAAAAATTCAGCATTTAGAAACAACTACGTAAAACAAGACACGCGTCATCCCTCCGAGTGCTACGTATCAGAGCGACAACCACCGACTCGACTAAAGGTAACCGGTTACTCCCCTTGATTACCTGCACGTTGCCAACATAGGGACAACATTCAAACAGAAGGGGTGATATATTAAAAGTTATAAACGATATATGATAAATAATACATAGGCAATGATCATACAAATATCACCACTTCACATCATCAACAAAGCAACAATCAACAACAACTTGAAAAATGTAACTTTAATGCGACTCGACTATGTTATGCATGTAGTACCATTCAGAGTAAAACTCTCAACTTAAAATTGCCAATTTACCGAGGCATCAAGGCATAAACCTTCGACTTTCAACTTAGTGTCAATCCAGGCCAACGCGGTGTGAACAACGGCTCCGACATAATATGCAAATGTACTATTTGACATTTACGACTTCACAACATAAACAACATACGACATCAACGACACAAACAACTTATACAACATGAATAACTTAAATCAACGTTGACTATCAAGCCTCCAACATGAATAACTTAGAATTTTACTGTAAATTGGAACAACTTATCAATTTAGCATTACCTGCAACTCGACTTTTTCCAACATAATTTCAACAAAACAAATCAACAAAATCAACTACTAAACCACCCGACTTACCCCGACAGTTTTCATTAAATTTTGAGCAACTAAATTTTTTGCTTAACTCGGCTAACCGACTAAAACTGTGTTGTTTCGAAAATTCTACAATTAATACGACTTTTTATAACTTCTGTAAAAAATCCGTGTTCTGATAAATTCTAACTATCATAAAAAATATAAACTTAATTCAGTTTTCTGTCAAAACTCCAAAACAATGTTACTGTCAAAGCTATTATGTTTATGCCTCCTGTTTCTAAAAACCTTAACACCAAATTCTGATTTTTTACAAAAATTATGATCCATGTAATTGATATGTTATGAGTATTCTAAAGGATTATTTAATTTAGAAATAAAAATCACAAAACTAATATGAAATGAATTAGATAATTAAGGTATATAAAAAAAACTAAAATAACCTCCTCTCTACAGGGTGGCTTGCGCCACCCTTCACTACTCTCCCCATGGCTTGCGCCATGCCCATGTGAGGGAGAAGGTGGCTCTCGCCACATGTCCTTTCCAATATTTTTGGGTGGACTGTGCCACCCCTATGTGTATGGTGGGTGGCCTGCGCCACCAGTACATTTGTGCACAATGTCTTCGTCCCAATTCAGTTTTCCAGAAATTCACAACTTCACAGTAACATTGCAACAATCAGTATTCGTAAAATCAACCTTTATAAGAAAATCAACTCAATAACAACTTTATCATCATCGACAAATCAACAATTACACAAGAATATATTATCACAACAACATCAAATAATCCACAGCAACATACAAAACTACTCAATCCTTGTATCAATTATCATACCCGATTATAAAAATTGAACCTATCCTTACCTTGGATAAATGCAGCCCTAACTCGATCGGATTCCGGGAAACCGCTCCGATTGCAGTTTCTCTCTCGCAACTCCTTCTCTCACAATCGTGCTCTGTTTTTTTCCTACTTCCACTTACTGATAAAAACCTAACTTGTTTTCTTTCTATGTTTTTTATCTAATATTATTATTCTAATAATTATAACTAATGGGCCTAAACAATGCACCCCTTTAATTGTTAATCTAGACACGAATTCTAGCTCATTAAACCAACACACTCCAACAACAATAATATTACTTCTAATATTATTTCCACGACTTTCTGACTTAATATTCCGACTTAACGACTTATTTACTGCAACACAAAATCGACCAAATAATCACAAATAAAATAATTAAATATTCGATTAAATAAATAATTAAATATTTGGGCGTTGCAACACTTGCATATGATATTGTCAATTGGTGCCAGTGTATTACCTTTTCAATGATGACGTCAATACATCTAACACCAATGTGTATTGTGTTTTTTTAAACATTAATATTTAATTTAAAATACTTTTACATACACTAACGATGACGACCATGTTGGTTATACCGGTCATCGATTCTACACCCCTAGCTACCCTATTTCGTTGCACTCGTTGTTGATTCACCCCAGATGTTTGAGAATTCGAGGACTCAAGAACATTTTGAACCAGATGTTTGAGAATTCGAGGACTTAAGATATTTTATTTAATATTTTTAGAAGGACAATAGTATTTGGGAATAAAGAGAAATCAATGAACTTCTTGATTAACCTACAAGAGATAAGATCGACATTTAGACCAACAAATAATTTGATGTATGAGTAGATATGAGTGAAGCATCTATGTGTGAATTTCATAGGAATATTTCACTTGTGTGATTTAGGACGGAGGGTTTTACTCTTACACAAAAGTCCTCAAAGTTGCATCAAGAAAAGTTGCCAAATAAATAAAGTGTGCTCACTGCAACAAAATTTTACATTTTTTATAATGAAATTCATTACTATGAACTAGGGCTTTTACCTCGGTTGAGAAAAGAATTTTATCTCAATTTTATAGGTAAAGTAATAAAAAGTGTTATGAAAAATATGTCACTTTCCCCCTCGATTGAACTTTCTAATGAGGGAAAAAGAGGCACTGATTTTATATTTGATCCCTAACAACATAACTTATATACACATTTTGTGAAATATAACTAAATAGCACATTTGTGAAACAACTGTATATACATTATATATGTATCAAAATACATTGTTTTCAGCAATACATGTTTTCTGTTATATGACATCCATCAATTAGAGCAAGATAAATCAATTTTCTAACCTTTTTAGAGCAATATGTGTTTTCTGCTTTATACATATGTTTAATTTTAGGGTTTCTAATTCAACACACTAAACATAGTTGATATAATTTTAGGGTAGTAATTAATAGTTACCACAGCCAAACTTTTTAGTAGGGTATTTTTTCTTAACATTTGCTCTTCCAAGGACTACTGATTTTGATACTGTTTCTGCTTTGTATCAAGATGGCGTTGTTTGTTGAAGTAGTTTTGTTTTAACAGGTCTAGTATTCATCCAATTTCATTATGCCTTCAACCTTGAAAAGTTAAATCATGACTTCTAACTTTATGTGATTTCAGATCAATAAATTCTTTTTGATTTGTTATGACACAAATTGGTTAACTTGTTCATTTTGTTTATTGATTAATGTTTCAATTAAAATCATGCCATCCCATATCCTTGATGAATGTTTGTTCATAAGCTAATTTTTTATTTTGTTTTTATAGAGATAACATTTGCAAATCGGTTAATCTTGATTGTGATGAAAACCTTATATATTAAAAGAGTATCAGTATGCCCTAGTTTAATTTTAGTTATTTTTGGTCTAAAAAATTGTTCGATTGAATTTTTGTTTAAAAATTGGTTGGATTGAATTTTGTTTTATGAAAAACAAAATGGGTTTGTGATTTTTTATAAATGAGTTTGTGATTTTCATTTGTAATTTTGATTGTGAAAGGAGATAGAAAATGATTTTTTTAGTAAAAATATTATGTTTAAAAAAAGTCTTACAAGAAGCTAAAAATAAGTTTAAAATGTTTTTTATTAAAAATAAAAAATAAAAAATAAGTATAATTGATCGGTTTGGAAAAAATTATCTTCTAATGATTTGGTACAATTCGTAGTTTTAAACTGTTAAGTAAAATAAAACATTTTGGTTCGATCGGATCCTAAAAAATGAAACTAATTTGATTCAATTCGGATGATCTTATATAATAATTCAGTTTGATTCGGTACATGTATTCGCCTGCTTTCTATAACCTTATATAAATTGATAACCACCATTTACCATAAATTTGAATCAATTTCATAATTCTATTCGCTATCCATTCTGTAATTGTTATTTCAATTATTTGGAAGTTTATTTTATGAGGGGTTGGAATGTAAATTATTACTATATTAATTATATTATAGTATCTTAACTATGAGTATTCAATAATAGTTCTCAAAAGGTAAACTTATAAGTTAGTACCTTTGTCTTAAATTATAACGTTTTGAAAATTTCACGTGAATTAAAAAATTAAGCCAATATTAAATAGGAAAGAGAAATTATGCATAATTTTATATATTGTTTCTTCATTTATAGAAGGTGAAAGAAAAGTTTAAAGAATGGGAAGAAGAAATAGTAATAAATAATAGAGAATATATTAAAAATAATGTCATTAATGTTATATTAAAATTATAAATTGATTTATAATTTGAAATAATTTTATTTTATAGAGTGACTTATAATTTGTGACAAATAATAATCCCGTAGAGTTCACAATTCTGTTTTACAGAGAAGACGATTCTATATAAACTCTAGAGTCTAACAACCTTAACCTTTATTTTTTTTGCCTATTTATCTCATCTTTATAAATCTTATATTTTGCATTGTGGGTTGAGATGATAATTTATTTCATGGATGTTAAAGGTGGATAATGTAGTCTAGACATTGATTCTCAATATTCTTGTAGGATTATGGCACTCTGATTTAATGTGTATTTCTGTTTCATCGTTTTCAAAGCCTTCAGCAAATTTCACCATTTGCAAAGCCTTCATCAAATTGGATCATATGCAATTGTTTTTACTTTGTTCAAATTCAGGAGATTATATTGGAATTTATCGAAGTTAGAACATTTTGAAACTGATGAAAACGTATTAAGAAGTCCGACTGGCTAAAATTTTGGTATTATTTTGGTATTCTTCTCTTTTAATAGTTAGTTGATTGAAATATAATAAGAAATAACACTTATTCCATAAAATAGTAATACCGAGAGGGAGGGAGAGGGAGAGAGAGAGAGAGAGAGAGAGAGAGAGAGAGAGGTTAATTATACGAACCCCTGCCATTAGGGCGAGTTTTGGGTTTAACCCCCTGTATTTTTTGTTTTTGTTTTTTGAATGCCCCCTTATAAAACAATCAATGGATTTTCACCACACTCTATCACCTGTTTGGGTGACTTGGCATTGTATATGTGGCAAGAGGTGATCTAGGTGGCTTTTATGTCCACATAAATTAATATGTGGCAAGAACGATTTTGAAATGTATTCTAGGATTTTTGCACCCCTTTCTTCTTCCCATTTCTTCTTCGGTTTTTTCCCCTTTCTTCTTCCCCTTTCTTATGCGTTTTTCTTTTTTCCCTTTCTTCTTCATTGTTCTTCCATTGTTATTGCAAAATCAATTTTCGGAATCATATCTTGTGGAATTAAGTAGCTCGAATTTAGTATCATATAGAGGTTTACCCAGATGTGGGTATGATAGAGCAATGAAGATGTGGGTATCCAACACAGTTAAAAATTGCAAAAGGAAGTTCTGGAAATGTCGCAATGCTGGGGTAAGTTTGTTTGTGGATTATTTGGTATGTTTTGATTTTTTTAAAGCTAACGATTGTGTAAATGTTGATTGTAGACTGGGGATGGTTGTGAACTATTCTTATGAGATTATGAAATTGGAGACTCGTTCAAAGGGAATAATGTTATTCAACCATTTTGTAAGAAGTGTGACGTACTAGAAAGGAATTTTGAAATAATGAAAAAGAAATTGGACAAGTTGAAGATGAAGCTTGAAGACCAGAGAAGGATTAATATGAATTTCAAGATAGGAATTGTTTTGTTTAATTTCATTATTGCTGTGATGTATAACTTTTTGTGATAATTGTAATTTTTTGAAGTAAAGTTTTTTAGCAGTAATGTAAAACTCTATGTATTTTGAAGTCATTTTGGGTTCAATAGAAAGAGTTTAGTTATGTTTCAAAATGGTTATGTTTATGAAGTTAAGTTATGTTTCAAAATGTTTTTTTTTCAAAATGTTTTGTCATAAAACATTATAGAATATGCATATTTCAAATTGGACAAAAAGTGTGCATAATTCAAAGATGTGCTTAATTCGTCTGATAATAGCACCAAAGATGTGCATAATTCAGACATTACATAATTGTACTTAAAGTGTGCATAATTCAAAACATTACAAGACTAAGTTGTAAGAAACCAAGATTTGTTGTCTCAAAACATTACAAAAAAGCACCAAACTTGTGCACATCAGAAACAAAACTAAGTTGCAAATCATAGATCCTTAATTGATTTCTTCTTTGGAGCTTTTTTTTTGTAACCTTCTTTGGAGCCTTTTTTCTACTTGTGAAGTATTTCCTTCTTCTTCAGTCAAGCACAATGGTTGGTTTGGGTCAGAACCATGACATGTGAGTAGTTTTGGTTTTTTTAAACCAATATTCTTGCTTGATCTCTTTCTCAATTGTTTGGATTCTTGTTTCACTTTAGCCTTGCCCTTTTCGATCTGAGATGCTGAGTTGATACTTGTTGTTTTGACACTTGATTGATGTCTGGTAGGCTTGATATCATATCATCAGTGATGTCCCCAAACAATGAAGCTTCAGTTTGAGTTGCATCAATGTACAACATCAGTTGGTATATCAGCTTGAGTAGTCTCAGTTTGAGTAGTCTCAATTTGATCTTCTGCACCATCTGTAACAACTGAACTCGTCTTTTTTTTTTGCACATAACCAATTCAATTGAATGGAAGGTAATGGTCGTTCAATGTTGATTTTCACAGTATTTGCAACATTCACTATTTGCAACTCAGCTGCATATCTCCACAGATTTGAGTATTCTTTGTCTGCATCACCTTCTATGATTTTTCTTGAAATCAGCTTAGCCTTTCATGCCCTTGCCACAATTATACCCATTGAATAGTTTTGCCTCATGTCTTGGATAATATCACAGATCCTCACTTTATCAGAAGTTTGCATTTTCTTTACCACAACTTTTGCCACCCACCTAGAATTTGCAGTTTTGTTGTCCAAAACCCTAGCATATGTGTATGTGTCCTTTATAGTCTTAATGACATATGTGTTCTTATGGCCCACCTTGGAACAAATCATTAAAAACCACACTTTTTTTTTCATTCAACCCTCACTCTATACCCCTCATTTTTCACAAATGTTATTTCCCTCCCATTTAAAATAGTCCACTCACGAATAACCTCCCTAAAGTCATCTAGGGTGTTGAACTCCATACCCCACTTAAACTTAAAATTCTTATTTAAAAAATTCACTAAAATCAATGTAGAAACATCGCCCCTGTAAATCATCTCTCTATCACTAAGCATTACAAACTCTCATCCATGACGAAATACAACATTAAACAATTCACTCTTCTGAAAATAAATATTGAATGTGAGGAAGAAAACAACAATGCGTGCAAGATTGAACTAAAAGATCAAGGAATCGTTACTAACCTGAGGAAATTCGATCGGAGCTTCGCCTTTTCTAGCCATGATGCTTCTTCTACCTTCAAACGCGTCTTCTGCAAATGTTTGAACTTGCTAAAATGGAACCCTAATTTCACCCCGGGGGAAAAACTTTATATGGGTTATTTGAAACCAAGTGCCACATACAAATTCCTCTTGCCACATATACAACGCCAAGTCACCCAAACAGGTGATAGGGTGTGGCGAAAATCCATTCATTTTTTATAAGGGGGGGTTCAAAAAAAACTTAAGGGGGTCAAACCCAAAACTCGCTCTAATGACAGGGGGTAGTGTGTGTGTGTGTGTATATATATATATATATATATATATATATATATATATATATATATATATATATATATATATATATATATATATATATATATATATATATATATATATATATATGGATCATTTGACACCGTTGTCAAAATATTAACTTTGACACTAAATCCTACCCTTTTATTCTTATCAATTAAATGGTTAAGATAAATTCACTTAAAACTAATACACGATATTTTAAAGGGAATTTATTTTAGCCATTGAATTGATAAGAATAAAGAGGTGGGATTTGGTGTCAAATGATCCCTCCATATATATATATATATATATATATATATATATATATATATATTTGAAATTTTTATTGCATCTTGCCATGGTTGTCAAGATCTCGATCTAGATCTAAAAATCTTAGGATTTTACAATCCCATTCAACCCCAATGATCCGGATCTTAACTAGGATCACGTGTTATATCCAAATTGTGAAGAAAAAAAAACCCGTAAAATAATTTATTTTGGGATTGGGAGATCTTTGCCAACTTCAGCCATGATTTACCGTTTTTTGATCACCACCATTAAAAGTTAAGAAGGATGACAAGATGCGGAGACACAACAACACCTTTTGAAATGAGGTTCTAGATTTAGGGTTTAGAGAATAAACTTCGCACTTTTAGGATTTTTTTTAATTACTAGACTTGTGATAATCCTAGTAATTGTCCGAATATGTCGAATGTCTAAACCATAACAAATGTTTAATAAAACCTCAATCATAAATGTCTAAAGAATATGAAAATGAGTCATTTTCTCACAAATACACTTGTCTACTAACATATATCATGTAAAAATAATTTTAATATATTCTCTTATTTTTTTCATTTAGTAGGATCCTACGATTTTTTTGGCGATCTTATTACCCCCTTTTGATCTTACAAAAATAATTGAGTAGGATCTTCCAATCTTAACTACGATTTTATATTTTACGATCTTGATATTCTCTCTCGATCTTAGGTCAGATCTACATCTTGACAACCTTTCATCTTGTTGCCTTATCCGTTTCAATTCAACTATAGGCGTAAACAAATATTTTTATTTGGAGAAGTATGAGGTATAGGTCCAACCACATCTTTGAAGTATTGATATCGAGGATTGTCTTAGATTCTTTTAAATCCATTTTTAACATCTATATGACCCTGAGTAGGGGTATCAAACAAGGATATGCTCAATTTATAAGGAAATAACACCTAAAAGAGATTATTTATCTGAACTTCTCAAATAAATGTCGTATGGAATCTTAGTATTTGATACCATTTATCGCACTTTTAAAGTTATCAATATTCAAATTCACATGCTTATACTTCCACCCATGGTGGATTATCTTGACTCATCACAAGAATTTTATATGATAACATGAGGAGACTCATTAAAAACCTCTGTGAAAATATCAATGCATAAGAAACAGTTCTCCCCATAAAAGTAAAGCATGTCTGAATTTTTTTAAAATACACACAATAGAGATGGTATCTCACCTTGATCAATCTAAAAGGTAAATTAAACTAAACTAAGAATATCTTAACGCCTAAAATAATTTATGGCTCCCGAATGACCTCTAGGGAACCATGTTTTGTAGGTGTTCAAAGTAGAAACAACTAAAACTTGTGGACCCTTGATCCTCGAAATTCGAGTCAGTGTTATCCTAGTGATGGAAAGAATCGATTAGAAATGACCCTTTCTATTGGAAGTAATGATAATTATAGCCTGGATAGTAGATATCAGATCTCTGGATGTCGGATTTTGGAAATTTTAAAATGTTTCGATTAGTGTGATGAAACATGGTTTGGAAGAATATCAAGAATAAATATTGACATATGATTGGGAAGAGTCCCAAGAACAAATTTAATTGACCACTCAACACCGTGTCGAAGTTGAAGAGTTCAACGAACTTCAAAGACTTAGAAGATGTTTGGAAAGGAACTTCTTCAATAAGGTGAACAACTAAGTGGACCATAACTATGAAGAACGAGGGAGGAAATAACATTTTCATGTGGCATAAAGTGAGGACTATTTGGCTTTGCAGTTTTACGAGTCTTCAACTTTCAATACCTTACCACATAATTGTCTAAAGAATGAGCACAACTTGATTAGTATTGTTGAAATCTCATGTGGTAATATTGGGAAAATGGCATTTTTCTTGCTTTTTAATCATTTTAATTTATAGTTTTATAATAAAGTTATTATCTTGTAGTATAAAGGATTTTGCTTTCGTATAATGTTTTTCTGTAATTTACCAAAGTAGAGAGCATGGTGTAAAGATGCCTTAATCATTGTCTTCTATTTTAAATGTTGTTAGGACATATTAAGGATAGCCTGGCTTCTCCCCATTAGAGGTCTGATTGTTGATTCAATACAAATTATTTATTTTAAAGTAATTGGTTAAGTACTCTAAAGACTTATAAATTTATATTGGATTTTTTTACTATAATGTGTGAAAGTGAGAAAAATACACAAGAAAGGGGGTGGGGTGAATTGTGTTTATAAAATTACTTTTATTTCTGAACCAGGATTTAGATTCTAAAGCAGAGTTCAGAACCTGATAATAAGCGCAACGGAATATGTAGCAGAAGTAAGTAAAAACAACAAAAAAAACACAATAATTATCCTGGTTCCTCTCTAACTAAGAGTACTCTAGTCCCCTTGTCACGCATAAGATTTCCACTATAATTAAAAAAAATTATAACTGCTTATACCTTCAATTATAAGACTTTACCCTGCTCATACCTACAAACTAAGACTTCCTTGCTTCATCAACACCTGATCAAGACCTTTCTACTTAGATCCTCAGATCCTAAGACTTTCCTTGCTTAAACCCTCATGGTTCAAGACTTCCTTGCTTATACGCTCTTTCTAATACTTCTCTGCTCAGACTCCTGGTCCAATACTTCTTGCTTTGATTCCTCAAATCCAAGACACTCAAGTCCAAGGCAAGAGACTTTTATCTGAACAGACTGTTTAGAGAAGAAATAACTTACAACAACACTTGATTAACTATCAGACGTGTTCAAATATAATACACAACGCTTTTACGCAAAATATTCTTAAGCTATACTAGAATAAAAACTCTTAACATATTAGCTTCTCTTGAGTTGATATAAATGAAGGGTGTGTATTTTTTAGTTGAAGTTGCAACGTTATTATCTTAAGTTGATCTTCAGATCTTATGCTCCTTTTATAGTTGAAGAAATATAGTCTTTGAACCATCCTCAATGGCTATAATCTGATCAAATGTTCTAGTACATCTTCTTTTCCAAAAAAGAAAGTGTTGGAACTTGTAGATAGAAAATTATCCACTGAACAAGGCCTTTGTTCGGAACACTTCTATGAAATAAATACAACATAATCTTTTGAAGATAATGTCAACAATCTCCGAGTCCCATGTTAACAGAGCTTAAGTTGACACTACTCAATTTCAAAGGTAGCCATATCACGCTTCTGAATTTGAAGTGTAATAGTAGTAAATTTATAATCGAGCTCTCTCACGAGTGCATAATCATAACACATCCAAAGCTACTTTTGTGTCAGAACCAGTTTCATCAAGTAAATATAATTTTGCACACATCAACAAGCTAGTTAGAAATCCTAATTGTTTTTCAAATACTTTGTTATCATCAAAACTTTAGAGGATACATGGTATAAACCAAATTTGTCTCAACAATCTCCCCATTTTTAATTATTACAACCTTAACTATTTAAAACATTCAGTAGTAGATTAATTACTCAATAACTTTCAAGGTCCGAGGTTTGTAAGCTCCCCCTATGTCAAACAGTCTTAGACGTGAGGTTTGTAAGCTCCCCCTGAGTCCTATCTGTGAAGTCTAAGAGGTGAGGTTTGCAAGCTCCCTTATATATAGAATAATGTAATCCACTCCGAGGATGATATTTGTAAGCTCCCCTATATAGGATCACTAACTTCATCTGGATCTAAGATTAATATAGAAGAATACTTAATCCATTCTCCCTCTTTGTCATCAGCAAAAAGACAGAGAGAGAAAAAACCTTCAGTGATTAATAATGGTTTATGAACAATTCATATTTGAACACCAGTCAGGAACAAGTTTGTCAATCAACCCAGCTTGTTTCACATGAGTAATAACACCCTGTTAAAAAAGGATCATAGAAAGAACCCTACCAAAAGGAATGAGAAAAGATAGTTCCTCACGAGATGCAAGTATCTCTTCTTTCCGATAATTGAACATCAACATAGGCATATTAATTTTAACTATGAAGACTATGAGTAGAATGAAGTTTTTATCATCAGAAAAAAGCCATCATGTCCCCTTAATTTGGTACCAGACTTTTTCCATAGGAGATAATAGTAGAAGGACTTTCAACGGGGCGTTTAATACCATAGATGATGTGCATAAGATTCATAAACCTATTGCCATGTCTATAGATTTCAATAGTAACTCCATCTTATTCACAATTTATTGCTTGAGAGATGATTTTAGAGTTAATCACAACAGGAAGTCCATAGACATCAAATAGAATATGATAATCATCTAGCTCATTTTGATGAGCATGAGCATTTGCCCAAAAATATTTCACAAGATCTGGATAGACTGGTCCCTTAAGAATTGCAAAATATCCATCCTATTTCTGAAAATGAATATCTGAGACTAGCCGTGAAAGATTTATTGTCGTCAATTCATTGAAGTTAATCGTATATTCTTTCAAAATATCAAGATTATAGATTTTTCTTTTAATGGTATTTAAAGTCATATTGAGAAGAAATTTTGTTTAGAGAATTGTGATTTCACAATATTATATAGAAGATAAGTTATGAAATCAGGAAGACACGACGTTAGTGCCAAAATGTAGTTAACTTATATAGTATTTTGTGGTACTTTCCAACTATTTTTTTAATGTTTTAATGGTAAATCTATATGTTTTAGTATAAATACACAAGTTTCCATTTTTACTTGTTCAATTCTCGTTTTATGATCTTTTGTTGCATTTTGATAGGTTTTCTTGCTTCCTTTGATGTTTAGAGCCTATGGATGATGAACGGGAGCTTGGAAGATCATTTTCGGGACTTTTTGGAAGTGCTAGCACACTCAACACGCTGAGACCTTGCTAAGCGCCACTAGTGAAACAGAGGTAGTAGCAAAGGTTTTGGCGCTGGGAGTCTGCTCAGCGCGGTCCCGTTTACATCACTTTTTAGAACTTCTATAAATAGGAATTTTAGATATTTTGTTGAAATATCTCTCACTTTTTCCGCTTTCTGAGATTTGTAAGATATTTCTAGAGAGAGAAACCCAAACCCTAAGAGGGATAAACTCAAATCGAAGCTTGATCTTCGATTAAAAGCTTTGATATCTTGTTGGAGTAAGATGTTGTCGCTCCCGAGGATTTCCATCCTGGTACAAACGCGAAAGTGGCGCGGAAAAAGAATAGAGTCGCCAGCCAGGCATTTTTATCCCGAAGAGAGGGAATGGTAATGCTGCACAAACCAGAAGAAAGAAAAGGAAGGACACGGGTCCTGCGAACCAAAGAGACTGGGATCGGGAGTCGGTTATGACCTGGGAAGGTATTAGCACCCCAGATCATCCGCCGTACCCGACGGGATCCACGCTTGCAAAAGAAACTGTTTCAAAGGGTGAGGGTATGAAAGCTACAGCAAAAGAAAAGAAAAGAAACTGGAACTGGAAAAGAACTGAAATAAGAGACGAAGGAAAAATGTAGGGAAAATAAAGATTGTGCTCGAACGGGCCCTACCCCGCTGCCTACGTACCTCATCGGGATAATGAGGATCAGAGACGCCGTAGTTCCCCTGACTAGGGGTATTAAAAGGAAATTGCTTGTGAATTAAGGCTTGAACTGCCTATGTCATTGCTCAGGTGTTGCAGACTCGGACGACGAGTGCGTAACCGTCTTGCAAAATGACGAGTAGGAGCAAGTTCGCGTACGGAGCGAAGGAGATGAGAAAAGAATTCCCGAAGGAAAGACGCTTATTGTTTGTTTGTGTTTTTTTTTAGAAAGCTTTTAGGAGTGTGTCACAAGGAAGTGAACTCAAGCTCTTATCAATGGAATGTGCACTTGTCACTACATTCCAAGATGGAATAATAGAACAAGCACACTCAAGTAAGGAGAAGATCCCCAAAACTTGAACCCAAAGATTAGGACCTAAGCTCACTAACTTGTTTACTTATTAGGTGTTTTGATTATTTACATGAAGAAGTGTTTTTTAGCTTTTCTTTTATGAAGAAGATACCTTGATCAGACTTGTGCATCACAAGATAAACATGTACTATCCCAAGATGGGAAGACTACAAGCATACCTCATGGGATAAGGCTATGGATCAATGCATCACTTCAAACTTATTAAAGTGTTTTTTAAGAGTTTTGAGATGAGAAGAGAAAAGAACCAAAAAGGATCATAAAGGTAAAATGCTAAAGGGGAACTAAAATAATCCTAAGTGTTAACATGCATGGATGATCATAGGTTTGTGAGGTTTCTATCCTAATGAAGAAGAGAAGAAGAAGATAGAAGAAGGGATGAGAAAGGCCTAAGCCCAACAACAAAGGGTTAGTTCAAATAACAAAAGAGGAAAGATGAAAAAAAAAAAAAGTTGAAATGTGGATAAACATCCACACTTCTCTTACCATGAGCCCCTGAAATGTTAGCAAAATCCAGCAAATCAATCACCACAATCATGGAATTAAACATGCTCAAAGGTTCTTGAAAACAAAAGTCAAACAACATGCCAAACATTGCGAATGCACGACTTACGCGTCGAAAACATGAGAGCATACATCAACCAGCAAGCAAACCACCCTAAACATCATGATTAATGATCATACAATGAGTCATGGCAATTAGCACAAGCAAAGGGATCAAACAAACTCAAAACAGCCCTGAAAAACCATTCTGCATCAGTGTTAACCGGTTAACCATATGCGTTAACCGGTTAACCAGGCAAAACCTGCACAAAACATGCACAGAAACAGGGCGTTAACCGGTTAACCATATGCGTTAACCGGTTAACACTGTAAAAACAGCAGCAAATTCCTGCAGAAAACAGCATTTCAAAAACAGCTTATTCAAATAAGCTGCACCAGACCAGCACTCAATTACACATGGAAAAATAGATCAATGCACATCAATCCATAACATTATGCTCATGAACAATAACAAACGGATCCGGATACCAATCAACCAATCAAATCATGCAACACAATCAATTACACAAACACATGGTGGATCTAAAGCACAAGCAATGCAAATAAGCTAAAAACAGAGTTGGATCTGAAATTAAACCAACCTACAAAGCGGAGGTATGCTTTGGTAATTGTTGATTATGCTGAAAATGATAGATCTCGCGCAAAACCTTGAAGATCCGATGCTAATCTCCACCCTCCATGCAAAATAAATGCAAGATCAAGCTCTTGATGCAGAATTTTGATCCAAAAGCACTTCTAGATCCCAAACCAGATCTGAATCACCAATTAAACCAGCAAAAGATGTAATGAAACTATGGATGGAGGTCTAGTTCCAAGATCTACACACCTCAAGGCAAGGTTGTGTGATCTTCAAAGAGGAACTTTGAGTGATTTGGAAAATTGGGAGAGAAAAGTGAGAGAATTGTGAGTGAGAGAAGTGAAAATTCAGAAAATGAGAGTGAAAAATGAGGGAGAGATCCCTTGGTTTGGAGAGAAATGGAATATATATGGTTTAGGGTTGGGGCCCAAAATCTTGGTTTGGGATCCAAAAAATATGGCTTGGTAATGTGATTAGGTTTTAGGGTTGGAAAGAGGTTTGGATACATGCTCTAGATCCTTCTCAAATTCAAATGAAATTCAAATGAATAAAAATCAGAAAATTGGAAAATGGAGCCAAAACCACATGCTGAAATTTGCTGCTGGAAATTCAAATTTCGCAGCTGTTAACCGGTTAACCATATGCGTTAACCGGTTAACGCATGCAAAATTTGAATTTCCCCCCTTTTGGTGGGAAACTTCAAAAATGATGCCGGCGCCCGCCGTTTCAAGCTGATTTTGATCCTTTCATTCTTTTTAAGCTTTGAACATGGTACAGAGCTTGTGCAGAGTGATCCTGTGAAATTTTTGCCTGGTCACCATGCTCTCGATTTTTATCTGTAGTGCTTCGAACTTTCCAGATGGTTGGTCATATGCCTTATGCTAGAACATGTGAGTGTTATGCCTCATTTTTCTATGCAAAATGCTAAAGACATGATCCGTTATGATGACTATGATGCGATATGATGCTTAAAATGAAAAGGGCAAATTTGGGGTGTTACAGCTGCCCCTATTCAATCATCAGTTAATCTGAAAAGGACGATAGTACGGGCTATCGGACATTCGAGATAAACTGTGATTGAATACCAAGAAGACCAGAAATTTGCACTCTGACGAAGAATGCAACACCGGGAAATAAACCCGACCAGATGACGCTCTGGGAACTGCCGGGGAGAAAGAAACGGACGAGCTTCTTCCAAGTTGAAACTGATATCTGACAAATTGACAGACGAGTCTTCAAACAATCCTGTGACGCCAGGAGCTGGACATACGAGTCCTTCAACACTTCAAGACAATAATCTGAGACAGACGAGTCTTTGAATGACCTGTGACGCCAGGTGTAGAGAGCGGACGAGCCCTCAAGGATCTTCAAAATATCCTGAGATAGACGAATCTCCTTCACTAATCCTTACGCAGATAAGTGGAATAAGACTGACGAGTCTTCTTCGGACAACCCTTACGCAGGCTCCGGGAATGCATATAAGTCTGTGGGATAGACATGCAATCAAGGTAGACGAACCTTCTTCATATATTATCCGCGGATATATGGCATAAGACAGACGAGTCTTCTGAGCAAACCTGTTACGCCAGGTGCGGCAACCATAATTGGTGCTTGAGACGGACGAGCCTCCCTCGGATTTATCTGTTATGCCAGGACCGGTAACCATTTCGACATTTAATTCCCACTGTCAGGATTCGAAACCTCTTCAATACAGACGAGTATTGGGTGATCATCAAGACAACACAGACGAGTGCCCTAAGTCAATGATACAGACGAGTATCAGACGATGATCTGAGAAACACAGACGAGTGTTTCAGGCGATGATACAGACGAGTATCAGCCACTGGTATAGACGAATACCGGAAGTTCAAACACAGACGAGCATTTGAAGTAGTCACAGAGATATCTTCACATTCAGGTGCAAGCTAGCACAGACGAGTGCCGAGGATGATACAGACGAGTATCCAGGCAAAGCAGACGAGCTTCAAAACACAAACGACTTCTGGGGAATAAAAGCAGACGAGCTTTAACCAAACACAGACGAGTGCTGGGCAGTTGCAGACGAGCAACAACAAAGAATACATATCAAGGCACATACGAGTGCAACGAAGGATCCAATACCAAACACAGACGAGTGTTGGGGAGGTTGCAGACGATGCTGGGGACATCTCCAAGCACAGACGAGTGCTGGAATTTGCAGACGAGCAACAACCAAAATCATATCAGAACACAGACGAGTGTTGAAGAGTTGCAGACGAGCAGCAATGACAGGCACGGACGGGCGCCGAGCAACCTTCAAAGGAGTAACAAGCACATATGAGTGCTAAAAGATGCGGTCGAGCATCAAATAAAGATGCGAGCACGGACGAGCACTGGGCACTTCTTAGGGAATACGCCTCAAATAAAGAGGAACGACATGCACGGGCGAGTGCTGCAGGGATGCGGACGAGCACCAAATGAAGATACGCGCCCCAACGAGTACAGGCAACTTCGCTGGGGAGAGAAAACTTCAAAGACTAACAAACACGGGCGAGTGCCGAGAGCTGCGAACGGTCATCAAACAGAGATGCCAGCACAGAAGATTGCTGGAGAGTACCTCAAATAAAGAGAAAACTGCTGGGGAAAAGGCACGGACGAGTGCTGAAAGAGGATGAGCATCAAATAAAGATGCGAGCACAGACGAGTGCTAGTAGATATAAACTCTACTGGGGAAAGCAAAAGAGCAATACCACCGAGCTATCACGAACGAGTGTTGACAGATGCAGACGAGCAGCAATAACACATGATACATTACTGCTGGGGATAATTCTGTTTAGAGATAACACAGACGAGTGTTGAAGATTGCAGACGAGCAACAAACGGATGCCTGATCGGCAATAAAAGATACGACTCTGCAGGGGAATACAAGTCAAGATGTCTGGATACACATTCTGACTGAGGTGATGAATACCTGGCTGCATCATCAAATACCCAAAGTACGGCGACTTTATTGGGGAATATTTCACTACCGGCAGTGATAATCAAATATGAACGCTGTGGGGACAGGAACATCTTCAGACTTGGCTGGGGAAGCTTCTTGGGCAAATACTCTGACTGGGGAGAGCATCTGATGGTTCAAGACTCTGAGGGGATACCAGGCTTTCAGGTACCTGATAGGCATACTCTGATGGGAATAATGGACTACTAATTCCATCTTTGATGATGTCAGGCTTTCGGGCACCTGCTGGATATATTCCGCTGAGGAAGAATGAAATGTTACTTCACTGGGGAAGAAAAGCTTGCTTGGGCGGCTGTCAAGGCTTGCTTGGAAGGAAAATCTCTGCTGGAGATGCCAGGCTTCAAATACCTGCTGGGAAAGGAAATCTCTGCTTGGGGAGATACCCTACTGGGGAAGTACTCGGCTGGGGAATATCAAATCGCTTGAGAGAATGCGACGCCAACCTGCAACCTGCGACAACAGAAAACACACGCGTGTCCCGGGGATTTGCATGGAATGATCGGTTCATCCATCGTCACCCGACGCTCAAAGAGGGTTACAGTTTCCCTGCATGTCAGTTTTCTTTTCAAAATTATCACCATGTTTAGATGCAATGCTATTTTTGCCAAAACTCAGGACATTTTGTAAACAAAAATAAACACACACAGCTTTTTGACTGAATACTATTTTTATTGAATGGCCTCTGAATAGGCAAAGATTTACATCAGGAAGCAACCACCTGGAAAGAGGTAGCCACTAAAATTGAGAAAAGAAACTATCCTAATGGCAACGTACGCGGCATTCCAAGGAGTTCCATTTCTGCTATGACCTGCATGTCTTCAAGACTCTCCATTCTGTTTTGGCTTTCTGAGAAGACGAGGGGACTGTTTCCTATCCTTCCGATATTGTCAAGCTGTACAAAACGATGACGTGGTTCAGATAACTCGGATCGCAGTTGTTCGCTTATTCCCTTATTTTGCGTAGATCGCCCTCTCGGGTTTTCAATCCACCGGGATACCCTTTTTTGCCTGAGCTGTCCAATGCGGCTTTTCAACTCAGCGGGTGTACATTTTTTTTTTATATTCCCTAATTTTTGCCCGAGCTTTTTATTCTGTTTTTAGCTCGCCGGGATGCCCTTTTCTTGCCTGGACTTACATTCTGTTTTTGTGTCCAGCGGGTCTCTTTATGCGAAGTATTTTTTAACTGCGTCCGAGTTAACAGGAGATGGGAAGTCTTCTCCATCCATAGCGGTGAGCATCAGCGCTCCTCCTGAGAATACTTTCTTCACTATGAATGGTCCTTCGTAGTTTGGGGTCCACTTGCCCCTGTTATCTGAACCTGGAGGAACGATCCTCTTCAATACAAGCTCTCCCACTTGATACTCTCGAGTACGTACTCGTTGATCGAATGCCCGTTTCATTCTCCTCTGATAAAGCTGACCATGACAGATAGCCGCTAATCTCTTTTCCTCAATTAGACATAGCTGATCGTAACGAGCACGCACCCATTCAGCCTCATCCAGTTTGACATCCATCATCACACGCAGTGAGGGAATCTCTACTTCCACAGGCAGGACTGCTTCCATGCCATACACTAGAGAGAAAGGAGTTGCCCCTGTCGACGTCCTGACCGACGTTCGGTATCCATGCAAAGCAAACGGTAACATCTCATGCCAATCCTTGTAGGTGACAACCATTTTCTGCACAATCTTCTTGATATTCTTGTTAGCTGCCTCTACCGCACCATTCATCTTTGGTCGGTAAGGAGAAGAATTGTGATGCTGTATTTTGAAGTCCCGACATAAGTCTGCCATCATCTTGTTGTTGAGATTAGAACCATTGTCAGTAATGATCCTTTCGGGCACTCCATATCTGCATATGATATCTCTTTTCAGAAATCTTGCCACCACTTGACGAGTGACATTGGCATAAGACGCTGCTTCTACCCACTTGGTAAAGTAATCAATCGCGACCAGAATGAAGCGATGACCGTTCGAAGCAGTTGGCTCGATCTTCCCGATCATGTCCATGCCCCACATGGAGAAAGGCCAAGGAGATGTCATGACATTCAGTGGGTTAGGCGGAACATGCACTTTATCTGCATATATTTGGCACTTGTGGCATTTACGGGCGAATGAACAACAGTCTGCATCCATTGTCATCCAGTAATACCCTGATCTCAGCAGTTTCTTTGCCATGGCGTGCCCTCCTGCATGGGTACCAAAGGATCCCTCGTGGACTTCCTGCATCAACAGGCTTGCTTCGTGTCTATCCACGCATCTGAGCAAGACCATGTCGAAGTTCCTCTTATACAAAACCCCGTCTGTGTTCAAGAAGAAACTAGCAGCGAGTCGTCTCAAGGTCTTTTTGTCTTTGGAAGATGCCCCTGTTGGGTATTCTTGCTTCTCCAGGAATAACTTGATATCGAAATACCAAGGTTTCTCGTCAGACACGGCGTCTACAGAGAAAGCATAAGCGGGAGAGTCAAGCCTGGAGATGTCAATTCTGGGCACAAAGTTCCAACACATGACTTTAATCGACGAAGAGAGAGTGGCCAAAGCGTCGGCAAATTGATTTTCGTCACGTGGTATGTATTTGAGCTCAACTGTCGTGAAGAATGTCAACAGTTTTCTAGCATAATCCCTGTACGGAATCAGATGCTCTTGATGTGTATACCACCTGCCGGTAATTTGGTTAATGACGAGGGCTGAATCTCCGAATATGTCGAGGTTCTTAATCCGCAGATCAATTGCCTCCTCTATTCCCATTATACACGCCTCGTATTCCGCTTCATTGTTGGTGCAGCCAAAAGTAATTCTGGCAGCGAAGGGTAAGTGAACACCTTCAGGAGTAATGAGTACGGCACCAACTCCACGACCATTGATATTGACAGCCCCATCAAACATCAACTTCCATTTGGATTCAGGATCAGTTCCCTCCTCCGGAAGTGGTTCCTCATAATCGTTTGTTTTGAGGTACATGATGTCCTCATCAGGGAAATCAAATCTCATCGGCTGATAGTCATCCTCAAGAGGTTGCCGAGCAAGGTATTCCGACAATACACTTCCTTTGATGGCTTTCTGAGAAGTGTACTGGATGTCGTATTCCGTTAAAATCATCTGCCATCTAGCAACCCTTCCGGTCAATGCTGGTTTCTCAAAGATGTACTTGACGGGGTCCATCTTGGAAATGAGAAGTGTGGTATGGGTCAACATGTACTGCCTCAGTCGGCGAGCAGCCCATACCAAAGCGCAGCAAGTTTTCTCGAGCAGTGAGTATCGGGATTCACAGTCGGTAAACTTTTTGCTAAGGTAATAAATGGCATACTCTTTTCGACCAGACTCGTCATGTTGGCCGAGCACACACCCCATCGACCCTTCTAGCACGGTCAAGTACATGATTAATGGTCTCCCCTCCACTGGAGGCATCAGAATTGGAGGTTCCTGCAAATATTCCTTTATTTTGTCGAAAGCTCTTTGGCAATCATCATTCCACCTGACCGTCTGCTCTTTTCTTAGCAGTTTGAATATCGGTTCGCACGTGGCAGTTAGGTGAGATATGAACCGAGAGATATAGTTCAATCTACCTAAGAACCCGCGCACTTCTTTTTCTGTCTTTGGTGCAGGCATATCTTGAATTGCTTTCACTTTAGCAGGGTCTACCTCAATTCCCCTTTGACTTACAATGAAACCCAGCAACTTTCCAGAACGCACTCCGAAGGTGCACTTGTTCGGATTCAACCTCAGTTTGTACTTGATCAATCTGTCAAACAGCTTCTTCAAATTAACCAAATGCTCCTCTTCGTCTTTGGACTTTGCAATCATATCATCCACATAACATTCTATCTCCTTGTGGATCATGTCATGGAACAATGTGACCATTGCCCGTTGATAAGTTGCCCCTGCGTTCTTCAGACCAAAGGGCATGACCTTATAGCAGAACGTTCCCCACGGGGTAATGAACGTTGTCTTCTCCATGTCTTCCGGCGCCATTTTTATCTGATTATAACCGGAGAATCCATCCATGAAGGAGAACACTGAGAATTGAGCAGTATTGTCGACCAACACATCAATATGTGGCAACGGAAAATCATCCTTCGGGCTTGCTCTGTTCAAATCTCTATAGTCAACGCACATTCGGACCTTGCCGTCCTTCTTAGGTACTGGTACGATGTTAGCTACCCAAGGTGGGTAACTGGTCACGGCAAGGAATCCGGCATCCCACTGTTTCTGCACCTCCTCTTTGATCTTCATCGCCATATCCGGGCGAGTTCTTCTCAACTTTTGCTTTACAGGAGGACAATCTTCCCTCAGGGGTAGCTTATGCATCACGATGTCGGTATCCAATCCTGGCATATCCTGATATGACCAAGCAAAGATATCCACATACTCTCTCAGCATACTGATCAGTTCTTGTTTGACATCGGCCCGCAGATTTGCCCCTATCTTGATCTCTTTCTTTGCATCTGCACTGCCAATGTTGATGGTCTCAATCTCTTCTTGATGAGGCTGAATAACTCGTTCCTCTTGTTTCAACAATCTGACCAATTCTTCAGGGAGGTCACAGTCTTCCTCAACCCCTTCATCAGCTTGGTAGACTGGATTATCAAAGTCATGCATAGTCATAGCAGGAACGTTATCCGAAGAATCCGGATGATCAGCACTGCACAAATGATGTGCTTGTTCAGAATCTGCTTATTTTGAAAAGAGACGCTAACACAAAGCAAAAAAATGAAAACACATTGCCATTTTTATATTGTTTTTTGTGAAAAAGTTTAAAAACAAAGAAAGGGAACACAGTTTGTCTGAAAATGTCCTTTTATTTCATAGCAAAAATAACAATGCGAAACAAAACATGGTGGCCCAGTACAATGGATCCAAACATCTTGGGCAGAATGCTGGATTTGACAATGCAATATGCTAATAAAAGGAAACAAAACAATTACTTTGAGAGCCAGGTGACTTGAACAATGTCCTCAGCAGACCAATTTCCTAGCTCCTCGCCGGGTGCACACGGGCGGATCCAATTGTTGTCCCAGTCTCTGTCACTATCCCCGTCTTGACTTGCCGTACAGATTTGATCACGGTTGAGCAACCCAGCACTTGTGAATGAGATAGCTTTACCACTCTGAGTAGACCTTCCAGGTTGATACCCTAAGCCAAATTTGTCGTCCTTCTTTTCCACCTCCAATAGCTTGCCCCAGCCCTGGGCATTGCCTGATTGGACGACCTCCTTTGCTTTCTGGTAAGAATGAATTGACGTGCCTTCGTTGTTTTTCTTCACCGGAGTCAAGATACTGACATCTGCCTCAAAAGCTTGGCACAAAGTCTCGTGAATTTCTCCGTCCATTTCCACATATTTGAATGTCGACAGGTGGCTGACGAATATATCTTCTTCCCCGCAAACTGTGATGACCTGGCCGTCCACCACATACTTAAGCTTCTGGTGTAAAGTTGAGGTGACAGCTCCAGCTGCGTGTATCCACGGTCTGCCCAACAAGCAACTATACGCAGGCTGGATATCCATGACATAGAAGACACTCTTGAAGACTTGAGAGCCTATCTTAACAGGCAACTCAACCTCTCCGAAAACTGATCTTCTTGAACCATCGAAAGCTTTAACCACCAGGTCACTCGGCGTCAGGATAACCCCATCAATGTCAAGCTTCATCAACGCCTTTTTCGGGAGCACGTTCAACGAAGAGCCTGTGTCCACCAGAACATGGGATAACACAGCGCCCCTGCATTCCATCGTGATATGCAGTGCTTTATTGTGATTTCTTCCTTCCAAAGTAAGATCTCTGTCAGTGAAGCCCAAGCCATGGCTAGCATTGACACTTCCGACAACAGCTTCAAGTTGATTGACCGTAATCTCTTGAGGAACGTAAGCCATTTGAAGTACTTTCAGCAAGGCTTCTCGGTGTGCAGGTGAGCACATCAACAGTGACAAGATAGAGATCTTCGAAGGCGTCTGATTCAGTTGGTCAACCACCTTGTAGTCACTCCTTTTGATGATCTTCATAAATTCCTCTACCTCTTTCTCAAAAGTCCCCTGCCCAGCCACAGGGGTATTCGCCTCATCATTCGCAGTCTGCTTTCCTTTGTCTTTAGATGAAGCTTCGGCCTCGGGATCCTTTCTCAGTGCAGGAGGAGCAAACAAACGGCCACTTCGAGTAAAACCTCCAACACCTCCTACATTCTCAATGGTCAAATCAGCAACAGGTCTACTTTCCATCTTCTGTCCCGCCACATAGACATCAGAACCATAATGCCACGGAATGGCTCTATCATCATTATACGGCATTGGCCCAGGTACAGTTATAGTCACAGGACTAATCTGAGGAGTATAAACAGTAACTGGCTCTTGTCTGACGGGCATATCAGCTTCATCGTAGAAGATAGTAATGGTTGACACATCATCAGCCTCTTCATTACTAACCTTGCTAAATTGCAGAGATCCATCATCAATCAACTCTTGCAAACCCGTCTTCAATTTCTCGCAGCCATTCACAGCACTCGCACAGTCTTCACAATCGAGAGAACAACCAGGAAACACTTGACCCTTCAACAGTCTCTCTTTCACCACTTTCAACGGCGTCTTGACTTCATCAATACTCAGTACCAAACTCAACTTGTCATCCCCCCCAATAGCATTAACTCTTGCCCCTCCATGATTAGGTATAGGGTTCGAGTTGATATTCGGTGGTGGTGCAAAGTTGATTGCCTTTGAATCCACGAGATCTTGAACTTTGTGATGCAGCGCCCTGCACTTCTCGGTTGGGTGCCCGGGTGCCCCTGAATGAAAAGCGCATCGCGCGTTAACGTCATAGCCAACTGGAAGCTCTCCAGGAGGTGGTGGTGCCAAAGTCCTCAATTGAATAAGGTTCAAATCCAGTAATCTCGGCAACAAGGCAGCATATGTCATCGGAATAGCTTCGATCACCCTGTTAGCTGGGCGAGTCTGCCTCGGCTGGTATGGTCTTTGCTGGTAGTTGGTTCGAGGTTGCTGTTGTTGTTGATGTTGTTGTGGTGGAGGTAGCACCTGTTGTACAGGAGCTGCAGGAATGGTGACGGCAGCCATATGTTCATAAGGCCTCCTATAACCATGACCCTGGCTTCGGCCAAATACAGCATTGGTCTCGCCTTCTCGCCTTCTTGGAGGTCCGCTAAAAGCTTTCCTCGCCCCATTTGAGCTACTAGCACCTGGGTCTTGTATCTTCCCCATTTTCAACAGCGTTTCAACCCTTTCTCCCGCAATGACAATGTCGTTGAACTTTGTAGCAGAACTCGACGCCAATCTCTCAAGAAATACCCCCTGGAGAGTACCCATAAACATATCGGCCATCTCATTCTCTAACAGCGGTGGTTGTACCCTAGCAGCTAGCTGGCGCCACCTCTGGGCGTATTCTTTGAAGCCTTCTTTTGCTGTCTGAGCCATATGTTGCAATTGTGTGCGATTCGGAGCCATATCCATGTTATATTGGTACTGTTTCACAAAGGCCTCAGCGAGATCTTTCCAGCTCTTGACATTGACCCTGCTGAGTTTCATGTACCACTCAAGGGAATCTCCCACCAAGCTATCCTGAAAGTAATACATCCATAGTTTTTCATCGTCTGTATGCGCAGCAATTCTCCCAACATACGATTGCAGATGGGTCTTTGGGCAAGCAGTGCCGTTGTACTTCTCGAAAGTAGGAACTTTGAACTTATACGGAATTCTGACTCCCGGAACCAAGCCCAAGTCTGTTATATCGAATCCCAAAGAACTCTGGGACTGAATAGCCTTGATCTGCTCGGCCATCTCTTCAAACCTCTTGTTCATTTCGACCCCTTGACCCTCGGCTTCATCAAGCAAAGTGAACTGGTCATCCTGGTGGTCCACATGAATGTTATGCATCCCGTCATTGACTACGGTCGCCCCTGGTTGTATAACTTGAGGTCCAGCCTGTCGTGCGCCCGCACCGGCATGATTATCAGCATTAGCAGCAGCAGCAGCGTTCCGATTCTGATTCTCCACCATCTCTCGCAAACGTTCTTGATTCTGCCCCATTCCGGCCATTAACGTCATGAAGTTGTCCATCCTCTGCCTTAAATCTGCCAAATCTGCCTGCATTTGATCCATGGCTCTCTCTCTGTTAACCTTGGTTGGGTATCTGTGCACTGCTGGTCGTTCTCGAACCTTACGAGGAGCTATTGCGCCTGAAACACAAAACCCGTTAGTAATTGATGCGACACCTGCAAAACAGACAAACAGGTTATATGCAATGCAATGCAACTGTTCATGTTCCCAACTTTAAACATTTGGCATGCCCCAGTTCTGGCATCTATCTCGGCAATCACTTTTTATCTTTCAAACTTTCTCTTTGATAAGTGTTCAAATATTAGCAGTATCTAGACAAACGAGTCTTGCACATTCAAAACGATAACTTGCACATTAATACTGAGTAGGGACAAACCACTATAGGCTAAAAGTCAGAATACATCCCAGAATATTCCCCGAAGGATTACAAACCAGTACATAAAGATAAAAGAAATAAAAGCAAGACTCCTACAACAAGCCTGTAGGTAGTCTGAAAAATAAACTAAGCTAAGGATCCCGGCTCTGCCACCTCCGCCTTGCTTTTCTTGACACCTGCCCTCAGCTTGAGCTCTTCAATCTCTTTCCTGGCTTCCTCCAGAGCTAATTGACTTTGGACTAGCTGCTGGGTCCTCTCCCTCCGGATGGCGTGGGCTTGTTCCACTTCCTCTTTCTTGAAAGCCATCTGAATCTCAAAGAACTCTTCCTTCTCTTTGAATTTCTTTTGGTCTTCATCCCTTTGGCCTTTCAGCCAAACAATGGACTGTCGAGCGCTCTTGAGAGTCTTTAAAGTCTCCTTGTGCTTGGCTTCTCTTTGCGCTTCCATCATACCCAATCGATGGAAATGGGCTTCTCTTCCGGCAAAATCTTTCTCTTTGTTTTCCAAGGAAGCTTGGAGCTTCTGCAGCTTGTCTTCGACTTCCTTCTTAGCTCTATTAGCCTGGTGGTATAAGCTTACCATCTCAACATTCTCTACCCTGACCGCTTGCAGCTGAGCTTCTAGCTTCTTGTACTCCTCCAAGGAAACCGTACTGCTCGGACTTGGTACCTCTCGAGGATAAAGTGGAGCTTCGACTGAAAAAGGCATGAGAACTGCCTCGATATGCCTTTGCAACCATTCAGCATATGGTGGATATGCCTTGGGATCAACTCGGCCGAAGTCTTTCTTCCCTTTCCTTTTCCTGTGATCCCAGGATTGAACGGCTTGTTGGACTAGCTCTCCGTTTCCGTCAGCAGGAAAATACAAGGATTCAGCAAACATCTCCATCTGGGGAGGATCCTTCAAAGGGTAGCCAAACTGCCTTCTGGCTAATGTCGGGTAGTGACTGATGACACCTTTCCTTCCTAGCAAAGGTACTCCAGCAAACCTCCCGCAACTAACCATCAACTCCTTTCCTAGCAAATCCCTGTCATAACCCCAAGCAATGTCTTCTTCAGTCAATCCCATCAGCCTTCTGGACCATCTCCATTCATCTCGCAGATCCTTGAAGGCACCTGATTTAGGTAACTGTCTAGCGAACCATTCGGCAAACAAAGGAGCACAGCAGACCACTGGACCACCTCTACCATTCTCGTTTCTGTAGTGGACACTAAAATAAAAGTCACCCAATAAAGTGGGCACTGGATTGCCTTTTGCGAAGATTGAGATCACTTCTAAGCTGACAAACTCTTTCTCTCCGGGAAGCAAGCTAGACCCATATACCATCAATGCAAGCAAAGCTCCAAAGTCGTTCCACTTAGCTTCTGTAGCATATTTCTCAGCCTCTGGGATAAGCACGCTCCAGGGTAGACCTCTGCCTTTACTCTCTTGCAAAGCCTTTCTGACTGAAACAATTGGCAACCTACAAACCTTGGCTATGTCTTCATCTTTGAGCACAACCTCTGACCCGTAGAACGGCAATGTCTCTCTGATCGGAATACTCAGCATGCTGGAGATCTCTTCCAATGTCGGAGCTAAGATGTAACCTGAAAGAACAAAGCAACGCAGCAAGGGATCATAAAATTGCAACAAGGTATGCAAGCTGTCCTTTTGGTCTGTAGTAGGCTTGTCCACAAACTTCAGTATCTGGCCATATCTTTTCTTGAAGTTTCCTAAGACTTGATCGTTCATCAAACCTGCTAACCTCTGAACACTTTTAACTTCCGGCTGAAGAAAGGTATAATGCACATTCTTTTTTCTTGGATCTCTTTTGATTTCTGCCATGGAGATAAGAATACCAGAACTGGGAACAAATGCGAGCAATGCCCTGAAAAATGGGAAACATAAACAGTTAATGCAAAGAATGATGCAGATGCAATGCAATGCAAACATATGACCAACGGGGACCATCTGAACTGGCACACTGACAAAGCCCTCCGAATAACTGGCAATCTCAACAGTTCACTGAGTCACACCCTCTGATAATCACAACCCTCTGATCAGAATCACAGTATCAAGAAATCCAGAATTCCAGGACCATAACTTCGGAACCACAAATCTTATTCACCGGACCAAAGATCATAACTGAACAAATGAGTGTATGTTGAGGTCATGGGTTCCTGCACACCTGTAAACACCCCCCAATCTCACAGGTAAAAGGCTCCGGGTCAGACATCACGGACTCTCAAAGCCGAATAGCAATAATACTTTCACCATCTCCGAGAAATGGCTCATGACCAAATCAGGGAATCGGTTAGGCATTATGTACTACGCAGGGAGGCCTCAGCTGAGTCCGGGAAAAACAAGCATCCCTTATAAGTCCCCAGCTTCAAGTGCTGAAATCGAGAAACAATAGTACATTCAGCCCGTAGGATACAGTACTAATGTCATACGACCAGATGCTTTAACTGAGTTCTTATAAGAGAACCAGGCCATCCTATGCGAGTTCCCAGTGGACCCTCGGGTGCGAATGGGTTTGCCACAAAATGTGGTCTGCCACTGTCACCACTGGAGAGGGTTGTTTCCACAAAGGTTCTCAATGATCGGTCCCCAGCTGCACATAACTGTCAGGGTTATGTAATGAGAGAGGAAGATCCCCAAATCAAGACATTTCCAAGACAATCGCAACCTGGGTGTGGAACTCACTACTACCCCCATGACAAGATCTCATGAGGCCAAAGTGGAACCACTCTAAGTCCTATGGTGCACTCGAGCCGGGTACTTGGCTCACATCTCTCAAGAACCAGTAACTCCCATCCCACCAAAGAAAACCAGTCCAGACAGTCCAGTATGATATATATGATGCGGAAAATAAATACTGAAAACTGTAAATAAAGCTGTAAATAAAGCTGTAAATAAAGCAATAAACAAACAGCAATATAATACAACAAGCCACATCAAACAAACATCACCCAATGAAACAACAACACACAAGCGCTAGGAGAGACTCACAGGGGAACCAGAGATCATCTGGTGAGCTTCCCCAGCAGAGTCGCCAAGCTGTCGCTCCCGAGGATTTCCATCCTGGTACAAACGCGAAAGTGGCGCGGAAAAAGAATAGAGTCGCCAGCCAGGCATTTTTATCCCGAAGAGAGGGAATGGTAATGCTGCACAAACCAGAAGAAAGAAAAGGAAGGACACGGGTCCTGCGAACCAAAGAGACTGGGATCGGGAGTCGGTTATGACCTGGGAAGGTATTAGCACCCCAGATCATCCGCCGTACCCGACGGGATCCACGCTTGCAAAAGAAACTGTTTCAAAGGGTGAGGGTATGAAAGCTACAGCAAAAGAAAAGAAAAGAAACTGGAACTGGAAAAGAACTGAAATAAGAGACGAAGGAAAAATGTAGGGAAAATAAAGATTGTGCTCGAACGGGCCCTACCCCGCTGCCTACGTACCTCATCGGGATAATGAGGATCAGAGACGCCGTAGTTCCCCTGACTAGGGGTATTAAAAGGAAATTGCTTGTGAATTAAGGCTTGAACTGCCTATGTCATTGCTCAGGTGTTGCAGACTCGGACGACGAGTGCGTAACCGTCTTGCAAAATGACGAGTAGGAGCAAGTTCGCGTACGGAGCGAAGGAGATGAGAAAAGAATTCCCGAAGGAAAGACGCTTATTGTTTGTTTGTGTTTTTTTTAGAAAGCTTTTAGGAGTGTGTCACAAGGAAGTGAACTCAAGCTCTTATCAATGGAATGTGCACTTGTCACTACATTCCAAGATGGAATAATAGAACAAGCACACTCAAGTAAGGAGAAGATCCCCAAAACTTGAACCCAAAGATTAGGACCTAAGCTCACTAACTTGTTTACTTATTAGGTGTTTTGATTATTTACATGAAGAAGTGTTTTTTAGCTTTTCTTTTATGAAGAAGATACCTTGATCAGACTTGTGCATCACAAGATAAACATGTACTATCCCAAGATGGGAAGACTACAAGCATACCTCATGGGATAAGGCTATGGATCAATGCATCACTTCAAACTTATTAAAGTGTTTTTTAAGAGTTTTGAGATGAGAAGAGAAAAGAACCAAAAAGGATCATAAAGGTAAAATGCTAAAGGGGAACTAAAATAATCCTAAGTGTTAACATGCATGGATGATCATAGGTTTGTGAGGTTTCTATCCTAATGAAGAAGAGAAGAAGAAGATAGAAGAAGGGATGAGAAAGGCCTAAGCCCAACAACAAAGGGTTAGTTCAAATAACAAAAGAGGAAAGATGAAAAAAAAAAAAAAGTTGAAATGTGGATAAACATCCACACTTCTCTTACCATGAGCCCCTGAAATGTTAGCAAAATCCAGCAAATCAATCACCACAATCATGGAATTAAACATGCTCAAAGGTTCTTGAAAACAAAAGTCAAACAACATGCCAAACATTGCGAATGCACGACTTACGCGTCGAAAACATGAGAGCATACATCAACCAGCAAGCAAACCACCCTAAACATCATGATTAATGATCATACAATGAGTCATGGCAATTAGCACAAGCAAAGGGATCAAACAAACTCAAAACAGCCCTGAAAAACCATTCTGCATCAGTGTTAACCGGTTAACCATATGCGTTAACCGGTTAACCAGGCAAAACCTGCACAAAACATGCACAGAAACAGGGCGTTAACCGGTTAACCATATGCGTTAACCGGTTAACACTGTAAAAACAGCAGCAAATTCCTGCAGAAAACAGCATTTCAAAAACAGCTTATTCAAATAAGCTGCACCAGACCAGCACTCAATTACACATGGAAAAATAGATCAATGCACATCAATCCATAACATTATGCTCATGAACAATAACAAACGGATCCGGATACCAATCAACCAATCAAATCATGCAACACAATCAATTACACAAACACATGGTGGATCTAAAGCACAAGCAATGCAAATAAGCTAAAAACAGAGTTGGATCTGAAATTAAACCAACCTACAAAGCGGAGGTATGCTTTGGTAATTGTTGATTATGCTGAAAATGATAGATCTCGCGCAAAACCTTGAAGATCCGATGCTAATCTCCACCCTCCATGCAAAATAAATGCAAGATCAAGCTCTTGATGCAGAATTTTGATCCAAAAGCACTTCTAGATCCCAAACCAGATCTGAATCACCAATTAAACCAGCAAAAGATGTAATGAAACTATGGATGGAGGTCTAGTTCCAAGATCTACACACCTCAAGGCAAGGTTGTGTGATCTTCAAAGAGGAACTTTGAGTGATTTGGAAAATTGGGAGAGAAAAGTGAGAGAATTGTGAGTGAGAGAAGTGAAAATTCAGAAAATGAGAGTGAAAAATGAGGGAGAGATCCCTTGGTTTGGAGAGAAATGGAATATATATGGTTTAGGGTTGGGGCCCAAAATCTTGGTTTGGGATCCAAAAAATATGGCTTGGTAATGTGATTAGGTTTTAGGGTTGGAAAGAGGTTTGGATACATGCTCTAGATCCTTCTCAAATTCAAATGAAATTCAAATGAATAAAAATCAGAAAATTGGAAAATGGAGCCAAAACCACATGCTGAAATTTGCTGCTGGAAATTCAAATTTCGCAGCTGTTAACCGGTTAACCATATGCGTTAACCGGTTAACGCATGCAAAATTTGAATTTCCCCCCTTTTGGTGGGAAACTTCAAAAATGATGCCGGCGCCCGCCGTTTCAAGCTGATTTTGATCCTTTCATTCTTTTTAAGCTTTGAACATGGTACAGAGCTTGTGCAGAGTGATCCTGTGAAATTTTTGCCTGGTCACCATGCTCTCGATTTTTATCTGTAGTGCTTCGAACTTTCCAGATGGTTGGTCATATGCCTTATGCTAGAACATGTGAGTGTTATGCCTCATTTTTCTATGCAAAATGCTAAAGACATGATCCGTTATGATGACTATGATGCGATATGATGCTTAAAATGAAAAGGGCAAATTTGGGGTGTTACAGATGTAATCTTTCGATACTTTATGTATTTCTTCTAATCTATGTATTGTGAACTTGTTTTAAGTTAATATTGTTGTTTATCTTTGGTTTATTGTTTGTGGGTATGACAAAACCCTTTACCAAACCCTAGATATTTGATTTTTCATCTATCAATGAGCAAGCTTTTAACATGATTTTATGATTTGATATTCATGTGCATCTTAGCTTTTTAGCATTGTGTTGATTGTTAGATGAATAACTTCTAGTAATTGATGCAACAAAGACCGCGATAACACTTAATGAATGGTATCGTGAGGGTTCATGATAATATTGATAATAAACTTTGTTCACATACGTTTATCAAATTAGTTGAATGCATGTAAAAAAGGTTAATCATGTGTATGTATTATGTTCATGGGTTTGTATATGAATACATTGTATTAATTGGGAATGTGCGAGAGCAATTACCAATTGGTACAATAACACTCATAACATACGAGGACCAAAAGGATATGTATGATGTGAATGATACATGATGATATTAGACGAACGAATGATTTGTGTATAAAATGAGCAGCAAAATACTTGTGATATTGATTGATGAAATCGCAACCCATACAAGGCTCTATTTATTTATTTAAGCTTTTCGTATTTATGTTTTCCACTTTTGTTTTTGTGTTGTTGAACTATCAACCAGCTTTTAACAAACAAGCTTAGAAACATAGAGACTGTTGAATGAAGCTTTTTCCCTCCACCGATCCCTATGGATACGATAACCCTTGGGAATTCTTTCAATATTAAACATTTGTTTGCTGCTTTACTGCAGTCAACAAATTGGCGCCGTTGCTGGGGATTGGTGTTTCGATATTGAGTTCATCGCATAGTTTTTATGTTTTTAAGCTTTGTACATATTTGTTTATATTTTATATACTTGTTTTTGTTCACGTTTTCTCAAGTGTTGGTTAGGTTGGTGGAGGAACATCACCAAAGTCAGGAAGCAAAGAAAAATAGACACACCAAAGGAAGCACTGAGCAGGAAGATCTGTTGTATTTCTTTCATCTAGTAGTATAGTTAGTGATCTTACCTAATCAGAAGGGCTTTCCAGATGCTGAGCAAAGAACATGATAGTTGGTAGAGAGAAGGTGGGGGTGTACCTTCAAGGCACTCTGATGCTTAAGTGAGTATGGGTACAAAAGTAGAATAGAATAATAGGTTCAGAATACCCGACCTTCTAGTGAAAGAGGGTATTTATAGTGTACCCCAACATTGGGCCAAGGTTCTTTCTTGGGTTGGATCATCTAGGCCCAAGGAAGAACTGCCAAGGAACGCGTAGGAGCGTGTAAGACTTAGCACGTGGTTTTGCCCTTGGTCCAACTTCCCCTATATTCTATGAGATAATAATGGACAGTTGGGTGACGTGTCATACATGGGGGAGATATAGTTTCCCTACTGCCAGCTAGTGGGTCATGGGCGTGCCTGACAATTTGAGCCTTTTTCTTGTTGGGTTGGGCCTCTTCCCAAATGATTGGGCTTCTACCCGACACAATAGTAGAGGCCTAGTCCGGAACAGGAGCCCCCCAAGTCGAAACTCTAGGACAGAGTGATGACTTAAGAAGAACTTGTCGGGTATAACTCTTAGTATCGGGGACAGCTACGAGCTCACGCGCGGCGAGGAGCGGAATGTATCTGACAACCATGAACTGCCTTGTCGCGGAAGCCAAGAGTCTTGTCTTATTGAGTTAACGGCACATCTCAAAGGATATGGACGAAGGAAGTTGAAATGTGCTTAACTTAGCGTCAGGGAATCTATGAGTATCTGTTTTTGTCGGGGAAAACTTCATGGTGCACGGCCTCTTTTGGTTTCGAGGACGTAGCGCATGCTCGTCGTCTTTTGGGATTCTTCAGGGTGACGTGTCCATTGACTTTAATACGTGTCACTTCGTTTCCCACGCATTAAATGTTGGCTGCCCTAGGGAATCTAGGTAATGATTGCCTAGGGAGCGCCCTTTCACGCAACGCCTATAAAAGGGGTGAGGGGACCATTTCATTTTTCCCCTTTTCTCTCCTCTGACGTTTTACCGAATACTCATCTTGTCTCTTTGCTATACAACCACCACCTTCGCTGCTGTTCGCTGTCGTCATCACACCATCAGAACTATGTCAGGTAACATGTTGATCCCCTTTTTTCTGGAAATTTAAACTTGATTAGCTAGTTATAATGGTGACTTACTCGCCAAAGTAGGTAGACTGTATATTCTTTAGGCATTTTTTTAGGGTTTTTAGATGAATGTATCGGGCGTAATATGAATGTCGGGAAGAAATAGAAAATTTTGGTAAATATCTGGGGCATTGTATGAGCATGTCGGGAAAACGTAGGAGTTCCCTTTGAATTCCGCGGGCATCTTTTTGGATTCCCCAAGCGGAATCTTCATGAATTCTTTGACTATCCCGGACATTATTTGAATGTCTCGGACGAAACCTTTATAGATTCCTTGGGTGTCACAGGCACTCTTTGAATGTCCCAGGTGATTTAGTATAAGTGTGTTGGGTATTGACCTCGTCTCCCTTTCACTTGAACTGCAGTGGAAGGGTGGATTTCATGCAACATCAAATTCCCTTGTTCCTTATGCTTTTTAGGTAATACGGACCGAGGACGTCCGGTGGAAGGGAATGCAATGTCTTCATCTGAGAGTGAAGACCTCTCGTGGGTTGTGTAACACCCTAATTTTTTCCCTAAGGTTTCTTCGCATTTCATCTGCATTTTTGCATACAAACAAGATCACGCCTGGTTCGTTTATCCTTCTTGGTTGCGGGTCTATACCTCATAGGGGATCACTGTGTTTTTACTTACTTTTATCTGTTTATATTTACTAACTTCTAACCAAAATACCAAAAATATGTTGCAGTTTGCTTCTTCTTCTTCTCTGTGTTGCAGGATTTCAAAGACAGGGCAATGATTTCAATTCAGATGCGTTTGTTCAATTATGATTCGATTCAGATGGACATTTGACCTAATCTTGGTCAAACTATCAAAAGATTGTTTCGACTGCAAGTTATTTGTGTCAATGGTTTATTTCTCAGACAATGTGTATTCAAAAGTTCGAGCTGTGTTGTATGTGAAAATCATCTGGTTTATTGAGCGGTGTTGCGTGTGAAGTTTGGTTTGAATCTTCAGTGTTCATCAGTTCATCAGTGCATTATTGATTCATCTGAGGATTTATTTTCCTCAACAGGGATTCGAATAATCAAGGCAATTGTCAGACGATGGCTATGGCTTGAGTGGTAGGATTTCAAGTTATTCAGTGGTTTAGAAACGGTTTTATCTAGTTTAATCAGAGATTCAGTGGTGCAGTGCGAATTTGGTTTTGGATCGAAGTTTGTGGCAGTATGATGGTGGTGGTTGATTCATACCCATTTTAAAACCACTTTTATTATTTCACATCCAATTCATTTTTTTTCTTTTATCCGATTCATTTCGTTAAACCCATAAATAATTCTATCACTTTTATCTATTCTAAGATTCATTATCTGATTATCCGTATATCCATTTTTCCGATCAAATCATTCTGTATAGCCATTTCCATTTTTTAATTCATTTCATTATCCAAATTACCATTTTTTTATTATTCGATTATCCCATTTTTTATTATTTTAAATATACCATCTTATATTCATTTTTTATATATATTATTAGGCCCATATCTTTTTTTTTAGAAGTCCATTACATTTGTCAAAGTCCATTAATCTTTCTTTTCTTTTTATTACATAAACCATTATATAAAAAAATTAAAAAAAGAAGAAGTCATTCCATCACAGCCACATCATCAGCAATTACTTTTCCAGCCAAAGCCATCAGCAAGCCACATATATCATCACATCAGCCCAAATACTCCTCCACGTGACTATAGTTCCAGCCGTTTCTTTTTTTCTAATAAACATGTAGCTGAAGAAACAAGCCAATAATTCACAAGCATGAACACGCATATACCGTGTACCCAAAACGCAACAAGACGTCACTTGAAACGCATCACCAAGCGAGCAAAACACAGTCCAAGCCATGACTTCATAAGCTGAACACACAGCCTCAAAACGCAATGAAAATCACACCTGTAAAATGCGACCAAAACGCGGAAGAGTACAAAACAAAACGCAAGGCTTTAGTCACGCTTTTCCTCAGCTTCGAAACGCAAGCCCTCACAACATGAAACGCAAGATGCACGAGAAATCTGTGACCTTCAAAAACGCAGATATTCGAAGCAAAACGACATCCATTATGAACTCTCTCCTTCTATAAATTGAGAGCTTCTCACACTTCAATCTCAAGCTTTTGAGAGCCTTCAAATCCCTGTCAAAATCAAAATAAAGTCTCATCCAAATTCAATCTCAGAAAACCACAAATCTTTCCAATTTTCTTCAATTTATTTCCTTCAATTTTCATAAACCAACCACATAAAATACATACCATTTTGAAAGAGGAAGAAGAGCGCTAGTCGTTTGAAGTTTTGAAGGTAGTAATAGAGGTTTCCATTGATTTCGATCCATTTTTTCTTCGTGGCTATTTCTGAAATTGCTTGTTGTATTGAGAATAGCATAGCGATACGATCGATTTTGTATAATTTTTGGACTCCACCGCCAACATATCGGACTTCAGTGTGGCAAAGAAGGTGATGGAAGGGGCGGATGAATAGTGTCGCTGAAGGAGGAAGAAGAAGTGTTTTCACGTTTTTTTTTTCTTCTGAATTTTTTATATTTGTTTTCTTATATTTTTTATAAGAGGAAAAATGATTATTATATGTGGTTTGGGCCTATAAACCAAATGGATCTAATTGCTAACCAAACATCAAACCTACGATGCACCCCCCCCCCTCTTTTGACTTTTTTTTATTATTTTCTTTATTATTAGCTTTGTTTATTAAAAATCTGTTTTCAACTTTATTTTGATATAAAATTTAGAAAAAAAAATATTTCAGAAAAGATTTAGAAAAAAATATTTTACTTTCTTTATGGATTTTATTTTAGATCCATATTTCTTTTCCATTTTTTTTTCTTTTTGGTCGATGAAAATCTCCAATTCGTAGATTGTTGATTTTCGAATATGTTTAACCTTCATTATTTCAAATCTATGGATGAATGATCATTTGGATCATTCTCCATACTTTGAGATAGTGATAGGTTGCTTTCGATAATTCAATGAAAATCTCGATTAAGATTAGACCATTCCTTTTCTTTTCGTGTGACATGTTTTCGGAGAATGATCAATAATATCATTTCTCTAACATGTATTAGCACAAATATTTTCCACCTTAATTGGTGGTGGCCGGCCTCATTTGTAGGGTAATTACTTCGTAAATTACTCGGCGATTACTTAACATAAACCTAAATTTGTCCCGAATTCGGAATAAGATCCATTTGGATCCGGTTGCCCTTTTGATTTTTGGTTATTTTTTGTGGTTGTGTTTGATTAAGTTCATCATACCATTTCTATGTAAATATTATAATACTATTAATATATTAACCATTTAAATTCATTCTCACACCTTATCCTCTTTATTTCAATCTCTCGCTCCTTATCTCTTTTATTATGCTCTTATCATATTATATCATCTATCATATTGTTTATGTTTATATTGTTATGCTTGTGATTTTTCTTTTGTCCATTTGGACACAAAAACATTAATAATGGATCAAACATCTAAAAAAGGACTTGTGACTTTAATTCTTGGACTATGGCCACTATCCTTAGCATTGGACTTGGAGTTTGGACTTAGATTTTAGGATCGTTCCCTTTGCTCAAGTTATTATCGATTGAAGACCTTGGCCTCGACTTAGTTCATTTGTCTATGAAGATGGAAATCCGTTTACTTTGAAAAATGTTCATAACACGGTTTGATCGCTCTTCTCTTAACTTTTACATTCAAGTCTTAGGATAGTCACTTCATCTCCTCCCACTTCTTAAATTTTCAAATCTTCTCCCTATTTTCAAATCTTCTTTGTTTTTTTCATACTTCAAATGTTTTCACAATCAAACCTTGACATAGGTCAAGCGATTTTACCTTTTCACTTTATCTTCTTAATAAATGTTAATCCATAAAAGCATATCGAAATTCTCTTTTCAAAGACTTTAAAAAAAAATCCAAAACTCACTCAATTGTTTTTGTGCCTTTGTGCATTTTTTTTTCCATATGTTTAGATATGATTCATTCTTTCTTGCGGAATTATTCGCTAAAGAATGACGACTTATCTCTACATTTTAAAATCAACTCAACTCATTGTTTCTTTTCAAATTTTGTACCACGAACTACGAGGTTTTGATCTCGCATTGCACTTTGTGGGTACGTAGGCATGAGGCGTTAAACCTCTTCAAACACAAAAATATTAAAAAAACGTTTCTCTTCTCATCTCTCCAATCTCTTTCAAGCAAACCATTTTCAAACCAAAAGAAGTAAATTTTTCAAAGGGCTCCCGTGGAGTACCACGGACATTTTGGGTGCGTAAAACCTTCCCATTGTGTAACCTATCTCCTTACTTGTTTCTCTGATGTGTGTCTTTAGTTTTCTTGCTTTTAGATTCATTAGGTTTTATTTGCTCTTTTTCCCTTTTCCTTTTGGAATAAAATAAAAGCGCGGTGGCGACTCTGTTTACCTTGAGTTAAGTTAGCTAATAGCTTATACTCATGATTTTATCGCTACAGAAAAGTGGCGACTCTGTTGGGGATTTGTCTCTAAGTGGATTCGGCCTACTTTGATTTATTTACTGCTTTTGTTTGATTTGTTTGTTATTTGTTTGTTATGTTTCGGTTTTGGTGATTCTCTGTGAGTGAGATAGATTCTAACCCGGATCTGAGTTGAACTTATGATAGGACGGCGATATTCGAAGCGATAAGCGATGGAGTAGTCCAAAGCTATATCAATTTGATAATCTCCACTCGGTTAGTCTCTCTTGGATTATCAATGTCATGATGAGTAATCATACGTGGCATTATTTTTCGACCTTGAGTTGATCTTACTGAGGACCGTAGAATCCTTAACCCATCCAAGCCAATTTAGGAACGTAGTGCGAAAACTGTCTGGGTGTAAACCTAAGGTGGTTATCACGTAATACTACACTCAGACGAGGTCTATTTTAAGAATGTTATCGGTTGGGGAGTAATCCAACGTACCGATGATATTCTAAAGATGGTTGTTAACTCCGGGCACCTCTGTTAGCACCCTTTTGGTTTTCTACAGGTACAATGAAGACAAAACCTTAGTACTTACCTATGTGGGTTGGTGTTCTGTTACCTTGACTTCATGCTCGTGACTCGGAACATAAACCCGTGTGCTTTGTGTGATCTTGTTTGTGGTTGTTGCATACATGCCATCATGCATTCATAAGCATTGTTTTTGAGATTTCAAGGGACTCATAAGGAACTTTTGCAAAATTCCAGATGTCTATGGTTATGAATTTTGAAAGGAGGAACACAAAGAAGTAAACCTTCAAGAATCCTAATATAGTGGAGTTGAGGAGGCTAGGAGAATTGGTGGTTGATACCCAGGAGTTCCGGAAATGTTATGGAAAGCTCTTGTTTATTTTGGATACCGATGTACCAGAGGGGATTCTCCCTACTTTAGCTCAGTTCTATGATCCGTTGCATCATTGTTTCACCTTTCCTGATTATCAGCTTGTGCCGATCTTGGAGGAGTACTCTCATTGGATAGGTCTACCTATTTTGGACAAGGAATTTCTTTTCAGTGGTTTAGAGAAGGAGCTTACTATCAAAGTCATCTCCAAAGCCCTTTTTCTCAAGGAGTCCGATCTTAATGGGAAGTTTCTTCCAAAAGGGAGTGTTCGTGGTATTAATGCTAAATTCTTGATGGGGAAAACTTCTACTTCACTTACTTTGGGTCATAAGGATGCATTTGAGGCTATTCTTGCTTTGCTCATTTATGGGATTGTCTTATTTCCTAACTTAGATGGTATTGTGGATGAGAATGCCATTCAGATTTTCTTGAAGAAGAATCCGGTGCCTACTTTGCTTGGAGACATGTATCATGCTTTTCATTATAGGACCTCCAAAGGTGATGGAGAGATTGTGTGTTGTGCGCCTCTTCTCTACAGGTGGTTTATTTCGCACCTACCAAAGTCCGATGTCTTCAAGGACAATAGAGAGAATCGAAGATGGTATCAACGGATTATGTCAATTTCTCATAAGGATATGACGTGGTATTGTTCTCATTATGATACTGGAGTGCTTATTGATAGTTGTGGGGAATTTCCTAATGTACCTCTTCTTGGTACACGTGGGGGAATTAGTTACAACCCTGTTCTTGCTAGGCGACAGTTGGGATATTGTTTGAAGGACATACCAAACAATCTTTCCTTATCCCGTTTCTTCTTTCTTAATGGTGCAGATCATGTAGAAATGAAGAAAAGGATTGCTCATTCTTGGCATGCGGTTCATCGGAAAGAGAAGGGTCAATTGGGAAGACAACACCTTGCTCCTTCCGAATGTTACATTCAGTGGGTTCGATCTAGGGCTTCCAAGCTCAAGATGCCTTATCCACCTGAGGAGCCTTTGTTTCCTATATTACCATTGTCCACTTTTCTTCCTCCCGTTGATGAGAAGGTGGCTCTTCAAGAAGAGTTGAACAAGATGAAGAAAGAGAAAGAAGAATGGCTACTTGAGAAGACTACGATGCAAGAGCAACTGAAGGAGAAGGATGATCTTATTGAGTTACTTGAGCGGCGTGTTACGAAGAGGCCAAGAGAGGATTTATCTTCCTCTAGTACTCCATCTACCATTCCTCCTACATCTGGTGCTTGGAAGGCCATTGTTGACCAGTTGGTGAAGGATAAGGAAGACATGGGAGATCGGTACAAGAAAGAGATTAAGAGGATTCGCATGAAGTACCAGCCAGGATTCGGATCTTCTTCGAATATGATTCCCTAGGCCTAATTTACTTTTCTCTCATGTATTAAGATTATTGAGGATTGTACTTCACTTGTAATCCTTACTTTGATTTTAATGAGAATGAGTTTTTTTTAATTACTTCAAAAAGCGTTTCTTTATAAATATTGCAAGTTATCTTATAGTCCTTTGAAATCTTTGAATTTGCATACGCATACCATGCATCATACCCACAATTGTCTTGCTTTTTTAGTGTTCTCCAGGGATCTTATGTTGTTTCTTGGTCTTCATTTAGTTCTCCTGTCAAGTTGACTAACCGATTTGATACTCGAGCTAATCGGAAGAAGATGATGGAAACCCTACAACAAGAGAATCGCAAGCTGCGCGAGGAGGTTACATATCTGAAGGAAAGCTTGGAAATAGTTTCTGCCATGATAGAAGGTTTGGTGGCTGCTCAGAATCAGCCACCTCCTCCTAATTCTCCTGTTCAGAATACAGTCATCTCCGAGATTGTTACTGCATCAATTCCTGTTGAAACTGTCATTTCTCATCGCTATCGCATGCCTTCTAGCACACCTTGGGGCATGCCGGTTGATTTCATTCCTGCTGGTTATCATCTTCCTCCTCCTGAGACTATTGCATTCAATACTCTTCCGCCAGTGATGACTATTCTTCCTCTAGTTATGACTACTGCACCGCCTGTGATGCACACTATTCCGCACCATGATGAAATTATTTACCATGCTGAGCCCAGTGAAGGCGCTGGAGTGATTGAAAGACTCGATGATTTTCAAGGACACTTTGCCGAGATACAGAAGGAGATGAGAGCCTTGAAGCATAAGGATTTGTTCGGAAAATATGCTTATGATCTTTGTCTGGTCCCTAATGTTAAAGTTCCGTAAAAATTCAAGTTGCATGAGTTCGAGAAATATAAAGGCAACACTTGTCCTTTGAGTCATTTGACTATGTATGCTAGAAAGATGTCTGCTTAGACAGACAATGATAAGCTGCTAATTCACTATTTCCAGGATAGTTTGACAGGTGCAACCATGAGATGGTATATGAGTTTGGATAATAACCAAATCAAGACTTTCAATAATTTGGGAGAGGCTTTTGTGAGGTAATACAAGTATAACGTTGATATGGCACCAGATAGAGATCAGCTTCGTGCTATGTCCCAGAAAGACAAAGAGACTTTCAAGGAGTATGCACAAAGATGGCGCGAGCTAGTAGCTCAGATTGTTCCTCCTCTGGAAGAGAAAGAAATGACAAAGATCTTCTTGAAGACTTTAGGTTCTTTATTCTATGATAGGATGATAGCAAGTGCTCCTTCTGATTTCACTGAAATGGTGAGTATGGGGATGCGTTTAGAAGAAGGTGTCTGTGAGGGACGGTTAAGTCAAGAGAATAGTAATGGCTCAAGCTCTAGAAGGTTCAACTTTGGAAAAAAGAAAGAAGGTGAGACTAATGTTGTGTCTCGTGAAAGTTACAGAAGACCTCATGGTCGTGGGAATCGCCATCCGCAGCATGGACCTTCTATAACTCTGATGATTAATGTGGCTCCAACTGTGCCAACAACTCCAACGTACCAGTCTCGTTATCAACAACCTTCTATGCAACAGAGTGGTAATCAACAGGTTCGGGCTAAGCCGAGTATTGATACCATTCCAATGTTGTATGCGGATTTGCTTCCATCTTTGATTGCAAAGAATCTTGTGCAAACACGTTCTCCACCTCCATTTCCAGAGACTATCCCATGGTGGTATAAGCCAGAGGCTCGCTGTGCTTTTCATCAAGGTGCCCCGGGGCATGATGTTGAGAACTGTTATCCATTGAAGTTTGAAGTACAAAAATTGATGAGGAACAATGTTCTGTTTTTCAATGATGTTAATCCAAATGTGAAGACAAATCCGATGCCGAAGCATGGTAATACGTCTGTGAATATGGTTGATGGTTGTCCTGGTTTGTTCAAGATTTATGAGGTCCGCCATATTCGAAGGTCTTTGGTTGAGATGCATGCTTTTTTAAGTGAATATCACGATATTGATCACGATTATGCTGGATGTTGCATTTGCTCGGTGAACCCTCGTGGTTGTGTGATTGTTAAGAGAGATATTCAAAAGATGATGGATGATAAGTTGATTGAAGTGACAACAAAAAGAGATGAGTATGAGAATGAAGTGAACGTTATTATGCCTCAGTTCAATATTCCTGAGAGGGATGCTCCTGAGAAGGTGGTTATTTCTTTTGATAGCCGCAAATATGTTGTTACTCCATTGGTGATCAATTTTCCTGGTCCAATGCCGTATGAGTCTGATAAAGCTGTTCCGTACCGGTATAATGCTACAATGATATAAAATAGTAGGGAAGTTCCTATTCCTTCGCCAAAGTATGTGGTTAGCATTGCTGATGTGACAAAGGTGACTCGAAGTGGTAGCGTTTATGCTTCAGATCCTCCGAAGAGAGTTGAAGATACAAGTGCGAGTAAACAGATTATGGATGATGTTGCCCGATCAGGCCAATTTGGTGATAGTGAAGATGAGGTGTTGAAATTGATAAAGAAAAGTGAGTACAATGTTACTAAGCCGTTTTTGCATACTCCGTCGAAGATATCAGTTTTATCACTCTTGATGTGCTTTGAGGCTTATAGACAGTCTTTGTAGAAGATTCTTGATCAAGCTTATGTTGACCATGATGTGACTGTTGATTAGTTTGATAGTATTGTGGCTAATATCACATCGTGCAACAATTTAAGCTTCTGTGATGATGATTTTCCTGAAGAAGGAAGGAATCATAACTTGGCTTTGCATATTTCAGTAAACTGTCAGGAAGATATTATGTCTAAGGTGCTAGTTGATACTGGATCTTCTCTGAATGTGATGCCGAAGTCGACTTTATCAAAGCTTGCGTATCAAGGTGCTCCCATGAGGCATAGTGGGATTATTGTGAAAGCGTTTGACGGATCGAAGAAGACAGTGATTGGTGAAGTGGATCTTCTTATTCTTATTGGACCATTTATATTCCAAATTACTTTTCAAGGAATGGATATGCGTCCCGCTTACAATTGTCTCCTTGGAAGACCCTGGATTCATGAGGCAGGAGCTGTGACATCCACTCTTCATCAGAAGTTAAAGTTTGTGAAAGAGGGGAAATTAGTGACCATTGGTGGTGAAAGGGCGATGCTTGTGAGCAATTTATCATCTTTCTCCTATATTGATGTTGAAGAAGAGGTGGGAACTTCATTTCAAGCTCTTTCTGTTGTGGATAACGTTGCTAATAAGAATGCCATGCCTATGTCTTCTTTCAAGGATGCTCTGCGTGTGCTTGAAACTGGTCGATCTGACGGTAGGGGACGAGTTATTGATGATGTCGACAACAAGGAAGGTTTTGGTATCGGCTTTGCACCAGGCGTGGTTCTCAATGACCCGAAGACTATTCAGGAAGGTTTCCGAAGTACTGGGTTTATCAACGATCATTCCGCTGCTTCCATCATTGAAGATGATGAAGATGAAGAAATGCCTAACTTTGTTACGCACGGAAAGATTTGCAAGAACTGGATTGCTGTTGATGTTCCTTTTATTGTTCATGCTTCAAAGTAATTTGTTTTATTTTCTTTCAAAAATCCTTTCACTTTGCCCAAGGTGAAAGTGGTGTTTGTTGGGCTTTGTTTCAAATTTTATCATCATCAATAAAATGTTATTTTGTTATTTCCATATGTGTTTTTCCTTTTTGCTTTATTCTGAAAAATGATAACATAAAAAGCCTAAATAATAATAACTGTTTATCTGCATAATGTTTGCACTTTTGTTCATACTCTAAAATAAAAATAAAATCATTGTGCAGATTGATTGATAAACCCATTGAAAACAATGATCCTATGCCCTCTCCCAACTTTGAATTCCCTGTGTTTGAAGCTGAGGAAGAGGATGTTGAAGAGATTCCTGATGAGATTTCTCGGTTTCTTGAGCACGAGGAGAAGGTTATTCAGCCTCATGGAGAGTCTATAGAGATGGTCAACTTGGATTCTGAAGATGATAAGAAAGAAGTCAAAGTTGGAGCATTGCTTGGTCCTGATGTTAAGAAGAGGATTGTAGAGCTTATCAGAGAGTATGTTGATGTATTTGCTTGGTCTTATCAAGACATGCCAGGTCTTGATACTGATATTGTGGAGCATAGATTGCCGCTGAAGCCTGAATGTCCACCTGTAAAGCAAAAGTTGAGAAGAACTCATCCTGATATGGTAGTAAAGATCAAAGAGGAGGTTCAAAAGCAGATTGATGCAGGTTTTCTTGTGACGTCAAATTATCCTCAATGGGTGGCCAATATTGTGCCTGTTCCAAAGAAAGACAGAAAAGTACGAATGTGCGTTGATTATAGAGATTTGAACAAAGCCAGTCCAAAAGATGATTTTCCATTGCCACACATTGATATGTTGGTAGATAATACGACTAAGTTTGATGTGTTCTCTTTTATAGACGGATTTTACGGTTATAATCAAATAAAGATGGCACCCGAGGACATGGAAAAGACCACATTTATTACACCATGGGGAACATTCTGCTATAGAGTGATGCCCCTTGGATTGAAGAATGCTGGTGCGACATACCAAAGAGCTATGACCACACTCTTCCATGATATGATGCACAAAGAAATCGAGGTATACGTTGATGATATGATCGCTAAGTCGAGGACTGAAGAGGATCATGTTGAACATTTGCTAAAGTTGTTTCAGAGGTTAAGGAAGTTTAAGCTTCGTTTGAATCTGAATAAGTGCACATTTTGTGTACGTTCTAGAAATTTGTTAGGTTTCATTGTCAGCCAAAGAGGCATTAAAGTTGATCCAGATAAAGTGAAAGCTATTCAAGAAATGCCTGCTCCAAGAACTGAAAAGCAAGTAAGAGGATTCTTGGGCCGTTTGAATTATATTTCGAGGTTTATCTCTCACATGACTGCCACATGTGCTCCGATCTTCAAGTTGCTTCGGAAAGACAAAGGTTGTGTCTGGACAGATGATTGTCAGAAGGCATTTGAAAGTATCAAAGAATATCTGCTTGAACCTCCTATCTTGTCTCCTCCGGTGGAAGGTAGACCAATGATCATGTACTTGACTGTGTTGGAAGATTCCATGGGTTATGTGCTTGGTCAGCAAGATGAATCTGGAAGAAAAGAATATGCAATTTACTACTTGAGTAAGAAATTCACTGATTGTGAGTCTCGGTACTCCATGCTTGAAAAAACATGGTGTGCCTTAGCTTGGGCTACAAAGCGTCTTCGCCAGTATATGCTGAATCATACAACTTGGTTGATCTCTAAAATGGATCCGATCAAGTATATATTTGAAAAGCCTGCTTTGACTAGGAGGATTGCTCGTTGGCAAATGTTATTGTCAGAATATGATATCGAGTACCGAGCTCAAAAAGCTATCAAAGGTAGTATTTTGGCTGACCATTTGGCACATCAACCGATTGATGATTACCAGCCTATCAAGTTTGATTTTCCAGATGAGGATGTGATGTACTTGAAAATGAAAGATCGTGATGAACCTTTAATTGAGGAAGGACCGAAGCCTGGATCTCGATGGGGTTTAGTTTTTGATGGTGCTGTGAATGCACGCGGAAGAGGAATTGGGGCAATGATCATTACTCCCCATGGTTCACATATTCCTTTTGCTGCGAGGTTGACTTTTCCTTGTACCAATAATGAAGCTGAGTATGAAGCCTGTATTATGGGTCTTGAGGAAGCTATTGATTTGAGGATTAAGCATCTTGACGTGTACGGAGATTCTGCCTTGGTAATCAATCAGATCCAGGGTACGTGGGTAACTCATCAACCCCACTTGATCCCTTATAGAGATTATGCCAGGAAGATATCAACGTTCTTCACTAAAGTTGAGTTTCATTATGTTCCTCGTGATGAGAATTAGATGGCAGATGCTTTAGCAACTATAGCTTCTATGATAAAGGTGCACCAGTGGAATGATGTTCCCATGATCAGAGTGATGCGACTTGAAAGACCAGCTCATGTGTTTGCAGTTGAAGAGGTCAATGATGACAAGCCTTGGTATTATGATATTAAATGTTTTCTCCAGAGTCAGGAATACCCACTTGGGGCATCCGATAAAGATAAGAGGACTTTGAGGAGATTGGCAGGCAATTTCTTCCTGAATGGAAATGTGCTTTATAAGAGAAACTTTGACATGGTCTTGCTCAGATGCGTGGATAGACACGAAGCAGACATGTTAATGAAAGAAATTCATGAAGGATCTTTTGGAACTCATGCTAATGGGCATACAATGGCTAAAAAAATGTTGAAAGCAGGTTACTATTGGCTGACAATGGAATCTGATTGTTGCAAATATGTGAAAAAGTGCCATAAGTGTCAAGTGTATGCTGATAAGATTCACGTGCCACCAGCTTATCTCAATGTGATTTCTTCCCCATGGCCTTTCTCTATGTGGGGAATTGATATGATTGGTATGATTGAACCCAAGGCTTCGAATGGACATCGTTTTATTCTTGTGGCAATTGACTACTTCACCAAGTGGGTGGAAGCGGCATCATATGCTAATGTGACCAAGCAAGTTGTGGTTCAGTTTATCAAGAATAACATTATCTGCAAATATGGTGTTCCGAATAGAATCATTACTGATAATGGTTCGAACTTGAATAATAAGATGATGAAAGAGCTTTGTGAAGAATTCAAGATTCAGCACCATAATTCCTCCCCTTATAGACCGAAGATGAATGGGGCTGTTGAAGCTGCGAATAAGAACATTAAGAAGATCATTCAGAAGATGGTTGTGACATACAAGGACTGGCATGAGATGCTCCCTTTTGCTTTGCATGGGTATCGTACATCTGTCCGCACTTCAACAGGGGAAACCCCTTTCTCACTTGTTTATGGTACAGAAGCAGTGCTCCCCGTCGAGGTTGAGATCCCATCAATGAGAGTTCTGATGGAAGCCAAGTTGACTGAGGCTGAATGGTGTTAGAGTAGATTCGACCAGTTGAATTTGATTGAGGAAAAGAGAATAACAGCTTTGTGTCATGGTCGGTTGTACCAGCAAAGAATGAAGAAAGCTTTTGACAAGAAGGTCAAACCTCGTGTATTCAGAGAAGGCGACCTCGTGCTCAAAAAGATTCAGTTTTTCATTAAAGATTCTTAGGGCAAGTGGACTCCGAACTATGATGGCCCACATGTTGTCAAGAAAGCCTTCTCTGGCGGTTCATTAATTCTTGCAACTATGGATGGTGAGGAGATCACTCGCCCTGTGAATGCGGATGCAGTCAAGAAATACTTCGCCTAAAAAAATAAAAAGAATAGCTCGTTAAGTTGAAAACCCGAAAGGGTGGCTTAGGCAAAAATGAGCGTCTCGTTGGATTGAAAACCCGAAAGGGCGGTCCAGGCAAAAAATTAGAGACAAAAATAGAAATAATTATCCCGGTAGATTGAAAACCCGAAAGGGAAATCTAGGTAAAAGTTAGGGATAATGGCAAGTAACTACGTCGACAAACTGGATCACTTTAAGCAACCGAGGAGTTCAGATTCTACCCCTCAGAAGAATTTCCCATCAAAGATTCTTTTTCACTCATCCTTGACTGAAGTTTCAGACACAATGGAGTTCAAAGTTGATAGGGAGAATAGTGATCATTGTATTTCAATGTAGCCCTTTTCCATGTATTTACCATTTTCAAACTTGTAATGATCCATGGAGTCATGGCATTCGCTGACTACCATTCTATCAATGAATTTGAGCTTTTATCCAATTGTTTGCAACTCTTTATATTGTTTTTGTTTACAAAATTTCAATTTATTGTTGATGATGATTTTTGAAACAAAATTAATAAACTTAATCTTTGAAGATTATAAAAACATTTTTCTTTTGATATGTGAACAAAGAAAGGAATATTAATAGTGACTCCAAGGATGGTAAAGTCTGGATGTGTGTAACTTGTCTCTCCCAAAGCAGGGTTTGATTCGGTTGTATCCATGGGAAATTCCTGATTAGTCTTGGCATGGTTGATGTTAATGATGTTTTGTTCCCTAACAACAAGCATAAACGGGAATTGTATGAATGTTCTTAATTTGAGTTCCAATGTCTTAAGCAGAAGAATTGTTGGAAGGGATGTTCTTAGGAATCCCTAGCTGAGTTTTGATCTCTTCCTCAGCAAGTTATCTTTAACTTGAGAAGCATTGGAAATCCTCAGTCGAGTTCTTGTTCCTCAGCTTGAGTTGATTGCATCCTTGAATAGAAGTATTGATATAGTAGTCATTTTAGAGGTTTTCTTTTACCTGATGGTGGGTATTGATTTAAAATCCCTCGTAACTGTGTTTTAGCTATGATGTTAACTTATGATATCCCCATGCGGATCCCTAGTAGGTCTGCATGTGTTAGTAGTCAGCAGGTTCCTATGTGATTTTCAGCAGGTCTTGCACTTTATCCCCAGGTGGAGCAGGAGTGGTATGTCAGTTATTCCTCACAAATTTTGATTTTATCAAGAATTCTCCTGTTCCTAGCAAGGATTATGGAAGTTTTTCCTCATCCTCAGCAGATTATTACCTTTCCTCAGCAGGGTAATATCCCTATGCAGAGTGAATGTTTGATGATTCAGTAGATTATACTTTATTTGCATCACTGGTAGATCCTTATCTTGTTTCCCCAAACGGAGTTATGAAGATATTTGTTCCCATCAGTGTTTAGCAGGGACTCTTTCCCCAACGAATGGAAGATTTTGTTTTGTTGGTGTTTCTTGAAGTCTGATTTGTGGATTGGATCTATAGCAGATGTTTTCTCAATATGAGTTAAGCCTTGTAGTAGGATTTTATTCCTTTGATGGCTTTTGACATTCCCCTGCAAGATGTCAAATTGAATCTCCAGCATGATTCCCTGCATTGTTGCCTTGGGATTAGCCGAGTATCTGGTTGTTGTGGTGTTCATGTCACCCGTTTCTTATCTTTATGTCTGTTTTGTCAGCATATTCATACGCATATTCATACTCATAATCATAGCATCATTTTCTTTCATTCTTGCATTTATCATTGTTCCCTGCTCTTTGGTGTGGATTTTCCCCACAGAGTATGTGTGTTGTCTTCCTCTCAAGTTTAGAGTGTCGACCATTAAGCAGAACGTGTGAATCCTTTCTAATTCCCCACTGAGTTTGTTTCTCGTGGATGATTTTGATTCAATTTCCTCCCAGTTTATTATCTGGATGGAATTTCCCCAGTTGAGATATTTCCTCCTTCGGATGAGTCTTATTTGGCCGTTTCTCTCCAACTTGTTCTTGGATTGAACTTTGGTCCCCTTTTGTGAGTAATATTGCTTTGGAATTAAGCTATCATTGTTTGATAATGGGAAACATTTTCTCCAGCTTGAGTATATTACTTTGGAATTAAACTATCATTTAATCAATAGTGGGTAATATTACCAAATTGATCAAGTTCTTTTGCTTGTACTCCTACCCAGTAAATCCGGTAGTCGAGATTTCTTCTTCTTACCCAGTAAAAAGGTAATAGAAGTTGTTTCCCTTTGCTTGAGCTCCTACCCAGTAAATCAGGTAGTTGAGAATTTTTCTACCCAGTAAAAAGGTAGTGGAGGTTATCCCTCTTTATTTTGCTCCTATCCAGTAAATCGATAGTCGAGTCCGTTGTTTTCCTATCCAGTAAACAGGTAGTTGATGATTCCTTTCCAACTCAGTAATCCTCCATTTTTGGACTCGAATGCTTTGTTTGGTTGATATTTCCTGGCAGGGTGTTTGTTTTCCCTCGTTGAATCTTGTACCTTGATTATATAATTTCCCAAGTGGAGACAGCTATCCAGTGATTTATTTTCCTAGTAAACTCTTTTGTTGTCTGTTGTTTTTCCCCAGCGGGATTTTCTTCTATGTCCCCAAGTTTTTACTTTCCTCAGGTGGTCATTTTTCCCTATAGAGATCTCGGGCTTGCATATCATATTCATATCATATCATGTTTTCTTAGGACAAAAATTGGGTTTTCTATATTTAAGTCTCTCCCATCTTGTAGAGAAGAAGATGTTAATCTTCATATCTCCAGATTAAAGAAACTTAAATAGGGGCAACTGTAACACCCTAATTTTTTCCCTAAGGTTTCTTCGCATTTCATCCACATTTTTGCATACAAACAAGATCACGCCTGGTTCGTTTATCCTTCTCAGTTGCGGGTCTATACCTCACAGGGGATCACTGTGTTTTTACTTACTTTTATCTGTTTATATTTACTAACTTCTAACCAAAATACCAAAAATACGTTGCAGTTTGCTTCTTCTTCTTCTCTGTGTTGCAGGATTTCAAAGACAGAGCAGTGACTTCAATTCAGATGTGTTTGTTCAATTATGATTCGATTCAGATGGACGTTTGACCTAATCTTGGTCAAACTATCAAAAGATTGTTTCAACTGCAAGTTATTTGTGTCAATGTTTTATTTCTCAGACAGTGTGTATTCAAAAGTTCGAGCTGTGTCGTATGTGAAAATCATCAGTTTTATTGAACGGTGTTGCGTGTGAAGTTTGGTTTGAATCTTCAGTGTTCATCAGTTCATCAGTGCATTATTGATTCATCTGAGGATTTATTTTCCTCAACAGGGATTCGAATAATCAAGGAAATTGTCAGACGATGGCTATGGCTTGAGTGGTAGGATTTCAAGTTATTCAGTGGTTTAGAAACGGTTTTATCCAGTTTAATCAGAGATTCAGTGATGCAGTGCGAGTTTGGTTTTGGATCGAAGTTTGTGGCAGTATGATGGTGGTGGTTTATTCATACCCATTTTAAAACCACTTTTATTATTTCACATCCAATTCATTTTTTTCTTTTATCCGATTCATTTAGTTAAACCCATAAATAATTCTATCACTTTTATCCGTTCTAAGATTCATTATCCGATTATCCGTATATCCATTTTTCCTATCAAATCATTCCGTATAGCCATTTCCATTTTTTAATTCATTTCATTATCCAAATTATCATTTTTTTTATTATTCGATTATCCCATTTTTTATTATTTTAAATATACCATCTTATATTCATTTTTTTATATATATTATTAGGCCCATATCTTTTTTTTAGAAGTCCATTACATTTGTCAAAGTCCATTAATCTTTCTTTTCTTTTTATTACATAAACCATTATATAAAAAAATTAAAAAAAGAAGAAGTCATTCCATCACAGCCACATCATCAGCCATTACTTTTCCAGCCAAAGCCATCAACAAGCCACATATATCATCACATCAGCCGAAATACTCCCCCACATGACTATATTTCCAGCCGTTTCTTTTTTTCTAATAGGCATGTAGCTGAAGAAACAAGCCAATAATTCACAAGCATGAACACGCATATACCATGTACCCAAAACGCAACAAGACGTCACTTAAACGCATCACCAAGCGAGCAAAACACAGTCCAAGCCATGACTTCATAAGCTGAACACACAGCCTCAAAACGCAATGAAAATCACACCTGTAAAATGCAACCAAAACGCGGAAGAGTACAAAACAAAACGTAAGGCTTTAGTCACGCTTTCCCTCAGCTTCGAAACGCAAGCCCTCACAACATGAAACGCAAGATGCATGAGAAATCTGTGACCTTCAAAAACGCAGATATTCAAAGCAAAACAACATCCATTCTGAACTCTCTCCTTCTATAAATTGAGAGCTTCTCACACTTCAATCTCAAGATTTTGAGAGCCTTTAAATCCTTGTCAAAATCAAAACAAAGTCTCATCTAAATTCAATCTCAGAAAACCACAAATCTTTCCAATTTTCTTCAATTTATTTCCTTCAATTTTCATAAATCAACCACACAAAATACATACCGTTTTGAAAGAGGAAGAAGAGCGCTAGTCGTTTGATGTTTTGAAGGTAGTAATAGAGGTTTCCGTTGATTTCGATCCATTTTTTCTTCGTGGCAATTTCTGAAATTTCTTGTTGTATTGAGAATAGCATAGTGATACGATCGATTTCGTATAACTTTCGGACTCCGCCGCCAACATATCGGACTTCGGTGTGGCAAAGAAGGTGATGGAAGGGGCGGATGAATAGTGCCGCTGAAGGAGGAAGAAGAAGTGTTTTCACGTTTTTTTTTTCTGAATTTTATTATATTTGTTTTCTTATATTTTTTTAAGAGGAAAAAGGATTATTATATGTGGTTTGGGCCTATAAACCAAATGGATCTAATTGCTAACCAAACATCAAACCTGCGATGCAACCCCCCCCCCCCCCTCTTTTGACTTTTTTTTAATTATTTTCTTTATTATTAGCTTTGTTTATTAAAAATCTGTTTTCAACTTTATTTTGATATAAAATTTAGAAAAACAATATTTCAGAAAAGATTTAGAAAAAAATATTTTAATTTCTTTATGGATTTTATTTTAGATCCATATTTCTTTTCCATTTTTTTTTCTTTTTGTTCGATGAAAATCTCCGATTCGTAGATTGTTGATTTTCGAATATGTTTAATCTTCATTATTTCAAATCTATGGATGAATGATCATTTGGATCATTCTCCATACTTTGAGATAGTGATAGGTTGCTTTCGATAATTCAATGAAAATCTCGATTAAGATTAGACCATTCCTTTTCTTTTCGTGTGACATGTTTTCGGAGAATGATCAATAATATCATTTCTCTAACATGTATTAGCACAAATATTTTCCACCTTAATTGGTGGTGGCCGACCTCATTTGTAGGGTAATTACTTCGTAAATTACTCGGCGATTGCTTAACATAGACCTAAATTTGTCCCGAATTCAGAATAAGATCCATTTGGATCCGGTTGCCCTTTTGATTTTTGGTTATTTTTTGTGGTTGTGTTTGATTAAGTTCATCATACCATTTCTATGTAAATATTATAATATTATTAATATACTAAACATTTAAATTCATTCTCGCACCTTATCCTCTTTATTTCAATCTCTCGCTCCTTATCTCTTTTATTATGCTCTTATCATATTATATCATCTATCATATTGTTTATGTTTATATTGTTATGCTTGTGATTTTTCTTTTGTCCATTTGGACACAAAAACATTAATAATGGATCTAACATCTAAAAAAGGACTTGTGACTTTAATTCTTGGACTATGGCCACTATCCTTAGCATTGGACTTGGAGTTTGGACTTAGATTTTAGGATCTTTCCCTTTGCTCAAGTTATTATCGATTTAAGACCTTGGCCTCGACTTAGTTCATTTGTCTATGAAGATGGAAATCTGTTTACTTTGAAGAATGTTCATAACACAGTTTGATCGCTCTTCTCTTAACTTTTACATTCAAGTCTTAGGATAGTCACTTCATCTCCTCCCACTTCTTAAATTTTCAAATCTTCTCCCTATTTTCAAATCTTCTTTGTTTTTTTTCAAACTTCAAATGTTTTCACAATCAAACCTTGACTTAGGTCAAGCGATTTTACCTTTTCACTTTATCTTCTTAATAAATGTTAATCCATATAAGCATATCGAAATTCTCTTTTCAAAGACTTTAAAAAAAAAATCCAAAACTCACCTAATTGTTTTTGTGCCTTTGTGCACTTTTCTTTTCATATGTTTAGATATGATTCATTATTTCTAGCGGAATTATTTGCTAAAGAATGACGACTTATCTCTACATTTTAAAATCAACTCAACTCATTGTTTCTTTTCAAATTTTGTACCACGAACTACGAGGTTATGATCTCGCATTGCACTTTGTGGGTACGTAGGCATGAGGCGTTAAACCTCTTCAAACACAAAAATATTAAATAACGTTTCTCTTCTCATCTCTCCAATCTCTTTCAAGCAAACCATTTTCAAACCAAAAGCAGTAAATTTTTCAAAGGGCTCCCGTGGAGTACCACGGAAATTTTGGGTGCGTAAAACCTTCCCATTGTGTAACCTATCCCCTTACCTGTTTCTCTGATGTGTGTCTTTAGCTTTCTTGCTTTTAGATTCATTAGGTTTTATTCGCTCTTTTTCCCTTTTCCTTTTGGAATAAAATAAAAGCGCGGTGGCGACTCTGTTTAGCTTGAGTTAAGTTAGCTAATAGCTTATACTCATGATTTTACCGCTACAGGTTGCTGGCGAACCAATGGAGACAGAGTCTTGCTTTATTGATGACCATGTTAATGCCCTTACAGTGTTCGAGGATGTGGTCCCCGATGAACCTCTTTATTGATAGTGTTACGCTCATCTTCCCGAGCAACATATCTGCTCGTATTTTCGGGGAAAACGGTTTTCTATGTACGAGTTTGCCTTCCGAGAAGTGGGGGTGTGACTACCCTTCAATGACTTTTAGATGGGGTTTTTAGGTGGCTTAAGTTGGCGCCCTCGCAACTACATCCCAACGCCATATTGTTCATTCGGGCGTTTGAACTGGTATGCCAGCATATCGAGATTGGTTGCACCGTGCCTCTCTTTTTTCGCGTCTTCCACTTGCAACGGTCGGGCAGCGATGGGCGACATAGTTGGGTTTCTTTCAAGCAGCCATCGAGGCTATTCAAAACCTACCACGACTATGTCTGGAATTTCAAAGACAGGTGGTACACGGTGAAGCCCATCACCCAGCAGGCCCTCGACAACATATATACTTTGCAACGGAAGGCCGACGACGGGGAACACCTGGTATCTAAGATCCCTATTGAGTGGAGGCCAGATCATTTCAATCTGTCAGCCAATCATTATAGGGTAAGGCCCGAGCTTCTGGGAACCGAGGACAGGTTGGCCTACAAAAAACGGGTGGCCTATGTCTGGAGTTTCAACTATGTGATGTGCGTATACCGACTAGACAATTTGATACTGGGAGACGATGAGTTGCCTCTCTTAGAGCCCCAGTTAATTAACACGAGGGTTGTGCTCGAGTATAAGTCGAATGAGTAGGCTCTCTGACTTTTAGGTAGCTTATTCTCGACTCTCTCTTGTTTTTTTTTTGTTTTTAACTTGCCTTGCTGACTTTATTCATTCTGCAGGTGAAATGTCCAGACTCAGGGAACGAGCACTGAAATTGGCCAACCAGGCTAGGGGTCCAGCCAAGCAATCAAAGAAAAAGAGAAAGGGCCGCGTCCAACAGGTGGCCACCGAGGATGTGGCTGGTGGCTCTGGGACTTCCAGTCCTACTCCACATTCTCCACGCCTAGACTCTCCGCCCGTAACAATAATGCCAAACGTTACCATCCTACTGGATGATTCGCCTCGCCCCAAGCGTCCTTATTTTGAGGGTCCGCTAGGTCGATCAGCTGCAGTGCACGGAGGTCAACCTGAGAACGAAGGGGTATACCTTCTTCCTCCCTTCTACTTAGAGCGTGAAGCTTTCAATTCAGAGGGTTCTATCAGGTTGGTTCCTGCAGAGGCTAAATCTATTCTTGACTAGAAGACGACGAGCAGGCGTGCCACTCTGTCTCAAGACGTCGCTACAGTGATCAGGTTCATGGAGATAGCTATGTTCCTGTTCAACAGTTCCTACTCGTTGTCTGAGCTAAAGGCCGCGGAGGAGGCGCTTTGAGCTGTCAGGACTGAAAAGGATCAGCTCTCCCATGATTTGTCCAACTACAAAGAAGAGTACAAACTCCAAGAAGGGCTGAAGTCTGAGCTGGACAAGGTGAAGCGCGAGCGAGAGACCTTGGGCGAGGAGAACAAGATGTTGTAGGAGCGAGAGGCCGAGTTTACTGAAGCTGTCATGGAGAATGGGAGACTTTGCTCGAGGATCGAGGTACTGGAGAGGATGGCTCTCCCTGTTGACGGTGAAAGTGAGGAGGAGCTGGCCTTGCAGAACCGAGGTGATTTGATTTCCCGTATCAGGGAGCTTGAGAGGGATGTCGTCGGGGTCTTCAAAGAAGGTTTTGACAATGCTACCGATCAGCTCAAAATCGTCAACCCTGGGCTTATCACTGATGGGACGGCTTTCAACTATCGAGTGGTTGATGGGGATATCACTTGTCCTGCTACTGGTTCGGGTGACGAAGGGGATGACGAGGATGCCAATGAATAGGTATTGCATGCGTGCCTTTATTCTTTTTGGCATGCGTTCCATTTTACTTTTGTATTTATGGCATGTGCGCCACCCGTATTTTGTGCTCTGCCCTGTTTGTAATTTACCGGTCTCTTTTTGACCGGGTTTATAATACAATGCTTATTTTGTTAAGTTTGTTTAATTTTGATTATGTGAACTTGTTTTCTCGATTGTATAGGCTCGTCGGTTTAGGGAACCGGCGAGGTGACGGGTTTTACGTCCACTGCAAATCACGACGAGGGCTACTGTCGAGGCCCTGATCTCGGGGATTGGGCCTTCCCATCGCGAGCTGGGTGCCCTACCGACATGGTATTGCGGCGCTAAAGTTTGTTTTGAAGTGTCCAATGTCGGGGAGGTCGTGCCCGTCTTCTGGGGACGTCGACCTTCCTTTCGATTAGTGACAAAGTGCCATGGTCGTACCTTCCATGCCTTCATGAGCTGTTTAGCTATAGTATTGCTTGAGTTTTTCAGCATTCCATGGTCGAGCAAGTTCTTATCCTTGTAGATTCTCGAGATAGTAGGCCTCGTTATTTGTTTTGTCCCGGACACGATATGGACCTTCCCAATTCGCGACCAACTTTCCCTCACACGGCTTCTTCTGGTTTCATCGGAGGACGAGGCTGCCCACTTGAAATTCTCGTTTTATGACTTTTTCATCGTGGCGTAGAGCTACCTTTTGTTTCAGTGAAGCTTCCCATAGGGCCGCCTCAAAATGAATCTCCTCGACGAGATCTAACTCTACTCGCAATGCTTTGTCGTTCAGATCCTCGTTGAGGGGTGCTTCTGTTCATCTTGAGGGTTCCCGTATTTCTAGTGGGATGATTGCCTCTGTCTCGTAGGTTAGTCGGAATGAGGTTTCCCCGGTTGTAGATTGTAGGGTCATGCGATAGGCCCATGGTACGCTATGTAGCTCCTCGACGCACGATTTCTTTGCTTCACCCAATCTGCGTTTTAACCCCCTTAAGATTACCCTGTTGGCCGCCTCTGCTTGTCTGTTAGTTTGGGGGTGCTCGATGGAGGTGAAATGTTGCTTCGTTCCTAGGTTGGCGACGAAATCTTGGAACCTCCTGTCGGTGAATTGTGTCCTGTTGTCGGTGATGAGAACTTGGGGTATCCCAAATCGGGCGAGGATATTTTTTTTGAAGAAATGGAGTATGTTCTGCGCGGTGATCTTGGCGAGGTCTTCGGCTTCGATCCACTTTGTGAAGTAGTCAACGCCGACGATAAGGTATTTATTTTGGTAGGAACCAGTCACGAATGAACCGGGGATATTTATTCCCCCACCAGGTGAAAGGCCATGGGTAAGATAGTGTCTTCAGCTTGTTAGGGGGAGCTAGGTGCATGTCTTCATGTTTTTGACACTTGTCGCATCTCTTGACATGCTCCTTTTTGTCGTGTTGCATCGTCGGCCAATAATAACCTGCTCGCAATGTTTTGCGTGCCAATGATCATCCACCGAGATGTTGAGCGTTAATTCCCCTATATATCTCTCATAAGATGGTGTGGACTTTTTCCTCTTCGGCACATTTAAGTAATGGGATGGAGAATCCTCGCCGATAGACATTGCCTTCGAGGAGGACGTAAGAACATGCCCTTCTTTTAGTTTCAAATGCCTCTTTGGGACCAGCTGGCAGTTCGTCCTTCGTGAGATAATTGTGGATGGGAGTCATCCAGCAATGGGTGTCGCCAATGGCGTTCACTTCAAGTGGAGGTGAAGGTTTCTCGATACATGGTCGTGGGAGGATCTCCTGGATCACAGATTTGTTCCCCCCTTTCTTTCGTGTGCTTGCCAGTTTAGACAGGATGCCCGCTCGCGTATTGTTTTCACGGGGAACGTGTTGTACCTCCCAGGAATCAAACTTCTCCAATTTGTATTTCACGAGGGCCAGGTACTCGATGAGATTGACGTTTTTTTCCTGATATTCTCCTCGTACCTAGGACACTACGAGCTGAGAGTCTATGGATATCTTCACTTCTTTTTCCCCAAGATCTTCGGCCAGTCGCAAGCCCGCCAAGAACGTTTCGTATTCGGCTTGGTTATTTAAAGTTAGGAAGGCCAACACTAGTGACATTTCAATCAACGCTGGGCAGGGTTGGGCTATGTGTCATCTCGGCGATGAAGTCGGCCAGAACTTGTGCCTTTAAAGCTTTCCTGTTTTCATACTGGATGTCGAACTTTGATAGTTCTAACAACCACTTCAGCATTCGGTCGGGCATATTTGGTCGTCCAAGTAGCTGTTTTACGGGTTGCTTTGTTCGGACCTTTATTGTATGGGCGAGGAAGTAATGTCGTAATCTTCTGGCCTCATTTATGAGGGCTAAAGTGACCTTTTCTATCTGCTGATATCTGAGCTCGGGGCCTTGAAGGGATTTGCTCGTGAAATAGATAGGTTTCTACCCGTCATCGGTTTCACAGATGAGGATAGCACTAACCGCCTCAATGGCTACAGACAGGTATAGGTACATGGTTTCCTTCTCCAGTGGTCATGATAGCACTGGTGGCTCGGAGAGCACCTTTTTTAGGTGGAGCAGCACTAGTTTACACTCTCCTGTCCATTCAAAGGTGGCTTTTTTCCTTAGTAGTTTTAAGAAAGGAAGGGCGAGTTGCGCGGATTTGGCGACAAAACGGGACAGGGAGGCGAGCATACCATTGAGGTATTGGATAGGCTTCTTCGAGTTGGGGGTTGGGAAATCCGAAAATGCTCGGCATTTGTCGGGGTTAGCTTCGATCCCTTGTTCAGTGAGGTAGAAGTCGAGGAATTTCCCTGCTCGTACACCGAAGGTACATTTTTCAGGGTTGAACCTCATTTTGTATTTCCTCGCCTGTTCGAAGACCTTTCGGAGGTGTTGGGCGTGGTCGAACTCTTCATGCAATTTGACGATCATGTCGTCCATGTAGATCTCGAGCATGTCCCTGATTTCTCCTCGGAAGACCTTGTTCATCAATGGTTGGTATGTGGCCCCTGCATTTTTCAGTCCGAAGGGCATAACGTTGTAGTAATAGTTGCCCGTCGGATTCATGAAGACCATGTGCCTCTTGTCTGTGCCCGACATTGGGATTTGATTATACCCATTTTATGTGTCCATGAAGGACAAGAGTTTAAAACCTGTAGAGTTGTCTACCAATTTATCTATGTTAGGAAAAGGAAAAACATCTTTGGGACATGTCTGGTTAAGATCAATATAATCAACACACATTCTCCATTTTCCATTATTTTCTCTTAACAAGAACTACATTAGAGAGTCAGGTTGTGTACTGGGCTTCAGAAATAAAGTTTGTCTCTAGGAGGTCTTTTACAGCCTGCTCGGCAGCCTCCACTTTCTCAGGATACTGCTTGCGCCTATGTTGTGCTACGGGCCTAATGGCTGAATCTAAAGCTAATTGGTGACAAGGGACCTCGGGATCGATCTCGGGCATCTCAGTAGCACTCCATACAAACATTTATGCATTCTCCTTGAGGAAAGTTATCAGTTGTTCCCTTGTTGCTGGTGGTAGTCTAGTACCTATCTTCACAGCTCTGTCGGGGTTGTCTCCTAGAGCAATAAGTTCAAACTCGCCGTCGGGGACTGAATGAACTGGGTGAGTGGGTGTATGCCCGTTGATGGGACCCTAAGCTTTAGTGTCTTCTTCGCCGAGGCAGCTGTTGAGTTTGACGGATTTGACTCGCGGGGGAGGTGGATGCTCTTCGACTCTAGGCTTCTTGTTGTCCTTGAAGGTGTTGATGATAGCATGTCCTTTGACTTCCGCATCATAGCACCTTCAGGAAGCTTCAATGTCACAGTGAATCGTGATTACGCGGCCCAACTTGGTGTATTACTTCATTTTCAAGTGGACGGTAGACGGGACCACTTTCAATTCGGCCAATGTGGGTCAGCCAAGGATACAGTTGTAGAGCGAAGGGCACTCGATCACCAGGAATTGGACTTTGACCTCTCTAGCAGTCTCCTGCTCCCCGAAGAGAACGAGGAGCTCCATGTATCCCCATGGTCTTGTGGTGGCCCCGTTGAACCCTTGGAGGTCAAACCTGACATACAGGGATAGGTTTGTTTTGTCTACCTTGAGAGTCTTGAATAAGTGGGCGTACATAATGTCCACCGAGCTGCCTTGATCGACCAAAATGCGTCGAACGTTGAAGCTTGCCAATTTGACCCTTATCAGTAGAGGGATGTTCGAGTTAGGCGACCCTCCCGACAGTTCCTCGAGGAAAAAGGATATAGGGTTGTATCTTCCCCGAGATTTTATTAATGTTGCCAATTGATTAGGAGCGGTTAACAGGAGCTTGTCGAACTTTCGCTTCACAAAAATGGTGGCGTTCTTGTTGTTTACTCCTCCTCTAGAGATGACCAAGCCTGCGGGGAAATTCTCCTACAGACTGTGTGCAGCAAGTCTCCCCCCATAGCATCAAGGATCTAGAAATCTTCAGGCTGTGATATGCACATTGCCACCTAGAAGGGGGAGTTGTCGCCCGACGAGTCTTCGCGATTTCTTTTCGTGGATTGTTCCTCGTGTCGGGGAATCTCACTTCTTTTGGTGTATTGTTTGACGTGGACCTCTTTGATTAGAATCTCGATCGCGTCTTTTAGATTGACACAATCTTCGGTCACATTCCCGTGACTTCTGTGGAAGCGGCAGTATTTGGACATGTCAGTGTGGGGCTTGGGCGCTGTCGGTTTGGGGAACCTTACCCTTCCCTATTTGAACTAAGAATTGATGCATTCGGCGAGAATGCGCTCGCGGGGAGCAGTCATCAACGTATATTCATAGAATCGTCCCGCTGGTCCTCTTCCTCCGCGGACCTCGCGAGGTTTGTCGTCTCTTTGTTTCTCTTCGGTGCGGCGGGGGGTAGTGTAGTCCTCGTGTTTGGAGCTTCTGGCGTCGTCATGACCGCGGTTGCTCTGGATGCTGTGAGCGACTTGTTTTTCCCTGTACCTGATGTATGCTTGAGCTTTGGAGGAGGTTCTATCCCGACTGCTCTTCTGAGTTCGCTTCCCGGGAGGAGCCCTTTTTCGAGGAGATACTTTTTCATGTAATCGGTTGTATCTACCTCGACGGCCTCCTGGTTAAATCACTCGATGTACAAGCGTAATGTTTCGTTCTTCCCTTGTATGATGGATTCAAGGGTCGCTTCAGTCTTGGGGTGGCGTCGAGAGGATGTGAAGTGCCTCGTGAACGCCAACCTCATGCTCATCTAGGAAGTGATAGATTCGGGGGCCAGGCTTTTGTACCACGCCATTGATCTTTTCCCGAGTGTTGTCGAGAATAATCCGCACTTTCATTCCCGCTAATGTCATTGCGGTAGTCGAGCATAGTGTTAATGTTGTCGATGTGGTTATCGTGATCAGTCTTCCCGTCATAAGTCGCCAGGTTCGGGGATGTCTCCATGCCTGACGGGAGTGGTGCCTCCATGATAGCCTGGGAAAAGGGGCAGTGGGGGTCATCTTCATCACTCCTCAACGAGGATTAATCCTTGTTCTTAGGACTCCAATAACGTCGAGAGGAAATTCTGGGTTGGTCGCTCACTCGCTCGGGGCATCCCGGGACTTATTCTTCTTTGGCTCGAGGGAACACCGCCCTTGGTGAGGAGGGGAATGCCCCCGCTTCTTGGTTACTTCTGGATGGCATTTCTCAGGTTGAGATCCACGTCCCTGTCGGGGGTCCAGTCTGACGCTCAATCTCCAGTGCTATTATCATCTCATGCTGTTGAAAGAGCATGAGATTGGTCTGATTCAGCGCGTGCACCATAGCTATCATGGTGGGGTCCCCTTCGACTGGCACCGGGATAGGCTGAAAGGGAGTTGTTGGTTGAGTTTGAGGAATACCATTGTCCCCAGGCTCAGGTGACGGGGTGAAGGGTTGCTCGTCACGCACATCATATTCGTGGGTGATGATCAAGTTGTCCTCCATGGTGTAGTCAATGAGACCAAATGTGTGGTTGTCATCGTGTTCTCCGACCATGCTAGAAGGGTGAAAAGTGAATTGAAGCTTTGATCCTCTGAAGTGGACGATGGGGAGAGCTTATTCCCACATACGGCGCCACTGGTCTTACCTAATCAGAAGGGCCTTCCAGATGCTGAGCAACGAACGTGACAGTTGGTAGAGAGAAGGTGGGGGTGTACCTGCAAGACACTCTGATTCTTAAGTTTGTATGGGTACAGAAGTAGAATAGAATAATAGGTTCAGAATAACCGACCCTCTAGTGAAAGAAGGTATTTATAGTGTTCCCCCAGCGCTAGGCCAGGGTTCTTTCTTGGGCTGGATTAGCTAGGCCCAAGGAAGAACTGCCAAGGAGCGTGTAAGACCTAGCACGTGGTCTTGCCCTTGGTCCAACTGCCCCTATATTCTAGGAGATAATATTGGACAATTGGGTGACGTTTCATACATGGGGGAGACGTAGTCTCCCTACCGCCAGCTAGTGGATTATGGGTGTGCCCGATGGTTTGAGCCTTTTGCTCGTTGGGTTGGGCCTCTGCCCGACTAATTGGGCTTCTGCCCGACAAAGTCTTAGAGGCCCAGTCCGGAACAATTAGTATTAGTTGAGAGTGGATGGTGAAATTTGGAATAAAGGACCATATTTTTGTAACCGTGTAGTGCGTGATTTTACGTGCTTAGTATGCTCCATTGAACATGGAAAAATATCTTTTCCACTTATCCACTTTCACCCTGGTTACTATTTTTATTTATTGAAAATTCTCCCAAGTTGGATGGTAATGATATGAATTTTAATGTTATGGATGAAATCATTATACATGGTTATTTCTTTTTAGAATGTTAGAATGAATTAGAATCTAGTGCTTTGTGCAAATATCCCTCAAACATGCAATTTTTGTTTCCTTTTGAAACTTAGTTGAATGTTTGTTTCACTTAGGATCCAAAGCCACAAATTATGAGAAACCTCCATTGTTTACTAAATTCTTGGATGACTGATAAACTTTGTTTAATTCATTTGATTCATGATTAATCTTTTGACTACTTTAATTTTTGTCGAAGCATTAGAAATGATGAAGGAATTTGTTGATATTGAGCACAACCATTTCCTAAAAGTAACTTACCCGTGAGTAGTGCGAATTTGCTAACCCCTTTGAGCCTTGACAAATTAGATCCTAGTGTGGTGATGATTCTTCTATCATCATCATGAAAGTTTGTGAAATTCTAAACAAAATATTGAATCTTTGAAAACATTGTTTTATTGATTTCCTTGCCGGGAGAATGCAATTGAGGTTTGATTAAATGCAAGTTAGGGAGAGTGAATAGCAATGATGATAGGTTACTCAGAATATTGAAAAATTTCAAGCAAGCATTGAAAAATAAAAGTGTGAATATGATCATGAAAAACAAAAGAAAAAAATGCTTGTTTTAAAGAGAAAAATAGACCATGAATAATGTGCAATAAGGAAGTTTGGAAGGGTGAACAATAAAGAAAATAGAAAGTGTTGGATGAACTTATTGTGTAAGTCACTTTTATAGTGTCTATCTCTCTTGCGTTGGCAATTTTGATTAGATAGTCTTAGATATGTCCCTTTGTTGTGAACCTAACCAAGCTAAAACCCTTAAAGCCCTTAGTGATCTTCTTGCTTCCATGATTTCATTTTGATTGTTAGATGAATGTATGAATTGTTTTGTTATTTGCATTGTTTGTCAGATGAGTGAAATTTCCCCGCGGTTGCAAACATGCTTTAATTTCTTCATTCTTATTTTTGAAGAGGAGTGTTAGAGTGATTCAAGCATGATACTTTAGTTGTTATTTGAAACATTGCATGACATTTGTTCTTAGAACTATATTCTTTTTCATTGTTCGATTATAGAAAGTAGTGAACATTGTGTGTGGTATTTTATATGTTGAATTTGAACTGATATTCCTTTCTTGGTTGAATCTTACGCTCAAGAAAATCCTCTGGTTCGAATGAGGGGTATACTTTATTTGAGGACAAACAAAATAGTAAATTTATGGAGTATGTTAAGTGCCAAAATGTAGTTAATTTAGATAGTATTTTGTGGAACTTTCCAATTGTTTCTTTTATGTCTTAATGGTAAATCTATATGTTTTAGTATAAATACGCAATTTTCTATTTGTACTTGTTCAATTAACATTTTATGATCTTTTGTTGCATTTTGATAGGTTTTCCTGCTTCCTTTGATATTTGGAGCCTATGGATGATGAAAGTGAGTTTGGGAGATCATTTTCAGGACTTTTTGGAAGTGCTAGTACGCTTAGCATACTAACACCTTGCTAAGTGCCACCAATGAAGTAGGGGAATTAACAAATCTGGGTTTTGGCGCTGGGAGCCTGCTTAGCGCATCCCCGTTTACATCTCTTTTTGGAACTTGTATAAATAGGAATTTTAGATATTTTGTTGAAATATATCTCACTTTTTCCACTTTCTGAGTTTTGTAAGATATTTATAGAGAGAGAAAATCAATCCCTAAGAGGGAGAAACTCAAATTAAAGCTTGATCTTCGATTAAAAGCTTCAATCTCTTGTTGGGGTAAGATGTAATCTTTCGATACCTTATGTATTTCTTCTAATCTATGTATTATGAACTTGTTTTGAGTTAATATTGTTGTTTATCTTTGGTTTATTGTTTGTGGGTATGACAAAACCCTTTACCAAACCCTAGATCTTTGAGTTTTCATCTATCAATGAGAAAGCTTTTAACCTGGTTTTGTGATTTGATATTCATGTGCATCTTAACTTTTTAGCATTGTGTTGATTGTTAGAAAGAATAACTTTTAGTAATTGATGCAATAAAGACCGTGATAATGCTTAAAGAACGGTATCATGAGGGTGCGTGATAATATTGATGATAAACTTTGTTCACATACGTTTGGAAAATTAGTTGAATGCATGTAAAAAGGATTAATCATGTGTACATATTTTGCTTATGGGCTTGTATATGAATTAACAGTTAGTTTGATATGGATGTTAGAATAATATTTGTTAGATTGAAACTCCAGAGATGGGTTTAGGTTTAGCATTCACGTAAGTTATAAATACATTGTATTAATTGGGAATGTGCAATAACAATTACCAATCAATACAGTAACACTCATAACATACGGGGACCAAGAGGATATATATGATGTTAGTGATACGTGATGATATTAGACGAATGAGTGATTTGTGTATAAAATGAGCAGAAGAATTCATGTGTTATCAATTGATGAGATCCCAACCCCAACAAGGCTCCATTTATTTATTTAAGCTTTCAATATTTATGTTTTTCGATTTTATTTTTGTGTTGTTGAACTATCAACCACCTTTTAACAAACAAGCTTAGAAACATAGAGACCGTTGAACGACGCTCTTTCCCTCCATCGATCCCTATGGATACGACAACCCTCAGGAATTATTTCAATATTAAACATTTGCTTGCCGCATTACCGCAATCAACACACACAAGAAACAACATAACACATAGAATGTGGATTTATAGGAAAGTATGTAATAAATGTTTGGACAGTGATGAGTCTAAATAAAAATGAATTAGAATTTTTGTCAGTACACTCCTTTAAGAACCAAATTTCAGAGCAGATTTTGAAATAAAAGTGATATACATGTCCCTTCAGTCTTGAGAACAGTTACTTATGAGAAAAACACAACAACCAAGGTTGAATATTCACAGTATTTTTGTAAGATTAGCCTTTTGGTGTGAGATTCATAACAGTTAAACTGAAAAGAGATTCAGATATAATTGTCTGTCAAATTAATATTTCAAAAAGCTTTAAGTATCAGAGTGTAAGACAAAGTTCCTTATTTTATTAGAGCTCGAGATTATTCCAATTGTTAATTAAAAACACATAGAAAGGAATTAAACTAATTACTTTCTACTTAAATAAAGCAACCAAGAATGAGAAAGATCCTAGACTCTCTAATCAAGGCTTATAGACCATACTTAGAAAATTTTCAGATTTAATGAAAAATTCCAACTAAGTGCCATAAGAATTCAAATTTTCTTCCAATACTTAATTAAGAAGATAAGCATTTATTCATCAAAAAAGACCATGTTCATATTTTTATTAATAAAATAAAATTAGGCAATAGCTAAGGGTTTAGTAAATATTTTAGCCCATTGATGATCATAATCTATAATCTGAATATCTATTACACCCTTCTGAACAAATTCTCTTATAAAATGGTGTTTGATTTCAATATGCTTAGTTCTGGAATATTGAGTTGGATTCTTCGTTAGACAGATAGCAACAATGTTATCACACAGGATACAAATATTATTTCCAAAAATCAGATAATCTTCAAGTTGATATTTCATCCAAAGTAGTTAAATACAACAGTTAGTAGTTGAAATGTATTCTGCTTCTATTGTAGACAGAGCAATAGTTGCTTGTCTTTTACTACCCCAAGATATAAGAGATTTTTTATTTGGAAATGAGTGGTTGGACATAGGGATATTACAAATTTGTTGCACATAAGTATAGAATGTATTACATATGTCATTATGGTACATTTATAACTTTGGTATTTCCTCGCTTATTTTTTGAATTTTGCTTAACCATTTAGGTACGCACCTTCACCCTATTTTTATAGAATTAAATAAATATAATATTTATGGAATCTATGATCCATATAGTATTCGATGGATAAATAATGATAAAAAAAGATAGAAGATTACATGTCAGCACAAATAAGTGAAGGGGGAGAAATGTTACTTAGCACCATTTATCAATTCGTGAGTAATTTTAAAATTATGATTTATCTATTACAGTTAGTTTCCATGTTTTAGAAAATACTAATTATATATGCTCGTGTTTATTCACTGTTCATTGGAAATTTATCATAATATCTCTTAGGACTAATATGGTAACTGTCACTCCTGAGATTTTCATCCTAGTACAAACGCGAAAGTGGCACGGAAAAGAAACAGAGTCGCTAACCAAGCATTTTTATCCCAAAGAAAGGGAAAGGTAATACTACACAAACCAAAGAAAAAAGGAAAGAACAAGGTCTTACGAACCAAAAAGACTGGGTTCGAGAGTCAGTTATGAACTGGGAATGTATTAACACCCCAGATGGTCCGGCGTACCCGACGGGATCCACGCTTGCTTGAATTGTTTCAAAGGGGGAGAATAAACTGCTGTTTAACTAGAAAGAAAGAATGAATGGGAAAATATGTAGGGAAAATAAAGAATATGCTCGAATGGGTCCTACCCCACTGCCTACATATCTCATCGAGAATCAGAATCAGAATCTTCGTAGTTCCCCTAACTATGGAAGAAAACTGTTTGTTTGTGTTTTTTTATGATTGAACTTCTTATGCTTATGCTCAGGTGTTGCAGGCTCGTCTGATACGAGTGTGTTTATCGTCTTCCAAAGAGACACATCAAAGCGATTTCTCTCAATGAGAGTGAGGAAATGAGAAGAGAATTCCTACAAGAAAGACGTTTGTTGTTAGTTTGTAGCTTTTAGAAGCTTTTTATCCGAATTTACATAGGAGAGTGTATTCAAGTCTCCTTCAATGGAGCGTGCACTTCTTATATCACTCTTAAATGGAATGGATAAAAAGCACACCTAGGTAAGGAAAAGACCTTCTAACTAGTTCCATAGACTAAGACTCAAGCACACTAGCCTATTTTACTAGTCAGGTGTTTTTGTATTGAGAAGTGTTTTTTAGGTGTTGTTTGTGAAGCATCCTCATGCTAAGACTTATTCATCATGATAGATATCCTACACCTCATCCCCATATGGAATGTGTGAAATTATCCCATGGCAAAGTCCCTTGGCACATGAAAAATCTTTAGCCATTATTAAGTATTTTTGAATTTTTTTAGAGATGAGAGAGAGAAGACTCAAGTTGAAAAAGGAAAACACTAAGGAAAACTAAGACTCACCCTAGGTTATTATATTCAATGGAGATCCTATGGTTAATGAGGTACTCTAATCCTAGAATAAGAGAGAAGAATAACAAGTTCTAACTCACTTCAAGAATTGAAGATGAGATTAGAACTCAAAGGGATGGAAGAAAAGTGAAATATCGAAGAAGCATAAAGATGCTTATCGTAAACACATAATAGAAAGCACTTAAAAGAGAAGGGATAAGAGGTATGAGTATGGATAATCATAAAAATACTCAATTACTTACCATAGCCCCTACATAAAAGTTTAGTGACAAATAATTTGCATAATGAAACAAATACAAAGGATTAAAGACAATTAAACCTTACCCACCTCCTAAAATGGAACTAGGGTTCAAAATAAGACCTAAGTCTAATGTGGAAGGTACCTAAAGGTTATATGACTTATAAAGTTATTAGCTACATGTTATAGGTCCTTTAGTATGCTAGGATACATGAAATGAGTATCAAAGTCAATAGTGAATGCTTATAAATAAGAATGAATGAACATGACATCACATATGCAATGGTTTAAGCATACGGAGCAAGGAGAAGAATATGTGAGAAGAAGTATCACATAAGATCATAAATGATGCAAGTTAAGGATGAATGAAATGTGAATATGCATGAGATGATTATGGGTCAGTAGAATATAAAGGATTATATGAAATTGGGATGCATGAATAGACATTTATGATTTACATCCAAGCCATGTTAACAATTAGGAGAGAAGAAAACAAAGTTTAGGTTAAACTAGTTCAAGTAAGGATGCACTTTGAAACACAAAAATAAACCAAATAAAGATGGTTCAAAAGTGATTTATAATTGGGATTGAGGACTTAAAATATACCTATAATTAACTCCTAAAGGTTACTCTAAAGTATCTCAGGCAAATGGCATGAATGTCTTCCTAACATCTAGGGTATGAAACAAGTAAGCACATAAACGGGCCTATAATCTAGGTGACATGAAAAATAGAAAAAAGGCTTGAAAAATTTATGAAATTAAATCCCTAGCATGTTTAAGTCAGTAGCTTATATTGGCTAAACGTATTTCCCAAAATTATGCACCAAAGTGTCTAAACAATTCACTTAATAGGCAAGATAACAAGGCATGATTGCCGAAAAACAACTCCACAAAGTGTATCTAAAATGGAACAAAAAATTATGAAAAAAATGCCAAAGGAGCATGAAAATGTACCAAATCACAGTGGTTAATCACACTCAAAATATTGGTTTCACACCTATTGGAAAAAAATTACTTTTCGGTCCCTTAAACCGAAACAATGCCTTTTGGGACAGCTTGGAATCAAAAATCCAAATTAATTAAGAGGATAAGGATCACTCATAAATTTTTGCAGAATTTTATCACACCTGGAACTATTTTTAATCATTGCATCGAAACGGGCTAAAAATGGTGATCAAGGGAAACTGCGAGGAAAGTGAATTCTATCATCCGTAACCTAATCCCTAAGCTTCGATGTCGACACATATCATCATAAATCACAAATAAATCCAGTGCCTCATGTGGGAGGGCTCAATATGCACCTAACGTTATATGATCATAAGCCACATACAACTAGAATGATGCATTAAAGTCGAGGAAGTCGAGATTTCTTACTTGATCGAAGTGATGATTCTTCACATAAAAGAAACCCAAAAACTTCGTGCAAGATCTTGTAATCTCCTATAAGAAAAATAAATGCTTATCTTCCATAATTGCTTCATGATGCTCCACCATAACCAAAATCGATCCAAATCGGTCAAACAAGCTTATGAACACTTTAATCCAAAATTAATCCAAAACAATTAATTAAAATTATTAACAAAAATCTTAATTAAAATTATCAAAAGGCTAATAAAGATATTAATATCAACACAATTTTATTATAAGAAATTAATCACAATTAGCAAGAAAATTAATTAACAATATCTAAAAAATTATAGCGAACACAGAGGGGTGTAATAAGAATCCAGGTGGTGCCAACAACCAAAACAATGGTCTGAGGCCCATTTCACATAAGACCTACACAGAAAGGGGTGCGTGTTAAATTTTGTGGTGTGAATAGAAGTTTGATGGTGTCTTGGCCCAGTCCACAAAGAAACTGCAGGGAGGGGTGTTGTAGGAAAACCGATGGTGTAAAAAGAAAATCCATGAAGAAATAGGCCCAATCTCGTCTTTCTTCAGCAAACAAAATACCATAACATGACTGTAAACACCCCAAATTTGCCCTCACACATTAACACCATGGCTTGTGATCTTCTCATATGCATAATTTCAACCATAACATCTCATACCACACTTTTGATTGCTTCTAAGTCATCTGCACCTAGGGTTTGTGATCTGAGCCATCCTTGGGCCATTTGAGCCACTCCAAAGGTCTTAAATCATTTAAAAGGGGTCCATGTATGTTCAAGCATCATATTATATCCTCACAAAGTCAAGGAAGTCAAAGAATCACAAGAACTGAGAAAGGCATGGAAGCAGAGCCAGGTTTAACTACACAAATGACCTAGAATTAGGGTTTTGGTTTCAGAGGCCATAACTCCAAATTTTTTGGTCATTCTTATTTCTATTGGTCTCTATATGTTATAAGGATCATGCATATAAATTTTCATGGAGAAATTCCATGGGGAAGGCATCTGATCAAGAGATGACTTCTTGAGCAAGTCAGTGCAAAATCAGGGCATCTAAGGCCCCCAATGACCCAACCAAAGGGTGTTCTTCATCATTTTGAATGTGTATGATCTTTATTTGATCATAGAAGATGTTAGAAGTTTACAAAATTGAAGAATTTCAAGCCATTTGCAAAGTTGCCATTTTGGGAAAGTGACTTGTAATGGAAACTTTCCATTTTGGGAAAGTTTTTCAACCCTTTTTTTTTGGTTCAAAAATGCTTCAAATGAGAAAACTTTGGTCATGAAAGTTTTAGAATGGATCATTCCCTTTTCAAAAAGTACAAGAACTCATTCTAATTCATTTTGGATCAAAAGTTATGGCTTGTCAAAGTTGGGAAAAATCACATAATTTCAAGTTTTGCACCAAAGAGGCAAAGTTGCAAAACCTCTTGCCAAGACAAAATGTGACTTAAAAGTGACTCTAACCTTTGCACAAACACAATGCATGACCCAAAAATTAGAATGCACCAAAGATTTGTCCATTTTCATGACTTATGCTTCAAGTAATCACAAAGGGGCCAAAGTTGTACCAACTTGCAAAAACTCATGTAACCATGCCTCTACTTGTTACAGCTCACAAAATCTGATCCACAAGAATTCCATGATCTCAGCTGAGCCAAACCATGCCCCTATCACAGCCTCCCACTTGCCCATACCTCAAGTACGCCTAACATGGACTTTATGCAAAATGGCCCATACCAATCAGCATAGGCCACACCAACTCCACAGACCTATCACAGTGTGATAAGGGGACAAAAAGCAACTAAAAGCAACACACACACACACAAGCCTGAAGCATCTCACAAGCCATAGTTTCAAGATTTCACCTCTTATGCACTTTCCTTCGAAACTCATCACACAAGACACAAACATCAAAACAAACTTCATAGAATCACTCAACATGTTCCTCTGATCATTTCCCAACCCTTATTTGTCCCTGAAACCACCTCAAGCAGAAACACGATTCTCACCCCTCACTGAACAAAACTCCATCAAAATCTTAAACCAGCCACTTTAAACTCCAACCAAGCTTCAAAGCTTCATCAAGAGGATCATTGGAGCCATTTTGAAGCAAAGAAGCAGGCAGAAAGCTCCTGGATTGAAAGCTCCATTTCAGGTGAGCTCAAGAACTTTTTTTCCAGAAATTTGTTTTTAAGTTCCTAAATGAATCTATGTGATGTGCTGATCATGCTGATATGTTTAGTTTTGCAAATGGTTAAGTATTGAGTATGTATGAAGCTTCTGAAATTTTTTGACCTAAAAACATTTTGATTCGATTCAGCTTTGATACGAAAAATAAATGTGTTTTGATTGATGATTCTTGTTGTATGATGTATGGGGTTGGATTCTGGGCAGAGAAATTGAGTTTTAGTGGCCTAGGGAAGAAGTTAGCAATTTTCAGGGAGGGGTGTGGCCGGAGAAGATGACCGGAGGTCATTTCCGGCCACCTGAAAGTCATTAAGTCATTAATCACGTTTAGGGCAAAGTTTGAATGTGGACCGTAGATGTAGTTGACCTGGGTTGACTCCCGCGCATATGAATGGCCTGGATCTCTCATTAAAACCCTAATCCTAATTAATTAGATTAATTAATTCAGTTTAAATTAATTTGGTCAGTTTGAATTGTGTCCATTGGATCTGGCGCGCAGTCAAACCTCCCTTCCCCAGAATGAATCTCAGCTCTCCATTGTGCATACTTTCCATTTAATTAATTTTTTATTGCATTTTCTTTATTTTATTTTGTACGAATTATTTAAAATAGCAAAACATCTTTAAAAATTCTGAAAATTTTTATCAAGTCTTTTAATAATTTTCAGAACCCAAAAATATTTTTATTTTTATTTTTTGCATTAAAAATCATTTTTAAATCATTTAAATGTTTATTTTTAATTGGTTAATGAAAATTAATTAATTAAAAATGCATTTAGGTATTTAAAAATCACCAAAAAATTCACATTGCATTTAGAAACATTTAGAAACATTATCCAACTCTCAAAGCAAATTTCTTTTTTGTTCTTGATGCCTTTTGATCATTTTCATTGGAATTAAATTCATTTTAAGGCAATATTTTGGTTCAAACTTTGAAAAATTCATTCTGCCTAACCCTTGAGAGTTTGATGATGGTTCTTCTTGCATTGCATCCTTCATGGCATGTAGTTTATAGGATAAATTTGGTTTGATTTGATCTTCCATTTTCAATTTGTTTTGCATTTTTCATGATGAGGTGCCTTAAAACCCTAGCCAACTTGAGAAATTCATAACTTTCACTAGGTTAAGAGTTAGATCCCCTCCTTTGGGCAATGAACTTGTATATGTTTAGGGTATCTTTGATTGCATTTTCAATTTTTTATCATGTCATATGCTTCTGATTTTGAATTTTGCTTTGCATGTTGTATGTAACCCTAATTTATGCTTTCCTTTGCATCCATCTTTCATTTGCTTGCATCCAATGACCTGCCATGACATTTTGTGCATCCACATGATTCATAATACATATTAGGACATATTAGAATCATGATTGATCATTGCATCATTCCCTTGCCATGTTATATGTTCATTTCATTTCATAAACATTCATGAATCCTTATGGTTCAAAGCATGCCTCATTTGCATCCTTATGCTTGTTTGATCACTCTCATCTCTTGTCATGTGTTTGCATCATCTCTTAGCATCATTAAAATCATGTTTATGCTTCTGGTTTTGGTTTTCACCATGGCATTTCATCTCATTTGCATTGCACTTCATTTCTTTTGCTAACTTTTCAGGTGGTAAGTTGTTTTGAGAAGTGAATTTGCCTTCACTTCTCACAATCTATCTTCATCTCTCTTATGCATTCATTTCTGAATTTTACCTTTGTATTAGAGTGAGCTTGCTCATTCATGTTCTTTCCTACTTTCTTTCTTCAAGCAACTTGTCTTCTTAAGTGAAGCAAGTTGTCTTGCTTCTCTCTACTTCTTGCTCATTTCACCTGCTTTCTTCCTGGTGGCTTTTCTCTTGAAGATCTCTTGCAAGCTTCATAATACCTAGGAGCAACCAAGCATGATAACAATTAGGGTTTGATTAGTCCCCCATTTAGCTTTTTCCTTTGTGTCATCATTGATTCTTCTCTTCTCACTTCATAATCAAGGACTAAACCCTAAAGGTTTTAAGGCTTTGTGATTAAGCTTATGCCTGCATCCTTCTATTAGGATGGAGTGTATAACTTTAATCCCAAGTGTTAAACCCTTAATGTGTTTAAATCCTTTAATTAATCCATCTAATAATCATCAAGACATCAAACTTGTAACTTGGGCCTTGCATTAGGGTTCTAATTCTTCCTTAATTGGTTAAGAAGGACTAACCCTAGTGTTAATGGACAAGTCCCCCTCAAGTTGTCTTACAAACCATAAAAATCACTTCTTCATCTTATCATTAATTAAAATCCATCTAATAAAGGCTTTGTTTTGTCATGAGGTTAATCCCTAATCATGGATTAAGTTGAGGAGTCTTTCTTAGCTTAAATGTTCTCATCTATTATCCTTCTATTAGGATGGTGTAATGGGTCCATTAAATCCCTGATTATGGCTTAAACTCATTACTTAACACTAAACAAAAACAACAAAAACATCTAAATAATCACAAGTAGGTTAATGATCTTAATCCTACATCATGGTGTTTAAGTGTGAGGTGCTTACTTCACACTTAAGGTATTCTCATTACCCCTAATCAGAGGGAGGATGTGATGAGTTTACTAACCCTTTGGTTTAGGCTTAAGCTCATTTTCCTATGACAAACTTTCAAAAGAAATAAAAGACTGAAAACTCAGAAACAAACAATAATCGTCTCCTACGGGATTCTTTTCTCATCTCATTCACTCACAAACGAGAACTTGCTTCTTCCGTCTAATGCAAGACAGTTTGCACCTGAGCCAGACAGGTCATACACTTGAGCATAGACAAGTAAGCAGTTCACAAGTCAATTTATCTTTCAGTCTCTTTGAGTCAAACTACGGTGTTCTGACTTCCTCATTGCACGAGAGGATACGTAGGCATAACTTAATTGTTATCGAACAAAAGTCTCTGTATATTCCCCCTCTTTCCAGCATCATTCTTTTAGCCTCATAGTTTTGAGCAGTTTTACTCTTGTTCTTACACTAACACTCCTCTTGTACACTTCACATCTCTTTTACACTGACACTTGCATTCTTTTCCAGCTTTGATACACAGATTGCATTGACACTACCCCTTTAAAACACAAATCTTTTAAGCGTGGATCTCGTGGAGTAAGGCGGACAATCTGGGTGCTAATACCTTCCCAGGTTGTAACCAACCCCCTTTCTCAGTCTCTCTGGTTCGCAACCATCTTATCCATCTTTCCTTAGGTTTATGCAGCATTACCTTTCCTTCGGGATAAAAATGCCTAGCTGGCGACTCTTTTCTTTCTGAGTTCACCCTTGTGTGTTCTCACCTCTTTTCGCCGACCGTTCGCGTCTATACCCCTCTTGACCTGGTGTTATTTTGGTGGGAGCGACAGCTTGGCGACTCTGCTGGGGACCCTTATACTGCAACCAGGGCTTCTGGTTCTTTTTGTGGGTTCCTCTTAGCGCTTGTTTGATTTGTGTTTACTGGGGTGTTATGTGCTAATTGTGTTTATATAGTTGCTTTATTTATTGCTTTATGTACAGCTTTATTTATTGCTTTCTTTATAGTTTTTCATATTTCATACTGTCATTATCATTGCTGGATCTGTTCTTCTGTCTTGGTGGGTGGGGTTCTACTGAGAGTTTAAGGTCCTATACCTGGGACCTGAGTGATACCTAGGCTAGAGTGGTTCATGTTCTTTCCCATTCCATTTCGGTCTGGTGCGGGAATATGAAACACGGTTCAGATATGGGTTTCTTCTTGAGAACTCTGTGCTACAGATTTCCTGTAGTGCTAGGGCTATCTGGGAAGCCTGCTAAGTCTGGATGACCTTTATTATGACCTTCAGAAACTGAGGTGAATTAGAGGAGGATTTTTTATGGTTATTGTAAACACTGTACCTCCGGGTTAGAAGTGTTTACACTTCTCATAACTGATCCAAGTCTGAGGATCCTTGCTCTAGAACATTACCTGTGAGAGGGGTTGGGCTGTTTGCAGGTTTGCAGGTACCCTTGGCCACATCATACCCTGTTACTTGTTTAATTAAGAGTACCTCACTTTGGACAGTTCTTGTGATTTAACCCTAGACATATGACTCTTTATTTGAGTCCCCCACCTTAGTTACTGGATTTCTGAACCCCCATCTGGACTTCCTGAACATACATGGACTTTATATCAAGACAGTAATCAGATCCAGCTTGATCACAAACCCTTGCATATCATTTGCATACATCATCATTGCATCATTTAACATTTGTTTATTTGTTTTTTAGGGTATCCACATTATATTTGGCTTGGTTTTGACCCCTTCATCTGCATAGGCCTCTATTTCATCAGCTATCTGCTTCAGCTACCTTCATCATCACCAGCACCAGCCTATCAGTGGCTCATCTTCAGTACCAGTCTTGATCTTCATCAACACTTGTCCTCAGCTCTTCATCAGCACTCATGTCTGCACCCAGGAAGAGCAACATTTCATACCATTTCTTTGAGCCTGTGCTGATTGGTATCAGGCAGGTCCAGGCACTTATCACTCCAGACCACATCCCATTATTCAAAGAGCATTATGGAAACATCCTTGATATGGTTATGGACCTGGATCCTTCTCAGAGGAGTATGATTCACACCTGCTTACAGTTCTATGACCCTCCTTTGAGATGTTTCACATTCCAAAACTTTCAGCTAGGACCTCTGCTGGAGGAGTTCTCATCATTGATTGGATTACCTGTCAGGGGTGGTGTCCCCTTCAACCCAGAGATGACTACTCCCAGCAATGGAGAAGTGGCAAAAGCACTGTACCTGGAGCCTATTTTGATTGAGAAAAACATGACAACAAAGGCTGGGATCCCTGGTTTACACTTAGACTTCTTGATTTCTCAGGCCATCCTGAAGGCCTCTTTGGGAGAATAGAGGGCGGTTTGTGCATTGTTAGCCCTCAGCATATATGGGGTTATACTGTTTGCAGATGAGCCCAAATTTATCAGCAAGAATGCCATTCATCTTTTCCTTCTGAGGAACCCAGTACCCACATTGCTGGGAGATTTCTATTATTCCATTCATCAGAGGAATGAGAAGCAAAGAGGAAAGTTGGTGAGATGTTGTGCTCCTCTGTTTCACACTTGGCTGCTTAAACACTTACCTAAGACAGATGCCTTCCTGAATCCTCACCAACAGAAGAATTGGGCTAAGAGACTTATTGCTTTGACTACAGATGACATCAGATGGTGCACCCAGAGCACCAAAGGCAAGGACATCATCACTAGCTGTGGGCAGTACCCAAATGTACCTCTAATAGGAGTGAAGGGTTGCATCAATTACAATCCTTTGCTATTTAAGAGACAACTGGGCTATGCTTTGGTCCACCCTCCTAGAGTACAAGATTTAGCTGAGACCCTGTATTGTGAGATAAAGCCTAATCTAGCTGTTGTCAGGCAAGCATCTTGGGCTTGGGACAACATCCAGACAAAAGGGGTGGCTATTCTTGGAAGGTGCAATAATGTTGCTTCAGCCCAGTACTATGAATGGTCCTATGCTAGAGCTCAGATCACTGGAATGCCCTTTACCATTGAGGACACACCTGGACCTTCTACAGTACAGCCAGCAGCCACTGTCAGCCTGGAGGAATTTGAGAAGCTGAAGGAAAGAAATGAGAATCTGTCTCAAGCTCTGAAGAAGACCCTCTGGGAGAGGAGTGATGGTCGTCTAGACATTGAGAGGTTGGAGAAGCTTAGGGTGGAGCATCTGGCCAAGATTGAGAAAGCAGATGACTATATCAAGAAGTCAAGAGCTGGGGAGCAATTATTGAAGAATGCCTGTAAGGAGGCCAAGCTTCAAAAAGCTAGGACTGATCTCTATCTGCAAGAAAGTCAGGCTAGGTGGGTCAGGATCACTGAAGCTCGGACACAAGAATATAAGAGAACTCAAGCCAGGATTGAGCAGTTGGAGGCCAAAGAAAAGAAACAACAGGAAGCTCTGCTGGCAGCCCAGAAGGAGATTTTAGAATTGAAGCTTAGGGCTGGTTTGAAGAGGTCAAAGGACCAAGACAGGCACAAGAAGCTGACCACTTCTATTGCCACTAGGAACCTCCTCATCAGGACCATTACAGAACATCCAGCTGGTCCGGTGACTGAGGCACTTCTGAAGGAGGTTAAGGTGGATGAGTTTGGACTTGATGTATGACTTTTTGTTTGTTGTTGCTTTCATTTGATGTACTTTTCTTTTATGTTGTATTTTGACTCTTAAAGGGCATGTGTTGTAAAAACAAACTATGTATTATGCACCATTTGTAATATATTTGTCAGTTTGTTTCATTGGATTTCTTTCTCTCAAGCAACATCAAAGCATCTCCCTCGAGGTCTGGAAAGGTCGAAACCAAGAACCAAGCCGGATACCTTGGAAGATAAATAAGCATACTGCATTGCATACTAACTTTTGTTTTGTTTTGTAGGTTTGTTATTATTTTGTTTGTTCTAACTCTGTTGTGTCTCAGGAAATATTGCTCGCAGAAGAGTGTTCCCTGTCAACCGTGCACACCGGTATCCTACTCGCAACAACCTTCCGGGTATTATCATGGAGCAAGTACAGCAAGACCTGACCGAGGTCAGAACCCAGATGGCTAACGAAAGGGTAGAGATGAGGAACCAAATGGCCCAATTCATGACTGTGATGACTGGTCTGGCTCAGACCCAAGAAAGGCTAAGGGCATTGGTAGAAAGACAAACCCCCGAGGAACCTCATCCATGGACTGGAGGAACAAGTAATAATGAAAGGGGACAGCCTCATGTTAATCCACCTGTATTTGGACCTCATCTAGATCCGGAAGTCAATGTCCCGGGTAATGTGCAAGGGAATACTACTGGGGGAGGATCTTACAAGAAGACCCCCAAGAGGAGCAATTTACTGTCATGGGAGCTGGGGATGAAGTCTATGATAGGAGGTTTGATGAAATTGCTGAGAAGTTGAGATCTCTGGAGTCTCAGAACTCCTTGGGTTTTGATGTAATGGATATGGTGTTAGTAGACGGGGTAAGAATTCCCCACAAGTTCAAACCCCCGTGCTTCGAGAAATACAATGGAACCTCCTGTCCACGAACTCACCTGCAGTCATTTCTGGGAAGACTTAAAGCATATACCATGGATGAAAAGCTGTGGATGTTCTATTTTGAAGATAGTTTGACTGGGGCCTCAAGAGAGTGGTACTCACACCTGACCAGAGCTACTATCAGATGCTGGAAGGACCTAGCTGAAGCCTTCATCAGGCAGTACCAATACAACCTGGACATGGCTCCTAACAGGACCCTCTTGATGGGAATGTCTCAATCCTCTAGGGAAATCTTCAGGGAATATTCCCAAAGGTGGAGACAGCTAGTTGCTGCTGTCCAACCACCAATGTCGGAAAGAGAAATGGCCGACATGTTCATGAATACTCTGCAAGGAACATATATCGTTAGATTGGCTGCCTTTTCTTCTACTAGCTTCGCAGACGTGGTTATAGTCAGTGAAAGAATTGAAAGTCTGCTAAAAATGAGCAAAATTTCTGATAATGGTGCAAGTTCATCCAGTAATCCCAGGAAGCCTTTTGTGGGACCTCGATGGACCGGTGAGACAAATGCCATTCATGCCAGCAGGGGCAGACCTCAGTATGTCCACAAATCAGTAGCAGCTGTCACTATTCCAGCTCCGATTCCTCAGCAACCAGCATATCAACAACAACAACAACCCCATTATCAACAGCAAGTTCAGTATCCGCCACAGAGAACATACAACAACAATAACAGCAATCAACAACAAAGACCCTTTCAGCAAAGACCGTCACAGGCAAATAGGGTGATTGATCCTATCCCTATGCCTTATGCCGCCTTATTGCCACAACTCCTGAAACTTAACTTGGTTGAGCTAAGGACATTGGCACCTCCAGATCCCTCCAATCTCCCAAAGAATTACGATGTCAACGCCAGGTTTGCTTTCCATTCCAATGCACCTGGTCACAACACAGAGAAATGCAGGGCTTTGCAAATGAAAGTGCAAGATCTGGTGGATTCTAAGGCCCTCAACTTCGCACCGCCTCCAAATGTCAACAGGAATCCTATGCCTAACCATGGTGGGCCGAGGATTAATGCCATTGAGGAAGACAAACCATCTACTCTGATCACCAGTGTTGCACAAATTCGGACACCTCTGGTCGAAATTAAAGCTCAGCTTCTAGAGTGCCAGGTGTTTCCCGGGTGTGAGCTCGGTTGTGGGTATTACAACATTGCAGCCAACGGGTGTGATAATTTGAGAAGCGGCATAGATAGTCTTATCAAGGATGGTATCCTTCAAATCTCAACAACGGCGCCTACAAATCCAGCAATCCCTTTGACAAAAATTCCTGATTCTTCTACAATAGCAGCAACAATCATTCCAACCGATTCATCAATATCATCAACAATGGCTTCATCCATCACTTCAACAAATCAAATGTCAACAACCATTTCTTCTACAACATCAGCATCCTTTTTACCAGCAGAATCTTCTACAACGCCAACAGAAATTAATAAAGATGTCTCAGCAGTCACCATTTACTATGAATCATCAGATGTTCCTCCAAACAACAATTTTCAGCAACAAGCAGTGGCACCTCCTGCCAGATCACCGGTCACAATTTACTATGATCCGCACACCATTTCAGTACCCTCCTCTGCTGCAGTCAGTCCAGTTACTATCACGGTGCCTGGACCAGTTCCTTATGAAAGCAGTAATGCCATACCTTGGCATTATGGCTCTGATCTCTACTGCAACGGGGAGAAAATCACTTTGGATTCTTCAACCTCTTCTCCACAAATTGATAATGTTGGGGGAGGCGGAGGCTTCACCAAAAGCGGACGCCTTTTTGCCTCACAAGTACAAAGACCTAATGTTGAAGCAGAAGCTGCTGCCAAAGCAAAAGGAAAGAGTGTGGTATTTGAAGAGCCGGCGGCCAAAGAAACTCAGAAGACATCTTTTGAACAAGAGGTAGACGAGTTTATGAGAATCATAAAGAGAAGTGATTACAAGGTGGTGGATCAGCTTCACCAAACTCCCTAAAAAATCTCCATATTATCCCTGTTGATGTGTTCTGAAGCTCACAGGAATGCATTATTGAAAGTCCTGCACGCAGCATACGTGCCAGAGGAGATCACCGTTAATCAGCTAGAAACTGTGGTGGCAAATGTCAATACCAGTCATGGACTGGGCTTCACCAATGCTGACTTAACAACAGAGGGACGTAACCACAACAAGGCTTTACACATCACTCTAGAATGCAAGGGTGTTGTTCTATCCCATGTACTGGTGGACACTGGGTCTACACTCAATGTTCTACCAAAGAAAGCCTTAGTGAAGCTGGAGTATGATGGCTTGGCATTGCGTCCAAGTAATTTGGTGGTGAGAGCATTTGATGGCTCTAAGAGATCAGTGCTTGGAGAGATTGATCTGCCTGTGATGATTGGCCCGCAAACCTTAAAAGTTACCTTCTATGTGATGGACATTCAGCCGGCCTATAGCTGTTTGTTGGGTAGACCCTGGATCCATGCCGCTGGCGCTGTTACGTCTACCCTTCACCAGAAGCTGAAATTCGAATGGGAAGGCCAGATCATCACCATCTGTGGGGAAGAAGACATCTTTGTTAGCCATCTGGCTACGTACAAGTACATTGAAATGGATGGAGAAATCCATGAAACCATGAGCCAGGGGTTTGAGGCCCTGAACATTAATGAAGCATCTGCTGTACTGGGAACCTCCATGACGTCTTATCAGCAAGCCCAGAAGGTTGTTGAAGAGGGTACTGCCCAAGGCTGGGGCAAGCTGTTGCCCGTAGAAAAGAAAGAAGACAGATTTGGGTTGGGTTACAGACCAACTCAACAAGATCAATCAGAGGCTGCCAATAAGCCCAATTTTGTCAGCGGGGGAATGCTCACCCTGGATGCAGTGAACAACTTGGAAGACGAGGAGGAAAGCGACCGCAACCTGGAGAGCTGGATACGTCCAAGGATCCCGGGGAGCCAAGTCCTTAACTGGTCTTCCCAGGAAATTATAAGGGTTACTCCTGCAGAGTAATTATTATTTCCTGTATTTTTAAGCATGCATCAAGTCTTGCATCTTGCCCAAGATGACAAGACTCATTTTGTAATCGGGCCATCTTGTAATTTTGTGCAAATGGATTAATCAATGAATATCGGACATCTTTTGCAAATGAGTCTTTTCCTTTTTCGCTCACTGTTTTTCATTTTTCTTTTTGTTCAAAAATAAAATGGCAATGTTTTCCAAAATGATAACTTCATTTCACTTTTTTCTAAACAAGATTAAAATCGATCACTAAAATGAACAATCTAAACCCTTGCAAAGAGTGCCTTTCAGACTGCACCGACAAAAACACTGCTATGACTCCATATGACTTTGACAATCCAATCAATCAAGCTGATGAAGGGGTTGAAGAAGATTATGAGCTTCCTGAAGAGCTAGCCAGGTTGCTAAGGCAAGAGGAGAAGGTTATCACTCCTCATCAGGAGGAGGTTGAAATGGTTAATCTTGGTACGGAAGAAGACGTGAAAGAGGTTAAGATCGGGGCATGCCTGCAAGATTCAGTGAAAGAGCAACTGATTGATATGCTTCGGGAGTATGTGGATGTGTTTGCTTGGTCTTATCAGGATATGCCAGGGTTGGACCCCGACATTGTCATGCATAAGCTGCCACTGAAAGAAGATTGCCCACCGGTAAAACAGAAGTTGCGCCATACTCGCCCAGATATGGCAATGAAGATAAAGGAAGAGGTACAGAAACAGTGGGATGCCGGGTTCCTTGCTGTGACTAGCTATCCGCCGTGGGTTGCTAATATTGTACTTGTGCCTAAGAAGGACGGCAAGGTGAGGATGTGTGTGGATTACCGGGATCTGAACAGAGCCATCCCGAAAGACGATTTCCCATTACCTCACATTGATGTATTGGTCGACAATACGGCTCAGTTCTCGGTATTCTCCTTCATGGACGGATTTTCAGGATACAATCAGATCAAGATGTCACCTGAAGACATGGAGAAGACAACTTTCATCACACCCTGGGGCACGTTCTGTTATAAGGTGATGCCATTCGGACTGAAGAATGCTGGTGCAACTTACCAACGGGCTATGGTAACATTATTCCACGACATGATCCATAAAGAAATTGAATGTTATGTGGATGACATGATTGCCAAGTCCCTCACAGAAGAAGACCACCTGGTGAATCTGTTGAAGCTATTCAAGCGTCTGAGGAAGTACCAACTGAAGTTAAACCCCAACAAATGCACATTCGGGGTGCGATCTGGTAAGCTGCTGGGATTTATCGTAAGTGAAAAGGGGATTGAAGTTAACCCTGACAAAGTCAAAGCCATTCAAGAAATGCCTGCACCGAAAACTGAAAAAGAAGTTCGGGGTTTCTTAGGTAGATTGAACTACATTTCAAGGTTCATATCTCATCTCACTGCAACCTGTGAACCTTTATTCAAGCTGTTAAGAAAAGAGCAAACGGTCAGGTGGAACGAAGACTGTCAGAGGGCTTTTGACAAGATCAAGGAATACTTACAAGAGCCTCCAATCCTTATGCCTCCAGTTGAAGGAAGACCTCTAATAATGTACTTGACAGTATTAGAAGAATCAATGGGGTGTGTGCTGGGCCAGCATGACGAGTCTGGTCGAAAAGAGTATGCAATATACTACCTAAGCAAAAAGTTTACCGACTGTGAACAACGTTATTCACTGCTCGAGAAAACCCTCTGTGCTTTAGCGTGGGCTGCTCGCCGACTAAGGCAGTATATGTTGACCCACACTACTTTATTGATTTCAAAAATGGATCCAGTTAAGTACATTTTTGAGAAGCCAGCACTTACCGGACGGTTTGCAAGATGGCAAATGATCCTCACAGAATACGACATTCAGTACACATCTCAGAAGGCCATCAAAGGCAGTGTATTGTCTGATTATCTTGCTGAGCAACCTATTGATGATTACCAGCCTATGAGATTTGAATTCCCTAATGAAGACATCATGTTCATAAAAGCAAAAGATCATGAAGAGCCTATTCACACTGAAGGGCCTGACCCAGAAGAGGAATGGACTATGATGTTTGATGGGGCTGTTAATATGAATGGTCGTGGTGTTGGTGCAGTACTCATTACACCTAAGGGGGTTCACATGCCTTTCTCGGCAAAGCTCACCTTCAACTGCACTAACAACGAAGCTGAATACAAAGTTTGTATTATGGGTCTTGAGGAAGCCATTGACCTCAGGATCAAGACTTTGACTGTGTTCGGAGATTCAGCTCTGGTAATTAATCAAACCAACGGCAAATGGTACACCCACCAGGATCCTCTGATACCTTATAGGGACTATACAAGAAGGTTATTGATTTTCTTCACAACAGTCAAGCTTGAGTATATCCCTCGAGATGAGAATCAGTTTGCAAATGCTCTGGCTACCATTTCATCAATGATCAAAGTTCAAGCTGCCAACTTTGTGCCTCGGATTTCAGTGTCCAGACTTGACAGACCAGCATATGTATTTGCAGCAGATGTTGTCAAAGATGATAAGCCTTGGTTCCATGACATTAAGTGCTTCTTGGAGGATCAAACATACCCACCCGGGGCATCTTCCAATGACAAGAAGACATTAAGAAGGCTAGTTGGTAGTTTCTTCCTGAATACTGACGGTTCCCTCTACAAGAGAAACTTTGATATGGCACTTCACAGATGCGTTGATAAGACAGAAGCAGGCTTGTTGATGCACGAGTTGCACGAAGGATCTTTTGGTACCCATGCAGGAGGGCATGCAATGGCTAAAAAGTTGCTAAGATCAGGCTATTACTGGATCACAATGGATGCAGACTGTTGTGCCTATGCCAGAAAATGCCATAAATGCCAGATCTACGCGGATAAAGTGCATGTGCCTCTGAATCCTCTGAATGTGATGTCTTCACCCTGGCCTTTTGCCATGTGGGAATTGATATGATTGGCAAGATTGAACCGAATGCTTCAAATGGCCACAGATTCATCCTGGTAGCCATTGACTATTTTACCAAGTGGGTTGAAGCAGCTTCCTATGCAAATGTTACAAGGCAAGTGGTAGCCCGATTTCTGAAGAGAGACATCATCTGTCGGTATGGAGTTCCCGAGCGAATCATTACTGATAATGGTTCCAACTTGAACAACAAAATGATGGCAGAACTATGTCGGGACTTCAAGATCCAACACCACAATTCTTCTCCTTATAGGCCAAAGATGAATGGTGCTGTAGAGGCAGCTAACAAGAATATCAAGAAGATTGTGCAGAAGATGGTAGTTACATACAAAGACTGGCATGAAATGCTACCATTTTCCTTGCATGGGTACCGAACGTCAATCAGAACATCCACTGGGGCAACACCGTATCAGCTTGTGTATGGTATGGAGGCGGTCCTATCGGTTGAAGTTGAATTACCCTCCCTGCGGGTACTGATGGATGTTAAGCTGAACGAAGCAGAATGGGTCCGGTCCCGATACGAACAACTGAGTCTGATTGAAGAGAAGAGATTGGCTGCAATCTGTCATGGGCAGCTATATCAGAAAAGAATGAAGAAAGCCTTCGATCAGAAAGTCCGGCTCCGAGAGTACCAAGTAGGAGATCTTGTGCTGAAAAGACTCCTCCCTCCTCATACAGACCACAGGGGCAAGTGGACTCCGAACTATGAAGGGCCATTCGTAGTAAAAAAAGTTAACTCTGGTGGAGCACTGATGCTCAGCACTATGGACGGTGAAGACTTTCTATTCCCTGTGAATTCAGATGCAGTTAAAAAATACTTCGCATAAAAATGACCCGCTGGACATAAAAACAGAATGTAAGTCCAGGCAAAAATAAGGCATCCCGGCGAGTCAAAAACAGAATAAAAGACTCGGGCAAAAATAAGGGAAAATAAATAATAAAAAATGTACACCCGCTGAGTTGAAAAGCCGCATTGGACAACTCAGGCAAAAATGGGTATCCCGGTGGATCGAAAACCTGAAAAGGCGATCCACGCAAAATAAGGGAATAAGCGAACAACTGCATTATGATTTCGTCTGTATCACTTGCAACATGATATGCTCCGAAAGGTTCAAGTTTCGTTCAGAATCAACCTTCTTCAAAAAGCAAGATGTGAAGAGACGTCAAAAGTCATACGAGTCATAGCAAAAGGAAAGCTCCTTGGAGCGTCATCAACATTGCCAACAATCTTTTGATTTCTCAATTTGTAACAATCTCCTCATTTTAGGGGATCTGTTTCCTTGACTGTATCTCGCCAATTCAGGGCACTCGAATTAATAAATTCATATTTTCAGTCATATTTTGTCTCGTACTCTTTTATTTGCAAGATGTCCGTTGTCATTAAGATATTTGATTGCATAAATACAGGTGTTACCTTTCTAAAAACGTGCTTACAGGAAATATACTTACTCTCAGGAGTGTCTAAACTCCTATGATGGAATCCAGTAAGGGATACCTCAGGGTACTTGTGCATTCTCTGTCTTTACAGGATTGCAGGTATTCAAAGCGCGACATGGGGCATGAAAGCTTCTCCCCAGCAAGCTGTCAAATCATTATCTATTCAGTCCGTCTTCCAGATTAGCACCGGAAGTGTTTTCTCCCCAGCTGAGTTGTCGAGTATCATCCTCAGCAGGATCCCTACAAAAATCTCTAAGAAGGCCTTCCAGTGATCTTTCTTCTTCCCCAGCCAAATGCCAACCAGGGAACTACCTCCCCACAGAGTTTCAGCCTCTATCCAGAAGAGCAACGCCTGAGGATCTCACAACAAAGTGAAGAAAGCTTCTATAAACCCCAGCTGGGTCCCTCATTACCAAGATAGGTCTATCAGTGATCTATTTCCCCAAGCAGAGTCATATATGTCAGGTCTATTCAGGATCTTATCCCCAACTGGGACATCCACTTCAAGCAGATCAGCCAGAGATCTCCTTAGCAACGGGATCTGAATCCCGGATCGGTATCTTTGCATAATCATGGCATTCGTATCATATTTTCCCCACAGAGCGTAGCATTCCGTCTGATACAGAGCATTACGGCAAAAGTCAAACATATTGCATAATCACAAGCCATGTGTCGAACTAAACACTTGTAAATACCGACAATCCATCAGCGATATACAGAATACTCCCCAAATTCCCCGGCAGAGAACTAAAGCATGTTCCTCAAAGATACGGACACATGCTCCCTTTGGCACTCGTCCGTGTCATCATGCCCCAGTAAACCGCCTGAAGCAAACAGAGGCACGTACAGTACAGATACTTCCTGACACCCGTCCGTGTCATATCCCCAGTAGAAAACCAAAGCGTCCCCTTTACACTCACTATACAAATACATATATATACAACTTCCTTGACACTCGTCCGTGTAACCCTCCCCAGCAAGTTAAACACTCGTCTATACACCACTCATACTTGTTACTCTTGTTTTACTCATACAGATACTCATCAGTATCTTGTATACACAACTTATATCCCCTCAGATTCGGCACTCGTTCGTGTTCTCTGTTAACCAGTTGGTACTCGTCTGTATCATCATCTCTAAACATGTGTCAAGCGTTTGTTTCTACCTGATACCCGTCCGTATCATAGTCTTAAGGATGCTCGTCCGCATCTTTAATCTATACACCGTGTCAAACACTTATGTCTTCTTGAATTTAGACACTCGTCTGTGTCTACTATTCCCCAGGAGAGTCCCCAAAAAAACTTGTTAAATTATTTTCTTTCATCTGACATTCATCCTATGTCATGATACCTTTTCGGCAGCCGTACCCTGCCAGGTGATCGTCCTTCACCTTTTTGATGATCGTCCTTCATCACCCCCAGTGGAGTCTCTATTCATTAGAACCCCTTCCTATCCGACATTCGTCCTATGTCGTGATATTTTCAGCAGCCGTCCCCTGCTAGGTGATCGTCCTTCACCTCCCGATGATCGTCCTTCATCATTTTATCCGATGGTCGTCCCCATTGTTGACCTTGTTATCTGACATTCGTCCTATGTCATGATAAATCCTGAGAGCAGTCGTACCCTGCTAGTTGTTCTTCCTTCACCTTTTGATGATTGTCCTTCATCATGCCTATCTGATGGTCGTCCCCATCGTCGACTCTTTTTATCCGACATTCGTCCTATGTCGTGATACTTTCGGCAGCCGTACCCTGCCAGGTATTCGTCCTTCACCTTAGATGACCGTCCCTCATCTTGTCCCCAACAGAGCAGTCGTCCCCTGCTAGGTGATCGTCCTTCACCTTTGATGACCGTACCTCATCATTTATTTCATTTACCTATAATCTCCAGAGAGTCCTATAGCTTTACTTGATGGTCGTCCCCATCACAATCTCTCATATCCCCAGCTTGTCGGCCGTCCCCGTCATGGCTTTATTTCCTGCATTTTCCCCAGCATGTCGGTCATCCCCGTCATTGCTTCTCCCCAGCAGTCGTCCTCTGCTCGACGGTCGTCCTCCGTCGCCCGCACTTTATAATTATACTTTATTTTCTTTTACAATCTATATCCCTTTTCTTCTTCATTCTGTGAGTGCAAATTTTGGACTGTCTTTGGTATTCAACCACAAGTTATCTTGTTTGCCTGTTAAGCCGTTGCTTACATCCTGCACAGCTAACTCATGTTTGAATAGGGGCAGCTGTAAACACCCTAAATTTTCCCTCACCCATTCTCACCATGGCTTGTGATCTTCTCATATGCATAAGTTCAACCATAGCATCTCATACCACACTTTTGATTGCTTCTAAGTCATCTGCACCTAGGGTTTGTGATCTGAGCCATCCCTGAGCCATTTGAGCCACTCCAAAGGTCTTCAATCACTTCAAAGGGGTCCATGTATGTTCAAGCATCATATTATATCCTCACAAAGTCAAGGAAGTCAAAGAATCACAAGAACTGAGAAAGGCATGGAAGCAGAGCCAGGTTTAACTGCACAAATGACCTAGAATTAGGGTTTTGGTTTCAGAGGCCATAACTCCAAATTTTTTGGTCATTCTTATTTCTATTGGTCTCTATATGTTATAAGGATCATGCATATCAATTTTCATGGAGAAATTCCATGGGGAAGGCATCTGATCAAGAGATGACTTCTTGAGCAAGTCAGTGCAAAATCAGGGCATCTGAGGCCCCCAATGACCCAACCAAAGGGTGTTCTTCATCATTTTGAATGTGTATGATCTTTATTTGATCATAGAAGATGTTAGAAGTTCACAAAATTGAAGAATTTCAAGCCATTTGCAAAGTTGCCATTTTGGGAAAGTGACTTGTAATGGAAACTTTCCATTTTGGGAAAGTTTTTACCCCCTTTCTTTTTGGTTCAAAAATGCTTCAAATGAGAAAACTTTGGTCATGAAAGTTGTATAATGGATCATTCACTTTTCAAAAAGTACAAGAACTCATTCTAATTAATTTTGGATCAAAAGTTATGGCTTGTCAAAGTTGGGAAAAATCACATACTTTCAAGTTTTGCACCAAAGAGGCAAAGTTGCAAAACCTCTTGCCAAGACAAAATGTGACTTCAAAGTGACTTCTAACCTTTGCACAAACACAATGCATGACCCAAAAATCAGAATGCACCAAAGATTTGTCCATTTTCATGACTTATGCTTCAAGTAATCACAAAGGGGCCAAAGTTGTACCAACTTGCAAAACCTCATGTAACCATGCCTCTACTTGTTACAGCTTACAAAATCTGATCCACAAGAACTCCATGATCTCAGCTGAGCCAAACCATGCCCCTATCACAGCCTCCCACTTGCCCATACCTCAAGTACACCTAACATGGACTTTATGCAAAATGGCCCATACCAATCAGCATAGGCCACACCAACTCCACAGACCTATCACAGTGTGATAAGGGGACAAAAAGCAACTAAAAGCAACACACACACAAGCCTGAAACATCTCACAAGCCATAGTTTCAAGATTTCACCTCTTATGCACTTTCCTTCGAAACTCATCACACAAGACACAAACATCAAAACAAACTTCATAGAATCACTCAACATGTTCCTCTGATCATTTCCCAACCCTCATTTGTCCCTGAAACCACCTCAAGCAGAAACACGATTCTCACCCCTCACTGAACAGAACTTCATCAAAATCTTAAACCAGCCACTTTAAACTCCAACCAAGCTTCAAAGCTTCATCAAGAGGATCATTGGAGCCATTTTGAAGCAAAGAAGCAGGCAGAAAGCTCCTGGATTGAAAGCTCCATTTTAGGTGAGCTCAAGAACTTTTTTCCAGAAATTTGTTTTTAAGTTCCTAAATGAATCTATGTGATGTGCTGATCATGCTGATATGTTTAGTTTTGCAAATGGTTAAGTATTGAGTATGTATGAAGCTTCTGAAAATTTTTGACCTAAAAACATTTTGATTCGATTCAGCTTTGATACGAAAAATAAATGTGTTTTGATTGATGATTCTTGTTGTATGATGTATGGGGTTGGATTCTGGGCAGAGAAATTGAGTTTTAGTGGCCTAGGGAAGAAGTTAGCAATTTTCAGGGAGGGGTGTGGCCGGAGAAGATGACCGGAGGTCATTTCCGGCCACCTGAAAGTCATTAAGTCATTAATCACGTTTAGGGCAAAGTTTGAATGTGGACCGTAGATGTAGTTGACCTGGGTTGACTCCCGCGCATATGAATGGCCTGGATCTCTCATTAAAACCCTAATCCTAATTAATTAGATTAATTAATTCAGTTTAAATTAATTTGGTCAGTTTGAATTGTGTCCATTGGATCTGGCGCGCAGTCAAACCTCCCTTCCCCATAATGAATCTCAGCTCTCCATTGCGCATACTTTCCATTTAATTAATTTTTTATTGCATTTTCTTTATTTTATTTTGTACGAATTATTTAAAATAGCAAAACATCTTTAAAAATTCTGAAAATTTTTATCAAGTCTTTTATTAATTTTCAGAACCTAAAAATATTTTTATTTTTATTTTTTGCATTAAAAATCATTTTTAAATCATTTAAATGTTTAGTTTTAATTGGTTAATGAAAATTAATTAATTAAAAATGCATTTAGGTATTTAAAAATCACCAAAAAATTCACATTGCATTTAGAAACATTTAGAAACATTATCCAACTCTCAAAGCAAATTTCTTTTTTGTTCTTGATGCCTTTTGATCATTTTCATTGGAATTAAATTCATTTTAAGGCAATATTTTGGTTCAAACTTTGAAAAATTCATTCTGCCTAACCCTTGAGAGTTTGATGATGGTTCTTCTTGCATTGCATCCTTCATGGCATGTAGTTTATAGGATAAATTTGGTTTGATTTGATCTTCCATTTTCAATTTGTTTTGCATTTTTCATGATGAGGTGCCTTAAAACCCTAGCCAACTTGAGAAATTCATAACTTTCACTAGGTTAAGAGTTAGATCCCCTCCTTTGGGCAGTGAACTTGTATAGGTTTAGGGTATCTTTGATTGCATTTTCAATTTTTTTATCATGTCATATGCTTCTGATTTTGAATTTTGCTTTGCATGTTGTATGTAACCCTAATTTATGCTTTCCTTTGCATCCATCTTTCATTTGCTTGCATCCAATGACCTGCCATGACATTTTGTGCATCCACATGATTCATAATACATCTTAGGACATATTAGAATCATGATTGATCATTGCATCATTCCCTTGCCATGTTATATGTTCATTTCATTTCATAAACATTCATGAATCCTTATGGTTCAAAGCATGCCTCATTTGCATCCTTATGCTTGTTTGATCACTCTCATCTCTTGTCATGTGTTTGCATCATCTCTTAGCATCATTAAAATCATGTTTATGCTTCTGGTTTTGGTTTTCACCATGGCATTTCATCTCATTTGCATTGCACTTCATTTCTTTTGCTAACTTTTCAGGTGGTAAGTTGTTTTGAGAAGTGAATTTGCCTTCACTTCTCACAATCTATCTTCATCTCTCTTATGCATTCATTTCTGAATTTTACCTTTGTATTAGAGTGAGCTTGCTCATTCATGTTCTTTCCTACTTTCTTTCTTCAAGCAACTTGTCTTCTTAAGTGAAGCAAGTTGTCTTGCTTCTCTCTACTTCTTGCTCATTTCACCTGCTTTCTTCCTGGTGGCTTTTCTCTTGAAGATCTCTTGCAAGCTTCATAATACCTAGGAGCAACCAAGCATGATAACAATTAGGGTTTGATTAGTCCCCCATTTAGCTTTTTCCTTTGTGTCATCATTGAGTCTTCTCTTCTCACTTCATAATCAAGGACTAAACCCTAAAGGTTTTAAGGCTTTGTGATTAAGCTTATGCCTGCATCCTTCTATTAGGATGGGGTGTATAACTTTAATCCCAAGTGTTAAACCCTTAATGTGTTTAAATCCTTTAATTAATCCATCTAATAATCATCAAGACATCAAACTTGTAACTTGGGCCTTGCATTAGGGTTCTAATTCTTCCTTAATTGGTTAAGAAGGACTAACCCTAGTGTTAATGGACAAGTCCCCCTCAAGTTGTCTTACAACCATAAAAATCACTTCTTCATCTTATCATTAATTAAAATCCATCTAATAAAGGCTTTGTTTTGTCATGAGGTTAATCCCTAATCATGGATTAAGTTGAGGAGTCTTTCTTAGCTTAAATGTTCTCATCTATTATCCTTCTATTAGGATGGTGTAATGGGTCCATTAAATCCCTGATTATGGCTTAAACTCATTACTTAACACTAAACAAAAACAACAAAAACATCTAAATAATCACAAGTAGGTTAATGATCTTAATCCTACATCATGGTGTTTAAGTGTGAGGTGCTTACTTCACACTTAAGGTATTCTCATTACCCCTAATCAGAGGGAGGATGTGATGAGTTTACTAACCCTTTGGTTTAGGCTTAAGCTCATTTTCCTATGACAAACTTTCAAAAGAAATAAAAGACTGAAAACTCAAAAACAAACAATAATCGTCTCCTACGGGATTCTTTTCTCATCTCATTCACTCACAAACGAGAACTTGCTTCTTCCGTCTAATGCAAGACAGTTTGCACCTCAGCCAGACAGGTCATACACTTGAGCATAGACAAGTAAGCAGTTCACACGTCAATTTATCTTTAAGTCTCTTTGAGTCGAACTACGGTGTTCTGACTTCCTCATTGCACGAGAGGATACGTAGGCATAACTTAATTGTTATCGAACAAAAGTCTCTGTATATTCCCCCTCTTTCCAGCATCATTCTTTTAGCCTCATAGTTTTGAGCAGCTTTACTCTTGTTCTTACACTGGCACTCCTCTTGTACACTTCACATCTCTTTTACACTGACACTTGCATTCTTTTCCAGCTTTGATACACAGATTGCACTGACACTACCCCTTTAAAACACAAATCTTTTAAGCGTGGATCTCGTCGAGTACGGCGGACAATCTGGGTGCTAATACCTTCCCAGGTTGTAACCAACCCCCTTTCTCAGTCTCTCTGGTTCGCAACCGTCTTATCCATCTTTCCTTAGGTTTATGCAGCATTACCTTTCCTTCGGGATAAAAATGCCTAGCTGGCGACTCTTTTCTTTCTGAGTTCACCCTTGTGTGTTCTCACCTCTTTTCGCCGACCGTTCGCGTCTGTACCCCTCTTGACCTGGTGTCATTTTGGTGGGAGCGACAATGACCTAAACCTAATCTTCTTCATCTACTTCAGTAAACGACGAACACTCTCCCCTCTCAATATCTCTACCACGATGACTTCAGAATCTACTCCACATTATCATCTCCTCCGCCGCGGTTAATGTAACGACCGTATTTAATTAATTAATTTAATTAAATATTATTTCATATTTTCTCGATTAATTGTTGTTGTGTTGTTTTGTCGTTTGTGTCGTTAAGCTATTTAAGTGGGTATAAAGTTGATAGTTAAGTTGTGTTTGGCTTGTTTAAATTAATTAAGTCGAATAATAAAATAATTATTAATAATATAATATTAATTTGGGCTTAGTTTTAGTGTGAGAGCAATAAAGTTGGGGGATTTATTTTAGGCCCATTAGTAATTAAGCTGATTAGGTATAGTTTAGTAAAATTAGACTAAAAACCTAATTAGAGAAAATCAGAATTTTGTAAGTAGAGAGAACAATTCTTAGAGGAAGATCAAGAAGAGGCTAGGTTGAGGATTTTCGCGAATATTTGTTGCTGTGAATTCGAGCTCCCTTCAATCCAAAGTAAGGGTGGGGTTCGAATTCCATAACCGAGAACATATAATTTGTTTGTAGGTTGGGTTTTCATATGATTAGTTGCTGCGTTTTCGTATGAATCTGACATGTATGATATGTTGTTCTTGTTGTATTGCTAATGTGCGAGTTATTCTGTTTTTGTAATCGTTGTTGTATCTGTGTTGTATTTGCTAGACTAGTTGTTGCAGAAAATTTGTGTAGAGAGGGAGATTAGGGTTCGTAAAATCAGTTGTAGAAATTAGTAGATGAATAGATATAGGAGATTTGAAGCCTAAAATCAATGTAGAAACCCCATTAGGCTTGAATTGAGTGATGAAATTGTGTTATTCGTAGAAGAAGTAGGAATGGTATGCATTCTGGTGTTTTACGTAACAGATCTGGCATTACGCGTAACAGGAAGGGCATTACGCGTAACACAGCCCAGTTACGCAGGCATAACGCATAATAGATAAGGCATTACGCATAAGAGGTTGCATGGAAACAAGTCATTACGCGTATGGAGTAGCCATTACTCGTATGAGCAGAGTGGTGTGCAGAAAATGCAATTTTTTGGGATTCGTCCTGTTTTCGCATTCGATTCGAGTTTAGTTGGACTTAGACTTTAAGTAGAATTAAATAAAGTTGATTAAAGTAGATATGAGGATTAAAAATAATTAATTTAGGAATCTAATTGATTAAGCCATATTTAGTCGTTTTCCATGTCGAAGTTGTATTAAGTTGTTATAAGTTTTCTTGTCCTAATCTTGGGGAAAAATATTAAGTTGAAGGTCGATTGACTAATGTTGATTCACGTTGTTGAGTTTTTAAGTCGTTGATTATGTTGTTGTTCTTGTTGTATACCATTCATAGTTGCATACATTTTCATATTTTCAAGTTGGAGCGAATGCTCGATTCAAGTTGGTTTGGATTGGAAAATAAGTTGTTGATGCCTCGATAAAATGGAAAGATTTCAAGTTGGGAATTTACTCCAAATGGTACCACATGCATATATAAGTTGAGTCGCATTTTATCTATGTTGTTATTGTTGATCGGTTGCAAGTTGTACGTTGATGTTGCTTGTTGTGTGAAGTGGGTGATTGTATGATTTCTCACTTACATATTGATTATCATACTCATGTTTATGTTATTCGATATCTCACCCCTTATGTTTGAATGCTGCCCTCTGCTGGTAACGTGCAGGTAACCAAGATTCAAGTACCTAGTCGTCTCAAGTTTGTGTTTGTCGCTCTGATACGTAACACTTCGGGGGGGATGAACACATGTTTTGTTTTTGTGGATTGTTATCTAGTTTATGGACTCGTCCCAATTGTTTTATGTTGAAAACCATGTTGAAGTATTTGATGTTGAATATACTTGAAGTTGTTTTATTATTTGTTTCAAGTGTGGGAAAGTTGGACATAAGAGTAATATGTGTACTGCTGAGGTGGATTGTTTTTTCAGATCTGATTGCACGCATAAGAGATGATTTGTTTCAACTGTGGTGAAGAAGGGCATATTGGTAGCCAGTGCTAGAAGCCAAAGAAAGCAAATTCTGGTGGAAAAGTGTTCGCTCTAGCTGGAACTCAGACAACTAATGAGGACAAGCTCGTCAAAGGTACATATTTCATTAATAATATTCCTTTAATTACTATTATTGATACGGGTGCTACCCATTGTTTTACTTTTGTTGAATGTGTTAAGAGGTTGGGTCTTGAGTTGTCTGCTATGAAAGGAGAAATGGTCGTAGAGATTTCGGCTAAGGGATCGGTGACTACTTCTCTAGTGTGTTTGAGTTGCCCGTTGTCTATCTTTGAAAGAGACTTTTATGTTGATTTGTTATGTTTACCGTTGACTGGGATGGATGTAATTCTAGGTATGAATTGGTTAGAGTATAACTATGTTCATATTAATTGTTTTCGTAAGTCAGTGAGATTTTCTACTCCAGAAGAGGAAAGGGTTGGGTTGTTGTCGTTTAGAGAGTTGCAGAAGTTGATGAAAGAAGATGCCCATATGTTTTCGTTTATGGTGTCGTTATCTTTAGAGAGTAAAGCTAATATTGAAGAGTTGCAAGTAGTGAATGAATTTCCCGAGGTTTTCCCTGATGAAATTATTGATGTACCGCCAGAAAGATAAGTTGGGCTTGCGATTGATTTTGTACCTGGTACTATACTTGTTTCTATGGCAACATATAGGATGTCTTCCTCTGAGTTAGCTGAATTAAAGAAGCAGTTGGAAGAGTTTCTTGAGAAGAGGTTCATTGAAGGATTTTCTAAGTTGGCACTTCCATTGACTCGGTTGACTTGAAATAATAAAGCTTTTGTGTGGGATGTCCAATGTGAAGAGAGCTTTGCAGAGTTGAAGAAAAGATTGACGTCGGCTTCGGTTTTGACGTTATCGAATTTGAAGGAACTGTTTGTTGTGTATTGTGATGCTTCATTGATGGGTTTAGGAGGTATTCTTATACAGAATGGTAAGGTGATTGCTTATGCGTCGAGACAGCTGAGGGTTCATGAAAAGAACTATCCTACACATGATTTGGAACTTGCTGCTTTTGTCTTTGTATTGAAGATTTGGAGGCATTGTCTTTATGGTTCTAGATTTGAAGTTTTTAGTGACCATAAGAGTTTAAAGTATCTATTTGATCAGAAAGATTTTAATATGAGGCAACGAAGATGGTTAGAACTGTTGACGGACTATGATTTTGGTTTAAATTATCATCCAGGAAAAGCTAATGTTGTAGTAGATGCTTTGAGACGAAAGACGTTGCATATGTCAGCAATGATGGTTAAGGAGTTAGAGTTGATTAAGAAGTTCCGAGATATGAGTTTGGTTTGCAAAGTGACATCGGAGAGTGTTATGTTGGGTATGCTGAAAATTAATAATGATTTTATGGACAATAATAGAGAAGCTCAGAAATTGGATGTGAAACTAGTGGATATCATAGTTGATTGTGGTGAATCAGAGAAGATTGGTTTTAAGATGGATGCGCATGGTGTTTTGAGATTTCATGATAGGATTTGTATACCTGATAATGCTGAAATGAAAAGGATGATTCTTGAGGAAAGTCATAGAAGTAATTTTTGTATTCATCCAGGAGCGACTAAGATGTAACAGGATTTGAAGAAGTTTTTTTGGTAGCCTTGGATGAAGAATGATGTTGCACGTTTTGTGTACGCCTGTTTGATTTGTCAGAAGTCGAAAGTTGAACATCAGAAGCCTACTGGTCTGATGCAACCATTGGAAATTCCCGAATGGAAATGGGATAGCATTTCTATGGGCTTTGTAACAGGATTGTCTAATACTTCAAGAGGATATGATTTGATTTGGGTGATTGTTGATAGGCTTACGAAGTCGACTCATTTTATTCCTATTAACATCATTTTTCCAGTATCTAAGTTGGCAGAGATTTATGTCAGAGTAATTGGGAAGTTGCATGGTGTTCCTTTGTGTATTATTTTGGATCGAGATCTGAGGTTTACTTCCGAGTTTTGGAAGAGTTTGCAAGAATCATTGGGTTCTAAGTTGAGGTTGAGTTCAGTGTATCATCCTCAGACATATGGTCAAACTGAGAGGATGATTCAGTCGTTGGAGGATTTGTGAGAGCTTATGTACTTGAGCAGGGAGGTTCGTGGGATACTTATCTTCCACTGATCAAGTTCACGTATAATAACAGTTACCATTCTAGTATCAGAATGGCACCTTTTGAGGCGTTGTATGATTGGAGATGTAGGACTCTATTATGTTGGTATGAATCTGGTGAGAGCGTGGTGTTGGGACCAGAGATAGTTCGAGAGACTACCGAGAAGGTGAAGTTGATTCGAGAGAAGATGAAAGCTTCTCAAAGTCGACATCAAAGTTATCATGATAAGCGAAGGAAAGATTTAGAATTCCAAGCTGGTGATCACGTATTGTTAAGAGTTACGCCTATGACCGGTGTTGGGAGAGCGTTGAAATCTAAGAAGCTTACTCCTTGTTTTATTGGTCTGTATCAGATTTTGGATAGAGTTGGGAATGTTGCTTATAGAGTGGCTTTACCGCCAAATTTGTCGAATTTGCATGATGTGTTCCACGTGTCGCAACTCCGGAAGTATATTTCAGATCCTTCTCATGTGATTAATATGGATGATGTGAAAGTACGGGATAATCTCACTATGGAGACAATGCCGGTACAAATTGAGGATCGTGAGATGAAGACCTTAAGAGGCAAAGAGATTGTTTTAGTGAAAGTTGTTTGGTTGGGAGCTGCAGGAGAAAGTATAACTTGGGAGTTGGAAAGCAAGATGCAGGAGTCTTATCCTGAGTTGTTTGACCAAGTTAAGATTTTTGAGGACGAAAATGTTCTAAGTGGGGGAGAGTTGTAACGCCCATATTTAATTAATTAAATATTATTGCGTATTTTTCCCGATTAATGGTTGTTATGTGTTATTTTGTTGTTTGTGTCGTTAAGTTGTTTAAGTGGGTATCAAGTTGATAATTCAGTTGTGTTTGGGTTGTTTAAATTAATTAAGCCGAATAATAAAATAATTATTAATAATATAATATTAAGTTGGGCTTAGTTGTAGTGTGAGAGCAGCAAAGTTGGGGGTGTTATTTTAGGCCCATTAGTAATTAAGCTGATTAGTGATAATTTAGTAAAATTAGACTAAAAACCTAATTAGAGAAAATCAGAATTGTGTAAGAAGAGAGAAGGGTGGGGTTCGAAATTCCATAACTAGGAACATATAATTTGTATGTAGGTTGGGTTTTCGTATGATTCGTTGCTGCATTTTGTATGAATATGACATTTATGATATGTTGTTCTTGTTGTATTGCTGATGTGCGAGTTGTTCTATTGTTGTAATCGTTGTTGTATCTGTGTTGTATTTGTTGGACTGGTTGTTGCAAAAAATTCGTGTAAATAGGGAGATTAGGATTCGTAAAATCAGTTGTAGAAATTAGTAGATGAATAGATATAGGAGATTTGAAGCCTAAAATAAATGTAGAAACCCAATTAGGCTTGAATAGAGTGGTGAAATTATGTGATTCGTAGATGAAGTAGCTATGGTATGCATTATGGTGTTTTACGTAACATATCTGGCATTACGCGTAACAGGAAGGGCATTACACGTAACACGGCCCAGTTACGCAGGAATTACGCGTAATAGGTAAGGAATTATGCGTAAGAGGTTGCGTGGAAACAAGTAATTACACGTATGGAGTAGCCATTACGTGTATGAGCAGGATGGTGTGCAGATGTCGCTCCCCGGATTTCCATCCTGGTACAAACGCGAAAGTAGCGCGGAAAAGGTTAGAGTTGCCAACCATGCATTTTTATCCCTAAGGAACGGGAATGGTAATGCTGCAAAAACTAGAAGAAATAAGAGGAAGGACACGGGTCCTGCGAACCAAAGAGACTGAGTTCGGGAGTAGGTTACGACCTGGGAAGGTATTAGCACCCAGATCGTCCGCCGTACCCGACGGGATCCACACTTGCAAAGAAAATGTTTCAAAGGGTGAAGAACTGAAAGCTGCTGCAAAGAAAATGAACTGAACTGGATAAAAGAAATGAAAAGGGAACTGAAAAAGAAATGAAAAGGAAAAAATGTAGGTAAAATAAAGATTGTGCTCGAACGGGCCCTACCCCGCTGCCTACGTACCTCATCTGGACAATGAGGATTAGACTCGCCGTAGTTCCCCTAACTAGGGGTGGAAAAGATTGCTTGTGTCTTAAGGCTTGAACTGCCTATGTCAATGCTCAGGTGTTGCAGGCTCGGACGACGAGTGCGTTACCGTCTTGCAAAATGACAAGTAGGAGCAAGTTCGCGGACGGAGCGAAGGAGATGAGAAAAGAATTACCGAAGGAGAGACGTTTATTGTTTGTCCAGTGTTTTTTATGAGTTTTCTATGAGTGTGGCACAAGGAAGTGAACTCAAGCTCTTTTCCATGGAATGTGTACTTGCTACTACATTCCAAGATGGAATAATAGAACAAGCACACTCAAGTAAGGAGAAGATCCCCAAAACTTGATTCCAGAGATTAGGGCCTAAGCTCACTAACTCGTTGAATTTATTAAGTGTTTTTGTAATTAAAATGAAGAAGTGTGTTTTATGACTTTTCTTAATGAAGGTGGTCTCATGATCAGACTTGTGCATCATGATGAACAAGCTTGTACTATCCCAAGCTGGGAAAACAACAAGTGTTTCATGGAATAAGGCTATTGCACAGGAGACCACTTCAATCCTTATTAAGGTGCTTTTTAGGTTTTTGTTTTGAGGTGAGAAGAGAAAAGAACCAAAGATCTTAAAGGTAAAAGAACTAAAGGGGAACTAACCAATCCTAATGTCAACATGCATGGATGAACCTAGGTCAGTGAGGCTTACTATCCTAAAGAAGGAAAAGATAAGGAAGGAAGGAGGAGAATGAAGAAGGGAAAAAGATAGAAAGGATGGCCTAAGCACATCAAACACAAATAATAAAGCATCATGAAAAGAGAAAAGATAAGAATTGGAGATGTGGGAATCTCATCCACACCTCTCACTTACCAAAGCCCCTGAAATGGTTAATAGCATAAGCAAGCAAAAAAGACCAAATGAAACACCAAATGGGCATAAGATCAAGCCAAGACATCACAACCAGAATTGGAACCTCAATTACAAGTGTCAAGATCAAACACACAACACAAAAATGAGAAATGGATTAAACAGTTCAACATAAAGCATTATAGATTATCATGACAAAACAAAACAAATATGAGATAACACAAAGCATACAAAGCAAACAAACATCACACATTTCAAGACCAGAACCCTAACATGTAGAGAATGTGCCTAAGCATCACAAGAGATTAAGAATAGAAGCATACAAACTTAAACATTATCAACATGAGAAGCAAATAAGCATAAGAAGTGAGGTGAACATGTATATAAGTGAATGAACTTCATAGGCAAGCAACCACAAAATTTATCAAAGTACAAACATCAATCAAAGACCAGAGGGGTGTCCTTATCCTAAAAGGGCTCTAAACAACCTAAGGGAGTTGGCACAAGTGCCCTCCTAGCCTAAAGACTAAGCATATAACCAAAAGGGATGCAAAAGGAGAGAAGCACACAATAAAATTCAAATTAAATCAAGCATTCATCCAAAAATTCCACATACTTGCACAAAGGCTCTTCAAACATCTAATATTAACATGCCAAAAGGATAGGATCAAAATAAGAAGCTAAGTAGGTCAAATATGTGCCTAGTCATGGATTAGGGTTATGAAACTTCATACACAAGTTAAAGATAAAAAATAATCAAACAAACTTCTAAAAATCAGAAGAAAAATCACCAATAAACTACATTTCAATGTGAATCCAGAGAAAAAAGAATCAATTCAAAATTCAAATTAACGATCAAGATATAAATTCTACAAGACTACATGTATTTAAAAGGAATTAGAAACAATTAATAAAAAGAGAAATTAATTCCTACATGAAAAATGAAAATAAATGGAAAATAAAAATATAAAAAATTAAAGAAAACTCAAAATAACATTCATGAAATTTTCTGGAATTTCTAAGAACCTCTAACTATTTTAATTAATTGAAAAGCAAACTGAAATAAAATAAAATAATAGAATGAATGGAATGGGCCAGGGGTGTAAACAGCAAGGAAATCCAGTTCAAATCTAATGGGCTGAGAATGGGAGGGGGTGCGAATAGCAGCAAAAGCACAATGGGCACTCAGTCAATCAAAAACACAAAAGTACGCAAATCCAAGGGTTGTAGGAAAAAGTAATCAGATCCAAGGGTTTGTGTGTGAAGTCAGCAAGACTTGGAGGTAATCAGATCCAACATACCACATTTGAACTTATTAATTAAAACAGATCCAATGGCTACGTTTTAAAAATTAATATAAACCTGATTAATTAAAATAATAAAACAATATTAACCTAATTAATCACAATCCAACGGCCAGGATCAAAACTGGAAACACTAAAACCCTAATTAACCCTAAGATAAACCCTACCGGCCGGAGAAGCGCCGGTCACCTTCTCCGGCCAACCAAAAGTTGCAGAACCTCAAAACGCCACCAAACTCCATGATCCAACTATCAAAATGATCCTTAAACTACATAGAACTCAAATCCAACATCAAAAAGCATTAATCGATCACACACAAATCAAATCGAAGAAAATAAGTTTGGATCTAAAAACTTCAGATCCACGGTTCTTGCTTATTTCAACATCATTTTCAAAACAAAATAGATCATTAGACTCAGGAGATAACATAGATCACAAAGCACACAACAAAAATCATTTACAGATCCATGAATTTTGAAGGTACCTAAAACTTGCAACGGTCAAATTAGCTTGAGATGAGCTTCCAAAAGATGCAGATCTTTTCCTTTAGACTCGTCCTTGCAAAATAAATGCAAGAGAGGTCTTGAATCTCTCTAGATCTAAGAACCCAAGCACAACTGCACCAAACTTGCAAGGTGTATGATCCTTAGTTTCAGCTTCAAATGATGGTGAATTCTTACTCCTTACACCTCAAGGACCATGAATATGTGATTAGTTTTTGGATTGAGTGTGTGTATGAAGCAATTTGAAAGAAAATGCAGTGAGAGCAAAAACTTGGAGGAGAGAAAATGGTGAGGATCTGAGGTGAAATGAAACCCTAGCAATCTTATATAGTGTGCCAATGATTCATGCTGAAAGTTTGAAAAGAAATGCACGTGAGGTGAGTGTGGATGAAATGAAATTGCAATTGTGAATGAAGTGTGTGATCTCATGCCTGGCTCGTGCATTTCTAATTCTCTTTGCACATGCTGATTCTCTTTGCATAACTTGTTCAACAATGCTTTGATCCTGACCCTTGGATGACTTGATCATGATATTTCCATGCTTTTGCATTTTTGCACTTCATGAAATTACATGCATACCATGCACGAATTCTTTGAAATTTCTTGATCCAAACCTTCTTCATGCCATGCATTGTGATGTAGTGACCTAATTTTGTCCATAGAACAACTTAAAAACAAGATTCATGAGTTTTTGCACCTTGGTAGAAAATTGCATTTTAAGTAAAACCCTAAAAATAAGTGAACTTCCAATGGCCATAACTTTTGATTCATGAGGGCTATGAAAATGCACTTGTACTTTCTGAAAATGGGAGAACATACCCTATAACTTTCATGTTTATTGGAAATCCATTTGAGATTGTCACACCCCAAATTTTACCCCTAACTGCTCGCATCATACATTCATCGCATTTAGCAGGGATTTTTCCCGATTTATTTTTCTGTTGCTTTCTTCTCATTTTCTAGCTTCCATTTTAATTTAACTTATTTATGACTTTTTAATTCATTTTCGTATTTTTTTTTAATTTTTAATTTCCATTTTCGTTTCTATTTGTAAGTTCCTATGTTAAGATTTTATTTTAATTTCTATTTCTAACCTTTAGCTCAATTTTCAATTTTTCTAAATTTATTTGTTATTTCTTTTCATTTTCAAGTTCGCATTTTTAAAATTAATTTTTATTTCATTTTCAAGTTTTATTTTTGACTTTATTTTCTATTCTTCAATTTTTAAATTTTATTTCATTTCCAAGTTGTAGTTTCTAAATCTAATGTCAATTTCAATTCATTTTTATTTTCTAAAATCCAAACTTATTTCTCAAATTCTAAAGTTAATTTTTAATTTCAATTATTTAAGTTTCTAAGTTATTTCAATTTTAAGTTTAATTCCTTTCTTATTCACTTCTAATTCAAATTTTAATTTTTAACCATTTAGTCCATTTTAATTCATATCCACATTTTTATTTTTTAAATTCCAATTTATTTCTCAAGTTCTAAATTAATTTTAATTCCAAATTATTTATTTAAGTTTATGAGTTATTTTCAATTTTAAATTTAATTCTTTTTTTTACTATTCATTTCTAATTTAAGTATTATATTTAGATTCTAATTTAAAACTCTCATTTCCAATATTAAGTGCCAAGTATAAATCATAACCTTAGTGTAAATAATCAATTTTTATTCCATATCTATTGTTTTGTTACAATTACATAGAGAAAAAAGAAAGAAAAGTGTACAAAAATTCAGCACAAAAATACAAATTTCAACAGCACAAAGCAGTCCCAAAAATTCAGCATGCAGCCACCAACAACCTGCATTTTCCTGCTCCACTTCCTCCACAAAAACTCAGATTTTGTCCCCTTGCCTCCAACCCTTCACCTACAAGTAACCAGTACAGAATTTCAAATTAAAATATAGATGAACCAAGCCATATAATACCACTGTTACATTCACAAAACTACACTACAAACAACACAACTACACACAAAAATCCAGCACAACTACACATCAGTTCAGCATCCAACAACACTACAAACTCAGCCACTAAGCACACCAAACTCAGCACAAAAACTACACACAAAACAGTTACAAAACAACCCCATAATACACTACATAACAGCCATAAACCAACACAATTTCAGCCAAAAACAGCCTACAAATCAGCACCCAAACAGTCTCAAAATAACCACAAAAACAGTCCAAAAACCAAAAATCCAGCAACTTAAGTCTCAAAAAAAAGAAGAGGAGGAGAAAAGAGAGAGCAGCACAGAACAACAAATTCAGCATCAAAAGAGGAATAGGAGCTTACCGTTGTGGACTCGGCACCCCGATAACGTTCGGGTCGGTAACATCTTTTCCTCCTTCACCCTTTTTTAGTTTCATTTCAAGTCTATGTCTGCATACACAAAATAAGAGTCATGTTAAAACTTCAAAAAATATGTACTTAAAATCATTTTTTTTCCAAATCACAGCATTAAAAAAAAAACAATCACCCTCACTGTTACATCAAACTTCAAACCCAAAAAAAACTACCCTTAAACCATCCAGTACCACCGCTCGCCACAATCTTCACGAAATCCTCCTCATAACCAAACAAACCTCAATTCCCTCCTTCATACCTTCATACAAATACAAACCATGAACCATATTCATAGCCATAAAACCCAACTCAAACCAAAACACAACACGTTCACAAACCGCCGCCACGGACCCCTACTCCATCATTCCCAACCTGCAACAAAAACAACAGACCCATCTTCCTTTACCTTCAACTCGAAACCCCTCAGTCAAACATAAACTACCCTCTCTTCAATCCTTTAAACCACACACAAACCGAAACCGTTGAGTTACCAACACAGCCGCGAATTCCCCGCATCCAAACCTCAGCCATCGGCCACCACCAAACCTGTCAAAATCAAAATCCAAAAATACAGAATAATATTCAAATCCTTCACTATACATTTTCCAAATAACACAGAAATTAAAAAAAAGAGGGCTTTTGAAATGAAGAAAAATGAAACCATTACCGCACGAAACCCTTCACCGATAACCCACGAATACTCACTTCCTTAATCCATTTCCAACCAACCACCAAACCTGAAACCTTTCATTCAACCTCGAATCCGCAAACAACACCAAACCATCACCAACCAACCACCAAACCTGAAACCTTTCATTCAACCTCGAATCCGCAAACAACACCAAACCATCACCAACCAACCACCAAACCTGAAACCTTTCATTCAACCTCGAATCCGAAACACAACCCTTCGCCTACACCAACCTTGAACCGCCAACGAACGAATCCACAAGAAAACCAACACAAAAAACCAGAGAGTGAGAGATTTGAGAAACAAGCAAAATCGAAAACAAAGCATGAGTGAGGACGAATCAAATCTGAAACGTTGAGCACAACCGAGTTCTGAGAGAACCGACAGAAAGAGTAAGGTCCACCGAGAGAAAGAACGAAATCGTCCCTGAGTCAATTTGGGAGAGAGCTTCGCGAACTAAGTTGGAGAGAGCCGCGTTTTGAAACCGTGAAATCTGAACCAAAACCACCTCCGACCCTTTTCTTATCACAGTCAAAACCGCTTGAAAATCTAAGCTGAATTCCGAAACAGAACCTTTTCCTCTTCTCCGGATCACCGCGAACCACAAATAAACCTCCGTGAAACCCTCTTCAACCTTTGTCATCACCCTGTTTTCCATCAACCACCCTCCGCACTATCACTGCCATCCATCAAACACTCTGAAACCAAACCGAACGACACAAAAAAATTCCCAAATCAGAATAACCGAGAACCGCCGGCCAGCCCTCATTCATCTTCCGAAACCGCGAAACGCAATGAATCTGAATCGCAGTGAACAGAGCCGTTCACATCCACCCTTCGCCGCCGAAAACCCATCGTCGGCCACCACACCTCAACTGAACCACCAATCCGCAAACCACAACCAAAGCCATCACAGAATCCGAAAACCGCAACCCTCATCTCATAAACCTCATCTTCATTACCACGCTCCAAACCTGCAACAAACCAATCAAAACCAGAATCATCAGCTTCAACCCCTTCACCGTCACTTCTTACTTCAACCCTTAATACACCATAGAAATCCAAAATCGCCGCCAATCATGAACCGAAACCGTTCCTGATCTGAACCGCGTGAGAAATCCGAGTGGAAACACCACGCGCAGAGTGACAGAGGCGATTGAGACAGAGAGTTTGGACTGAGAGCGAATCCGTGAGTGATTGAGAGGCGAGAAACAGAGAATCCGAGATTAAGAGAGAATCTGAGCCGAAACGATGCACTGTGAGAAATCACAACATAAATCCGCCACCGTCTTGAGTTGCTTTCACCGATTTCATGCGTGATGAGATGAAGGTGAACGTGTGTTTGCTTTTCATTCCCTGTTTTCGTTAAACCACCCTTTTAGGAAGTACTGAGTTTTGTTTTAATAGATTTTTTGTTCTTATGATTGTGTGGGTTTTGTGAGTTTTGTTCTGTCTTTGTGGTACTGGGCTCTAAGCCCATGAACAATTTAATTTTCTAAATAAACATCCTGTTTCCAGCAAAGAAAAAATAAGAAAAGAAAAAAAGAAGGTTGGATGTTGGCGTGTATTTTGGGCTCAGCCCATCCTATTTGCTATACACACGGAAAATAGCACTCCTCCCGTTTGGCTTTTGATTGTCACTTTTATTTTTGTATTATTTGTTCATAGATTCCCTTTTACATATAATTTTGGTATTCTTTTTTTAAAGAAATTTTAGACCCATTATTTGTTTTCTCTACGTATTAAAAACCTTAAAAAATATATGTTTAGTTTATAATTTTATTTATCTTATGACGTTTGATTTTGACTATAGATATGTTACTAGTTATCCCTTTTGTGGGGCCGATGATATGACAAAGGTCACGATAAATCGCTTCCGATTAATCGTGACCCGTATGAGGCCATGCATTTACTTTTTCTATTACATTCATTTATTTTTTATTCCATTTAATTCATTTATTCATTCTATTTAATTTATTTAATTTATTTTTTCTATTTCAATTTATTTCATTTTATTATTATCATTTATTTCTCGCGTCTTTACACCATACTAACTTCATTTCAAAATAATAATCCTTGGTCCAACGCCAAGTGAACTTCACTTCACATACACTCACACATGTAAATCGGTCGTTCACGATCGCCATCTGCACAGTCCTTACACCTTCACAGCTTTCTAACTTAAATAAATTGATGCACTACGCTTGTTTTTCACCCCCGCATTCTCGATCCATATATCGAGCCATAGCCAGTTACTAAGCCTTTGTCTTTGCTTTTCCTGTTTATTTTATCCAATTTATTTTTGCAAGTAGCAGCCTTTGCCTAGTCTTAGGAGCTTGCACCTTTATTTATTTCTGTTTATGATTTTCAATCCAAAAGGGAAAGACTCCTGCAGTTGACTCAATGTCATAGGAAGTTTAGCCATCCCTAGTTACCATTTTGACCTTAGCAATTAGGTCCATCTCTTTTCCTTTGACATTAGCAATTAGGTCCCTCATCCTTAGGTCCTTAGCCATTAGGTCCTTAGCGTTTTACTTTACAACTTTTTGTGACTTTGTTAAGTCACGTGAGTGTTTGCCATAACACTTACCTTCCCCTGCGAACCTTGAGCGTAACCAAGTGTTCGTTAATCCTTAGGAGAACTACGAGTGCTCTGATTCTATACCCGATACGTAGGCATCGATGCGATGTTGTGCGAGCACCATTAGAAATAAAACCTTAGGTTCCCATAATTTTAACAAGCAATAAACAACAATAATGCAAATATTAACAAGAGGTTCCCGTAGGATACTGCGGATGCTTAGGATGCTAATACCTTCCCTAAGTATAATCAACCCCCGAACCTAGTTTCTCCTCATTTAGGGTTTTTACGATCTTTTTCCCTTTTCCCTTTGGATTAAATTAAAGTCGGTGGTGAACATTTAAATGTTTTGCGATTCAAGCTCACTTAATAGCTTGGTATCCGATTCTCACCGCGACAGAGATCATTTTCATCATGAAAGAGGCCTTTGAAAATTAGGGCAAAAGTTGCCAAAAATGGAAAGTTCTAAAACAAGCCATATGCCAAAAATGGAAAGTTCTTCAAAACTCCTTGATTCTTGATCTTTGACTTTGCCAAACCTCTTCTAAGGTCTTAAGGACATCCCTTGACTTGAAAAATGAGATTGGCCCCCTTGAATTCTCACAGTTGACTTTTAAATTGCACAGTTGACTAATTTCTTCTTATGCAAGCAACTGATGAAATAACTGCCTTCCACAAGGAATTTTCTCACCAAACTTCATCCATAGGAACCTCTTATCATATGAAGGACTTTGCCCACATGAAATGGCCAAATTCACAAATAATTCCTACTTGAAAGTGAAACCCTAATTTGGGAACCATTGTGTAGGAGCTTGCCCTAGCTTGGATTCTCTGATGATCTCCCAACCTTCTGGGCTCTTGTAAAGGATCTTGAACTTGTGAATGTCATGTAGACTCTTCATGGAACTTAGACAAGTCTACTTGGCCTCTTGCTATAGCTTGTAATTCCTTAAATCCCCCAATAGTTGATCATATGCCTAATGCTAAACATGATAATGTTATGCTTCATTTTTCCATGCAAAGATGCCAAAGACATGATATGCTCATGATGATCATGATATGATGATGATGCTCAAAAAAGAAGAGGGCAAATTTGGGGTGTTACAGCAGAAAATGCAGTTTTTGACGATTCGTCCTGTTTTCGCATTCGTTTCGAGTTAGTAGAATTAAAATAAGTTGATTAAAGTAGAATTAAAATAAGTTGATTAAAGTCGAAGTTGTATTAAGTTGTTATAAGTTGTGTTGTCCTGATCTTGGGGGAAGATTATTAAGTTGCAGGTCGATTGACCAATGTTAATTCACGTTGTTGAGTTGTTAAGTTGTTTATTATGTGGTTGTTGTTGTATGCCATTCATAGTTGCATACATTTTCATATTTTCAAGTTGGAGCGAATGCTTGATTCAAGTTGGCCTGGATTGGCACATAAGTTGTTGATGCCTCATTAAACTGGCAAGATTTCAAGTTGGGAGTTTACTCCAAATGGTACCACATGCATATATAAGTTGAGTCGCATCTGAGTCACATTTTATCTATGTTGCTATTGTTGATCGGTTGCAAGTTGTACGTTGATGTTGCTTATTGTGTGAAGTGGGTGATTGTATGATTTCTCGCTTACATATTGATTATCATACTCTTGTTTATGTTATTCGATATCTCACCCCTTTTGTTTGAATGTTTCCCTCTGTTGGTAACGTGCAGGTAACCAAAATTCGAGTACCTAGTCGTCTCAAGTTGGTGTTTGTCGCTCGGATGCGTAGCACTTCGGGGGGATGAACACATGTTTTGTTTTGGGGGATTGTTATCTAGTCTATGGACTCGTCCGAGTTGTTTATGTTGAAAACCATGTTGAAGTATTTAATGTTGAATATACTTGAAGTTGTTTTAAAATTTGCAAATTTTAAGAGTTTATGGACTCGTTATTTGATTTTAAAGTTGAAATGTGATATCCCATGTTTTGGTGAATTTTTATATAACTCTGATTTAAATTATAAAGTCAGGTAGAATGGTGTGTTACAGTTAACATTATCACCTCAACTGTTTAACATCATCATCACCGAGCCTCAACTTAGGTCGTCTCTCGTGTTCGCTTCTCCGTCGCGATTCTCCGATGCATCATCTTCTTCATCTCGATTTCTTGTTGTTCTTGCGATTGCGGTTGAAACACGAATCACGTAGTTGATGCATATTGATCGGAATGTTGCAGGTTGTTGTTGATGAAGCTGAGTTGAGGAAGATATCGAATGCGGTGATGGAGATCGAGGATGTTTAAATTTGAAGAGATTAAAATAGTTTGTTACAGGTTGTTGAAGATGCGGACGAATGAAGGTGATATTGCTGAGTCGAGGACGACAATGACTTTGGTGTGAAGATAACAATGCGGTTGAAAAAGTTTGAGGTGATAAGAAGATTGAAGGTTCAGGTTTCGGTGATGTTGAAGTGTAGATGCTGATGACGATTGCGCAATGTCAATGATATTGACGATTACGAGACGTCGATGATGATGATGACGTTGATTGACGTTGGAGAGCATTTTTTAGAGTTCTTGCAAATGGTAGAAGCTTCCAAAAAGAATCTCAGATTCAAGAGATGGGGATTGATGAAGACCAAGAGTGAAGGTTAAATCAGAGGGAATTCGAGGTTTTTCTGATTGATGAAGATTGATGAAGAGTGAAGAGAGAGTTCGTTCAAGGTGATCGAAGAGTTGAGAAGAAAAGTTTTTTCAGCTCGCCTCAAAGGATGAAAAGAGCCCATTTTAGAGTTTCAACCCAAAAATTCCCCTTCTATTCTTCCTGGTATCAAGTTATCATTCTGTTATCAAGCTCTCATTCTGTTATTAAGCTGTGATTGTGTAACTGAAATTTTGTCAGATGAGTTTTTGTAACTATATTGGATCTTCTGTTATTTTCTATTAAATTATCAGTTAGAGAGTTTCTTTTTTGCAGAATTTCATTTTTTGGTCCATGAATTTTGTTATCTGAATTCAATATGAACATCTTCTTCTCCTTTTTTTCTCTGCTCTCTCTCTCTCTCTCTCTATTGTATTAAGCGATATCCACCTGGTTTCACTAATAACAAAAATGGATTTTCCTTTTAGATCCCCTTTCTGTAAATTGGGAATTCTGTTATATCAGAAAATTGGAGAGCCCTAGTTATTACTCTTCTCTGCTGTTATATCTCTCTATTTTAATGAGCAACCTTTTTGTATTTTTTGTTGTTCTTTGCACAATACCCTGTTGTAGGGATACCTCCCACCAATTTGTAGCATAAAGAAAGAGCAAACAAAAAACCACATCTTCTGGAAATAGGTTATTAGATGGTTGAATCATAATGGGCTTCTTGTAAGAGAAATGATGATATGGACTTTTGGTATCATGCATTGGATATTTGGAATGTGACTTAAAAATGGATATTTGACTTTAATATAATTATGAATAATAAAAATAGAACTTGATTAGAAACAATAAGACAATATGAATTTGGTTTTAGTTAAAGATAGAATTTGAAAGATGGACAAAAATGGATAAAATTGAGTATAGATTTAAAGAGATAGATTCTAAAAGGTGGTTTACGGATACGTGATTTATAAAAATAGGTTTTTAACTTGCACTTGAAACAAACCAATCCAATTTACGTGACCTTAGCCCCTATCTCGAACAACCAAAATGTATCGCCAGAAAAGAAATACCTTGACATTCCAAAAGAGATCCAACTTCACGCTTCACTTGATAACCAATGATCTTTGGTACAAAACCTTAATTGGTCCTGCGTATGCCTGAATCTTCAGTAACTTATGCCACGAGTAATGATGGAATTCTTTGACTGCTAAGATTCATTTATGGGCAACTTTGCAAGGAGGCTCTCTTAAGGATCATATGATTAAGGGAATAAACCCTAACTCATGATGAACATGGCTCGAAACATTGAGAATCAACAAAATCATAGCTCATAGCAACACTTAGTTACAACTTTGATGAAACCCTAGCCCTTGAGACGTGCATTGATGAGGCGAGCAGCCTGAGATGTTGAAAAACCCTTGATTTATTCCAATGAAATCATGATCCAACACTTCGGATGTAGCCTCTGAGTAAGAAGAAACATAGAACTTGGGAAACCCCATTATAAGAATATGCCTAAGATGATGTGAGCTCAACCCTTGTCTTAGTATTGAGTGTAATAGCCAGATAAATCACCTCTGAATAGGAAAACTCAAATCACTAGAGATTACTTCGATCCCATGTCTTAAGATTTCAATGATGAATGCATGAGGTATATGACTCAAATGAATGTGCATATGATGAGGCGAGCAGCCTGAGATATTGAAAAACCCTTGATTTACGCCAATGAAATCATGATCCAACACTTCGGATCTAGCCTCTGAGTAAGAAGAAACCTAGAACTTGGTAAACCCCACTATAAGAATATACCTAAGATGATGTGAGCTCAACCTTCGTCTTAGTCTTGAGTGTAATAGCCAGATAAATCACCTCTGAATAGGAAAACTCAAATCACCAGAGATTACTTCGATCCCATGTCTTAAGATTTCAATGATGAATGCATGAGGTATATGACCCAAATGAATGTGCATATGAATGCGAAGCAAAACGCCAATTAAGGTAATAAATAAGAGGAAGATTTTGGGGGTGTTACAGTAACCACACTATGTTCCTTATATTACCCACTTGAACCTAACATGAACTTATTATTTCTAGGTAAGTTTATGTTATGAGGATTTTAGTAATATTGTATTTAACTTTGTAATTACTTTAGCGTGTAATATGTTTAAATCATTTTCAGGGTTGTATTTGACTTTGTAATTACTTTAGCGTGAAATATGTTTAAATCATTTTCGCGCCTATGGTAAGTGGATTACTTATGACATTCACACACACACACACACACACACACACGCGCACACACACACACACACACATATATATATATATATATGTGTGTGTGTGTGTGTGTGTGTGTGTGTGTGAAATTTTTACTGAAATACCCCTGTTTTTCAACAAAATTCCCCAAATAACCCACTTTTCAAATTATTTCCCCATCTATCCCACTTTTTGCTATTTTTAAGAGCAGTCTCCATATCAATTGGCGACCATGTAGAAACTTTAAGAGGTGTCGCCAATTGGATTGGAGACACCATATGCAGTCTCCAATCCAATTGGCAACTGTGTGTGAAAAATGTGAAGGGTCGTCAATTCAATTGGAGACAATGTGTTTTTGCAAAATTTAATTAAAAAAATAAAAAAAACTTTAATAAATAATGAAAAATATGATTATATTAATAAATAATTAAAAATAAATTACATAATTTAATGATGACGACTGATAGAGCTATCAAAATGGGCTATCCGATCCTAAACGGGTCAACCCTGATGAGCTCGGGCTTTTTAGGGTTGGGCTAAAAAAACTCATTTGTAACATGGGCTCGAAAATTACTACCCGAGCCCAGCCCTAGATGGACTCCGGGCTACCCGACCCTAAATGAGCTTTTTTTTAATAAAAAAAATGTCATATATTATAAATAAAATTAAAAATCATATTATTTTAAACATAATACATTTTTAAATATTATAATCTTTTATAAATACTATAATATATTCTTAAATACAATATATGTCTAAATTGTATAAAATAATACTTGAATATTTAACATGAAAAAATTAATAAAATATGAGAAAAAATGTTGATTATATCAATGTATAATATTTAAAAGAGAAATATTGAATAAAATAGAGATAAAATTTAGTGAGTTGAGAAAAATTAATGTGTTATTTTGGAGTAAGACAATATAAATATTAATATAAATTTTTAAAATTTATATCTATATGGGCCTAATGGGCTAGCCCTTATAGGTAGCGGATTTTTTAGGGCTGAGCTAAAAAAGCCTTGAAAAATATGGGCTCCAACTTTAAGGCCCAAGCCCTATGATTTTACGGGCCTGGCGGGCCGACCCATGTGGACTAGCCCATTTTGACGGCTCTAACGATCGGGTTTGGCAAATCGACCACCAGTTCCACATCCCCTAGGTCGTATCACTAGTTGTCCTCGTTGTTGATTCACTCCAGGTGTTGTGGGAGTTGAGGTCTCCGGAATATCGCCAGACTCCCTTAGTAATTCTTGCATCTCTACGTAGTCTTGTGTATGGAAAGACATCTTATCGTAACTGAGGTCGTGACCCATGTCAGAGTAGTTTGGATGTGATGATGAGGTCATCGGTGTGCGACCTGGACGATTGAAAAGGTTTAGGGTTTAGTGACATTACACCTTCATACCAACGAGGACAACGAGTGATACGACGTAGGGGATGTGGAACCATTGGTCGATATACCCAATCCGGCCGTCATTATTAAATTATATAATTTATTTTTAATTATTTATTAATGTAATCATATTTTTAATTATTTAATATTTTTCATTATTCATTAAAGTTTTTTATTTCTTAATTAAATTTTGCAAAAACACACTGCCTTCAATTGAATTGGCGACTCTTCACATTTTTTACACGCAATCGTCAATTGGATTGGAGACTGCAGATGGTGTCTCCAATCCAATTGACGACACCTCTTAAAAATATGGAGACTGCTCTTAAAAATAGCAAAAAGTGGGATAGATTGAGAAATATTTTAAAAAATGGATTATTTGGGGAATTTTGTTGAAAAATTGGGGTATTTCAATAAAAATTTCTATATATGTCATCAAATGTTTAAAATAACATATTAATGTTTAAGTTTGCTATTATTTCAAATCATGTGATATTCAATTTTCTGCACTTTTTTATATAGACGTTTACTGACACTACACCATTCCCCACCAACGACTAAAAAGACTTCCGTAAATGTTGAGCGTTGTGCTTCAATTCTCTTAAGTCAAAGGGTGATCAAATATGATTTTGTAATATATTTTTGAAATTGATATAAATATTTTTTTTTGGGTTTGATGTAATTGATATTTTTGACTTTTGATGTAATAGATATTTTTAACTTTTGATTTAATTAATATTTAGATTTATAATATATAAATAAAATACAGAAACAAAATAAGGGGTATATATGAAATACTTTTTATTTTAAATAAAAAAAATAATTTCACCACAATTGATTTAGAGGACCGTGGTGATATGTAACATGACAAATATAATATATCATACAAATGATGAGAATCAAACTTATGACCTTTAACTATTCAACAACAATTAATTAGAATAATTGTGTTGATAAATAGTGTGCTAGCTAGTATCTCACAATAGTCACACACCCGTGGTGATAAATAACGAACTTACAATCACACCCTACTTCACCACAACCGGTCACATGTGATGGTATATCTTTTACAACCGTGGTTAAAGAGGTTTTCCGTAGTATTGTTTTGTTTTTTATTTTCTGTAAAACTGATGCATTTTATTTTATTATTAAATATTATATTTCTTCCGTTTCGCAAATAATCGAGGGGTATGATACCCAAATTTTATTATAAAAGGGTTTGTTCACTAAGTTTTAACATAAATCTAATTCAAAAGTTATTCTTCTTACACCAATTTAACAAATCATTTTTATGTTCTTATAATCTATTTTATCGTAATAACGTTGTTGTTCACATCAATGTTTAATGGATTAATTTTCTAATGTTCTTGATCAAAGAAAACTTTTTATATTATATACAAGGGAAAATATACCTTAAGGCATGGTGTGGCTAAAGCCACACCAATTTTTTTTCTTCCATTTTTCATATATATATATATATATATATATATATATATATATATATATATATATATATATATATATATATATATATATATATATATATATATATATATATATATATATATATATATATATATATATAATTTTTATTTTTCATTTCAAAATAATTATTTCTTTTCCTTTCACTTTCTCATGTTTTTTTTCTTCCTCTCGAACCATTGAATCATTAGTTGAACTACATGAATAAACTGAATTAAGCCGAATAATATAGTGTAATAAATCATTCTCTTTAACAAACTATATAATTATTAAATCGGTCGAATTGAATGATTCGATCTCTAAAAATAATCACAACATCTACTAAATTTAAAAATTTATAATTTTACAAGTTAATTATTTAAATTCTAAATATAAACATTTACGCATACCAATATAGTATAAAATATAAACTAAATAAAAAATTTGAACAAAATCTAATTAGAAAATAAATTGAACGACAAAATATCTGCAATGTCTAAAAATAATAATTTTAAAGATAAAAAGTTATTCCAAATAAGTTTTGATCAAAATCTTTTTATATTTTAATTTTATTTTTCTAAGTAAATGATCAAAACAACGTTGTTTTGCTCGGAAAAAAAATAAGTATTTAACCTTTTGGTTTTTCAAAATCTTTGTTTCGCTGATTTTTAATAGTTTTGAACGATTTTGGCTCGTTCTCACTAGTTCAATAGCTTATCCGATCTAGCAATAAAATCAAACTGACGTTCCCTCTGATTCTCAGTTCGACCAGACGGTCTATTCAGATTTTTGAAATATTGTCACCATCTCTAAAATTTTTCTCTCACTTAAATTTGATAATCCCTCGTATTTATAATTTTTATTTTAAATGTATTGCATTATATAATTAATTTTTTTATTTTTAATATAATTTAGTTCATATTTTTTTTCATATTTAACCACACTAATATGTAATGTCTGGATCCGCCCTTGATTATATATTGATTTCTTCAGTTGACAATATTGAGAAATTTATTCATAATTATATTGCAACACACAAAGAAATTGGTGAATCGTAAAAAATTGAAAAAGGAAATAATACATGTTTTAATTACTTCAATATTTTTTCATTCACAATTTTTTTTTTTTCAATAGAAGTCATATATTACCTCGTTTCTTTTAAAAACCGAAGTTCAAATTTATTGTAATTTTTATTTAAAAAGAAAATTTGTTTACCTTGGGTTTAAGTCATAACCGAAGGAAAAAATAAATGTGTTTATTGAGTTTATTAGCAGTTCTTAAACAAATCTTTGTCGTCCATTTAATGAGTATCAACACTCAAAACATTACCATTAGTGATTCGTTCGAAAACTAAATGACAATCATTTATAAAGGTCATGCCACATTATAAAAGCATTTTAAATATCAACAATTGTTCATGAATGCATTTGTCATGAAAACATTGAAACTTATTTGTTTTGTATCAGAGACATTGAAAAATTGTTATTTATGATGAATTGCAAGAGAAGACAAATATTTGGGTTAAAAGTATGTGTTCTTAAATAATCATATATTTGAATATTTATTTTATTTATCTAATCCTTTTTTTATATCACAAATAAATGCTTGAAATAACCTACATTTTATCTTCTCCAAGATTCAATGAAATGAGGATCCAACATTTGATCTCCACCAAGAACCAATATTTGATATTCACTTACAGTAATGACAATGAATCAAATTCAAAATTTATTATATATTTTTACTTTAATATTCGATTAAAATAATGTAATATTTTGTGAAAACAATGTAATTTTTAAACAATTTAATTTTATATTTCGTGCAAACAATATAATTTGTATTTTAATAAGCACTTGTCCTTTCGGTTTTGATCATAAATCGAGAAGTATGTGACATTAATTTTAAAAATATAAAAATATTATTGTCGAGGATCGAATCAAGGACCGTTTCAACTATCCTCTCTATTAATTAGAAACCAAAGGATAAAATGGTAAATTTTTATGACATTCTTTATTACCTCGCTTATATCATCGAGATAAAATCTCTTTCACGTTCATAATACGATATGTTTTTCTATAGTAGTTAGTGCTTTCATTCTTTATGTTAATACAATCTTTCCTTCATCTCTCGCAATACAACGAAAGAACAATAACCAACAAAACAGCTCAAACAAACACAACAGATTAAAAAAAACCTAGAAAAAAAAAGGACATAGCATGTGCTGCCAGTAAAAAATTAATAAATAATAAAAGTTTAAATTAAAGTGCGAGCAAAATCACAATTAGAAGAATATTATAGCATAATAATAAAATTACAAGCTTCTATATGTAATACAAATATTATTCTTCTACTTAAATATTAAGGTGCGATAAATTATGAAATTGAAGAGATAATAATATGCTTCGATTGAAAATTATAGTGATACCAACCCCTCCCCCCAAAAAATAAAAGTTATGATAGAAGGAGATAAATAAAGTAATATTATTTTCTTTTTTCATTTATTTTCACTACAATCATCTTAAGCCATAACGTCATCCCAATTAACACATCTACATTTCTTGTTAACACACATTTTAATAAAATCAGAATAACAAGCTGGACATTCGTTGTCATAATTACATTCAGCAAAAACTGCAATGAAAAAAGAGAATTTAAGAATGATAAAAGAAGATTATATATATATATATATATATATATATATATATATATATATATATATATATATATATATATATATATATATATATATATATATATATAACTTTAAAAGGAGGAAAAAATTGCTTACCTTTATTTTCTATTGTAAAAATAAAGAAGGATAGAAAAAAGATCATAGCATAAAGAAACATGTGAGTTTTAGCCATATTTGTTCTCTTTGTGTAAGTAATAAGTAGAAAATTATTTGATCACTTTATATATACAAAACTTATGTTGTCTTTACGTCAAATAAATAGTTTATAGAACTTAAATAATTGTAAAATATATATTTTTTCTTATAAAGATTACAACATTATTAAACGTCTTTCATGTATATCTTCTCATTATAAAATTGTCCTTTCACGACACTTAGTAAATAGATCTCCTAAAAAACCAGCCCTTCTTAAATACATTTCATTGTTTTTTTAATCATTCATCATAAAATAGGAAAATACGAATTTTTTTTAAGATAACATATTTTATTAATTTAAATTCCAAAATAACAATATTTTAAAAAAAATTACCAAACTAACATAGTTTGGATGCTTGTTCGTCAATCCATTTGGAGAACAAGTTCATTTTCTCACTAATTCGCCAAATGGATTGGCTTGTTTCAAATTTTTTTAACTAATTCGCCAAATGGATTGGCGAATGAGTGTTAATTTTGTGTATGTATTCGCCAAATGGTTTGTTGTGTATGTTTTGGGCTTGCAAATTTTTTTCTATAAATACATATGCCCGGTTATCACTCATACACATCATATTTATCTCACTCCTTCCTTACAAACTCTCTTTCATTCATTCCTTTCAATCTCTCCCTCTTACAACATGGCTTCTCCTCGTCCATATAGTTTTGCATCGACACCGTCTTCCTCAACATCAGAAGAACCGCTTCCAAAATTTGATATTTTGAAGAAAAATGCTTTGGTGTTTTTCTCGGCAACAAAGCCTCCTTTGAAGATGCTGTTATGGAACCCGCAAACTTTGGAACACTTGCATAGAGAATTAACCCGCTGGTTAGAAGGAGAGATCGGCCACAAAGAAAAGATAATTAAAATTGAGAAGCGGGTTGTGGAGTCTGGTGTGACGAAATGGAGAAAAGTTGTCAATGATGCAGGTGTTCTTTCGATGATGTTAGGCGGAGGTGAAGTTGTCCTGATGGTTCTGATAGGCTAGATATGTTGAATGTTCTAGTTGTTTTATTTATGTATGGTCATGTTTGAATTTATGTTTTTTTTAGTTTTATTTATGTACGGTCATGTTTTGAATTATGTATTTCCTTGTTTTATTTATGTATGTTCGTGTTTGTGGTTGTATGATTTTACTGATATGAATGAAACGAACTAGGCTTCTATTTAAAATAAATACGGTTACAATGGTTTAATTTATGATGTTGAGTTTGGTCCAACGTTGGGACATTTTTTACGATTGTGACCGGGCTGACGACATGAACTACACAGTCTCACCATCTTATTCGCCGTATCCATTTCAGTGCGAATACGTGTG